>VZTF01006246.1:288292-314686 GCA_013397755.1 Cnemophilus loriae | reverse complement strand
CCCATCCCTTCCATGACCGTGCTTAAGCGCTGATTTCCAGTTAAACCTTCCAAACAGAAATACAGAAGGTCATGCTTGAGCTCAAGGCAGCCTGTTTCATGACCAGCTGTTTTAATGATGTGGGGAAGAGTTAAAGACTGACACACAAGCTGGCTTTCCAGTGAAATATCTATGCTTGGGTTTGCCAGTAAGTGCCAGTTGTTGAATTCCTGGTGACGCTCAGACGTGTCAGGCTCATTTGCCTCGACAAATGCTGGATTTACATCAGTACATTCTGCTCTCTCCCTCCAGCTCCAGGTGTGAGCCAGCGGAGCTGCTGTGTGCTGCAGGCACAGGGTGTGGACACGTGTGGACAAAATTCTGCAAGACAAGCTGAGCCTGAGGAGCTGCAGGTCATGTACGTGGCTGGATAAGAGACTTTTCCTGCCAAGTCGTTTTCCATGAGTTTGGATCAGGCCAACATCGATTCCCACAGCACAAACTGTGCTGGTTTTTCACCTATCTCAGCTGTAGTTTTAGTTTTACCACACGTGTTCCCTACATTGTTACATTTTTCCTCTATGTGCACTTGAACAGAACAAGGGGAACTCATGTAACAACAAATCCTTGTAGCACAAACTCTTTTTCTCATCTCTAACTTGGGCAAAACGATGGTTTCACAGCATAGCTGCTCCCCTGAGGTAGTGCAGAGTGTTGTCCAAATATTCTGCTCAGACTCCTTATCCTCCTTGTGTGTTCATAAGCACCTTTGCCAGGAAAGGATGACTACACCATTATTCATCCTCCTGCTCTCCCTGGAACTTTGTGCAATATCCTGTGGTGTTCAGCTTTGGGAATAAATTTCGTGAATGATATATTGATATATTTTCACTGGGTTATTGCTCTAACTTAGGCAACTGATTGCCAAGCTGAGGTATTTGGGGACGGATTGTTCCCCTCCTGGCTGCCCTGGTTCCTACTGGCAGCGCATGAGGAAGATCAGTATTTTGTACCTTGTGACAGAACGAGTTTGTGACAGAATCGCATGAAACAGCTGGTCTGGGTGTCACAGTGTTGCAATTGTGGGTGCCACAGTGTTACATTTCTCATCCTTCATCCCTCCCGTTCACCTACACCTGCGCTTTGCATCTGCCAAAAGCAGATAATTAACGCTGTATTCACAACGTGCAGCACGTGTCGGGTCATTCCAAGCTCGGCTTCTGCAGCCCCACTGCTATTTCTCCTGACTAGTTCCAGTGTTCGATATGATTCATCATATCTTGTCCAAAATAAAATGCATTCTTCCTACTCTGCGTACAGCAAATGGCAGGATTGGTACATAAAATCTCCAGGCACATTTAACTTATCTGTAGAGACTCATCTGGAGCATCTCTTCCTAAACCCCATGGAAATAAGAACATTCAAATGTTCACAGTCACACCAGAAAGCAAAAATACTGAAAAACGTGACCAGAAAAATACATTTTGGTTTAATTTCAATTCCCCTGTAAGTGGATCCGTGCCAGCAAGCTGCTCGTAGGTGTAAAATCTCCACTGATCCTCTGAACACGTGCACGGTAAAGACTCTTTCTGCGCTCCTGTGCAGAGAAGAGCTTAAAACCCCTAACGATGATGTGCAGCTGCTGTGTGCGAGCCCCTTGCTGTGCTGCAGAACGGCTTGTTCACCCCGCTCCATGTGCCAGCATCCATCCGCCAGCCCTCGTCCTCTTCGGGAGCAGGGGAACATCACCCTCCTTCCGTCCTGGTCCGGACATGTCGGCTCTGGACACTGCGCTCGCTGCTGGGTACCACGGACACGGCTGCGCGCCCCTGCTCCTGCTGCGAACCCGCTCCAGCGCCGGGCATCGTCTGTGCGGGACCCGAACTCCGAACGCGGGCGGGTTCGAGCTCTGCCCCCTCACACCCGCGGTTCTCCTCCCCGGACGAGGCCGCAGGAGAGGTCGGTACCGAGAGCCCTCCCGCTGATGCTCGGCACAAGCACCGAGCGAAGAGCGCCCGCGCTTGGCGATGCTCCTGTCCCCACCCCGAGCAAAGCCCCGCGGAGCAGCGACTTCCACCGCGGCTCTGCCGGCGGGGATCGCCTCGGGAAGCGGCGGGGATCGCCCCGGGAAGCGGGATGCGCGGGGGCCGCGGGCATGCGCGGGGCCGCCCCCGGCCCGCCCTGCNGGAGCTGACGGTCATGGACGTGTACGACATCGCCTCGGCCGTGGGGCAGGAGTTTGAGCGGGTGATCGATCAGCACGGCTGCGAGGCCATCGCCCGCCTCATGCCCAAGGTGGTGCGGGTGCTGGAGATCCTGGAGGTGCTGGTGAGCCGCAACCACATCAACCCCGAGATGGAGGAGCTGCGCCTGGAGCTCGACCGCCTGCGCCTGGAGAGGATGGACCGCATCGAGAAGGAGAGGAAGCACCAGAAGGTGCGGGCGGGGGCCGGGGGGACGCGGCGGGGCAGGGCTGCCCCCGCCTGCCGCAGCCGCTCCGGGGGGAGCCGGGTCCCAGCCCCCCCCGCCGCCGTTCTTCCCCCGCCGCCGTCGGGAAAACAAAGAGCGAGGCCGGGGTGCGGGCCGGGATGCCGCGGAGCCGCGGGGCCGGGAGCGGGCGGGGCACGCGTGCGGTACAGCCCGGGCGGGCTCGCGGGCTCTGCGCGGATGCTGCCTTAGCGTCGCTGAGGCTTTGGGCGTGTTGTTGTTTTTTGTTTCCTTCCCTCCTGGAAGTTTCCTCCCTCCTTCCCTTTCTCCACCCCTTCCCCAGTCACTGCATTTCCTTCCCCTGTGTCTCCCCGACTAGGACTCCTGCTCCATCCCCTCTCCTGACGAGAGGATAGTGCTGCTTCCTGCTAGGCCAGGAAAGGTCACTGACAAGAATACACTTTCCTCTCCGGAGCTGGGAATGATTTAGCAGTCTAGTTTTCCTGGCGCAGACTTTGGGTTAGGCAAGTCATAGGGGAGAGATGGAGAACTAAGTGATTTAGAAGCAGAGTTAGAGCTGAAGAGTAGGGAAGAGCACTGTGCCAGATTGCTGCTCTATCTCTGATGGCAGGATGTCCCTTGGCTTGTTCTGGGGTGGTCAGTGTTCCCTGACCCCACTCCCATGAAAGCCCAAGGTAGAGAGCATTTCCCATACCCTGTTAGCCTCTTGTGGCAGGACAGCATGCTCCAGTTTGCTGCAGTAAAAGTGGCAGATCCACTCTTTAAAGCATCCACATAACTGATATAAGATATGGTTCTTCTAGTAAATGACTGTGCTAATCACTGCTGCCTCATGCCACTCCTGATTCCACACACACAGGATGAACAGGAGAAAGGGGATTTCTGGAAGAGAGACCCCAAACTTCAAGATTTGCTTTAACTGCATAAATCCCAGCTTTATATTTTAAAAAGAGTCAGCTAGAGGACTTTCACCTAGCATATGGAAAATCCAGGATAAACCCTGCAACATTTTGCAGAGGAAGTCTCAGGGCAATGTCTCTGAAAAGGACGGTAAAATACCTTTAACGTACAAAGCTTTGGTAAGTCTCAAAAGTAAAAAAAGAAGGTCTAGAGAATAGATACAAAGATGTTGGATATTTACCAAAGGCTGCGGGTGAAGTGGAACTGAACTGACCCAGTGTCATTGTACATGTCGTTCTGTGAAGATGTTTCTGAAGTTCTTACAAGTGTTAAAAAGTTTCCTAAACGTGTCAGCTGATCTCCCTGCCAGTCAACCACCTCTGCTCTGTCAGCTTCTCTGAGGGTCATGAAGTGGCTCGGGGAGTGTTTAAACAATCCACTTCAGTGTAAACAGATTTTAACAGGGAAAGAAACTACATGATACATACCTTGTATTTTTTTTTAGTCAAGCTGATTCCCAGTGTACCAGGTCCCTATGGAACTGTGGTCTCACATCTTCCCTGTTCCAGTGTGAGGGTTTGAAGACTCTTTCACAGGACAGGTGCTGATAAGCAGAAAATATCAGATACTGAGAAACAGTTTTGATGTCAAAGCCTCCAAAAAACACCCAGAAAAGCTTTTAGTGGTCCTTGCAAGCATCAGTTTATGAGATTTCAGCGCTTAAACTTTATGTGTGAATCTGTTTTGCGTGTAAACCTGGCTCAGCACCCACTGCCTGGGGCTTCCTGAGCTGGCTGGCACTGCCTGGCCCATAGATGTGCCTCTCCTGTCTGGTACTTCCGTTAATGAGGATTCAGAAGTTAATTTCTGCTCCAGTTCATTGTGCTCCTCACTAGCAATAAATGACAAAGTTTGCCTAAGCAAAGCTTAGGATAGTTGTGTGTTTACAGTGCAGCCACACAGAAATGATACGAGTTTAGATAGTTTGGAGGTTTGTGTGCATTCTGTTTTGGTTTTATCAATATGCTTGTAAGTGATGAATGTGCTGGTTTATTGCTAAAATAGGTCACTGCGTTATTTTAGCTACAGAGTTGTAACAGGCAGCATCACTGTAAATAGTCCAGGTATTTGGCAATATCAATTTCATTACAGATTTGCTTTTCTCTCAAGCTAAAGAGTTTCAAGTAAAATAGCTGATTAATGACATTTTCTTTCCTTTTTAATAGCTAAGTCTGCAGAGCTTACCATACCTTTGTTATTTATTATTCTTTGCCACATAAGGTTTCCTGCAACACTTTTAGCAGCAATACCGTAATTAATGCTGGAATAAAATGGCATTTGGACCCAAAAGTCACCAGGAACATGACTTCCCATTGTCAGAGCATACATTCAAAGCAGAGAGCTGTCCTTTAATCTCTCAGCAGAGCTTATTTTAGCCTCGAGCTGTGCTTGGCTGGGTTGTTGTCTGGATGTGTTTTGTTGTTAGGTAGGAAAGGGGCATGTGGATGGATGTGAAAGTCAGCAGTGACTCAGCCTGGCTCCCGGGATTTGCATGCAGCTTTTTGTTTGAAGAACGTACCTGAAAATGGAGCAGGGAATGCCCCCCACTGCAGAAGTGAGATATGCAGAGAAGCTTTTGGAACAAGCAAGGCTCTAAATACAACTGTTTTCCTTGAGGACTTTTTACTTTTTGTCCTGATTTGACCTTCATGAGGATTGGTGACAGCTGCTCTTGACACAGTGTCCCGACAAATGTTTTGAATGGCCTCGCTGCCACTAACACAGACACCACTCAGGACATTCCAAGAGAACAATTTACACAGGAAGCAGCACGGTTTGGGCTTGTGTTCACCATGTGCACCAGGAGCTGTGGCTTTGCTGCACTGGATCCCACACTCATCAATCTACACTTGTGTTTCATAACAGGAATTTAGACCAGGCTGTTGTGTCAGAACGAGCATGTCCACCCCCGAGTCCCTGGCCCTCGCTGTGGGATGGTTTGGGGGCATTTCTGACAGCTCTGCAGCTGCTTCCTGGGGTGCAGGAGGGAACTGGTGCTCGTGTTTGGTTATTTGTCTAACAGAGCAGCCCCTTCATCTGCTCCTCCCATCAAAGCAAGGCATAAGGAGCCATCCTTTGGGTAACTCACACGTCAAAAATGTTTGCATCAGGAATGATCCCTCAGGTATTTACATTCAGCCTATAGCAAAGGGGACTGTGGTGGCTGGTTTCCTGGTGGTGCCATTAGAAAAGCAGATGTCTTCTAAGAAACTCAAAGTAGTCTCATTTAATTGTTTTCCATAAGAATCAGCAGGATCATTACTAGTTTGATCTGTAAATCGTTCAGTCAAAGACCCTTAACGTGTTTAAAAATATAAATGTGTTGTCCTGATCTACCCTATAGGAATTAGAACTGGTGGAGGATGTCTGGAGAGGGGAAGCACAGGATCTTCTTACCCAAATTGCACAGCTGCAGGAGGAGAATAAACAACTGATGACAAACTTGTCTCACAAAGACATTAATTTCACAGAAGAGGAATTTCAGAAGCATGAAGGCAAGTTTGATACCTCGAATTCAGTCCTTGCTTTGTTACAAAAAGCAATACTTTATCAAAATACTTTGACTGGATATTCTGGTGTGGTTTTTCCCTGTAGATTAATGGAGATCTGGGTTTTGAAGGCTTGTTTGTTTATTTATTTATTTACCTGAATAGAAAATCTCTGAATGCATGATGACACTGAAGACATGATAAGAGGTAGAGGGACAAGGGAAAGAAAACCAACTTTTTGTTTGGCTGAGAAGCATCTCTGGAAGTAAAGTCTAGATACATTTTTTGGTCTATCACTTGGTTCTCATTTTGCAAAAAACATTCTTAAGCCCTCCTTTTATGTTTTTTAATGCAAACAGAATAATCCATTCAGGTGTTTATTTCACACATTATGCACAAAAACAAGTGCAGCTGTTGATCTGTTCACGATAACTGTTTGTAAAGTAGCACATCAAGATTTCTTTGTAGAAATTGTATCAGTCCCCTGCATGGAGATATTCTAGGAGAATATCATTATATTCTCCTAGAAGAGGTGATACTGGTTTTACTTGACTTACCTGCCTTTTTTGGGGGCTTATAGCCAACTTAGAATAAGTGAGGAGATTTATAATCCAGGGAGGGGGTGAATCCTAAAGAGTTGAAACAACCCATTTGTGGGCATTCTTGAGGCAGAATGAAGTTCAAGACTTATCTGCAAGTACAGAGAGATCTCACTGCAGCAGCTGCAACAATTGCCAGCCTCAGCTCTGACCCACAGCTCAGGCAGCAGCTCTGTCCCAGGAGCAGAGGAACAGATTCCCCTTTGCTCCACCATCCCCAGCACAGGATTTGAGGCTGTGAGATCCCAGGTCCATTTCACAATGTCCTGAGTGGAGCGTGCAGGGTGACTGAGCAGTCTGAAAGCAGAGCACACAGCTGAGCCATCACAGCTCTCCAGTGAGCATTAGGAATGAAGGGATATCCTTTTCCAGGCTCCAGAGGCTGGGATTAAATGGAGGCTTGCTGGAGGTGGATGAAACTCTGTCCAACACCGGGGAAGTTCCACTTGCTCTCTCCCCGAGGCCCAGTGCTGCTCACTTGCCCTGAGGAAGAGTAGAATGAAACCTTCAAAAAGTAAAAATTGTTAAACCTCTCAAGATACTTTTTTAAACAAATGCAATGCTTTCAGTTTAGGAGTCAGTTAGTGGCAGAGAAGTAGCTCAACATCAGGCTGACAAACTCCATGCAAAATTCAGAATGGCAGCGATGAGTCACGGACCATGAAGACTGACATCATGTTATAAAGAACCAGCTTCCCCTTTGTTTTCTTTTTTTTTTCTTCTTTTTTCCCTTCCAGTGGCTATCTAGCTCACTGCAGCTCATGTGCTTGCATTTAAATATAGCCATACTCTTCACATCCAGCCAGCCAAGCAAATGCCAGACGTGCTTTTCTTGTTATTTTTACTGTGTCTACCCATGTATAACAACACAAACAAAAACCATAAGCCCATTCCAGAGCTTAGATTCTGGGATCACTGATATTCTTTGGCCAAAATAACCAGTTTAAGTGAAATCATTAATTTATATCGACCCCATTTAATTACTGGGATCTATTATATCAAACCAAACTGTTTCTCTTTTAGGACATTTTGTCATTAATGAGCAGGGATAGATTTGTCTCAAATGACTTGTTTGGATAGTGACAGAAAGCAGTTCTGCTGTTCTTTTTCAGTGTCTGTCCTTTGGTCTGATGTCGAGTGCAGAGAGGCAGGATTTCAAGCTCAGTACTGTGTTAGCTGGACTAATTCTGAGCGGACTCCAGTGCTCCTATCTGAGCACGGTTTAGCCCTGTGATCACGTCTCCCCTCAGCGCTGGCCCCGGGGAGCAGCAGCTCACTGCTTACTCACCAGACAGTTGGAGGGGTTATTTTACACAGGCAGCAGAGGCCACTGATTTGGATGTGCAAGACCTTGAGATTCCATCCTGCCACTTAATTCTCAGAGCCTCACTTGAGCGTGAAGTGTTCGTGGGAGAGGCAGAGGCAGTCCTATGCAAACAGGAGTGTTCCGTGCAGTCTGAGCAGGGCAGGGTTCGTGTGAAAGGACCTGTGGCAGAACACAAAACACGCGGGAGGGGTTAAAGATGAGTCTGTAACACCCATTCAAGCGGCTCCTCCCAAGCCCAAACGGAGCCCTGCGTGATGGCGCTGACTGATTGGAATATCCCAGGAAAATGCCACATGCAAACTTGACCCAAGTGTGTCAAACAGGACGAGCAGGCTCCTGTGTCACTGCAGGGGAGCTGCTGTCCCCGCCCGGCTGCGGTAAGGGACGGGCAGCAGGATGGCAGCACTTGTGTGACCCTCCTGTGCTGGGGGACCTACAGTTCCCTTCAAAAGGGAAACTGAACTTGTGCTGAGTATTTAGGTAATGGTGCAGTGCCACAGGCTCTGCCTGGCACTTGGCCCGTAGTAGATATTGTATGGACACAGCACTGAACAGATCACTAAACATAAAGAATGTTCTTTTATTTTTTTTTCCAGTTTCTTTTCTTTCTTTCTTTGGTGTCCTCCCCTCCAGCTGCTTTCCTTTCTTGCTGGAACAACGCTGTGATCACAGCAGCTCACAGGAAGCTGCTCATAGGATGTGCCTGGGGAAGCCGACTGGGTGTGCCATTTAAGATCTTGCAGTTATTAGAGTTTGAACCATTTAGAGATAATTATTTTACATTTAGGGCACTTAGTGATTTCCCTCTCCTCTTTCCCACTGCCTGAGGAAATGGAAGGAGATGTGACTGTTTCACAAAACTCCCCACCTTTCCTTCCCCCCCGTCCTTCTTGAAATAAAAACTGTAGTGATCTGTGCACACAATTGAAGCCTTTTAGGTTCACCAAATGTTAGGGGGAAAAATGAGCACAGTGGGAGGAAAAGTAGTCAGCACTGAATGGTACTTTTTCTTTAAATAGCACCTGCTATCTAGAGATCTCAAAGCATCTCACAAGTACTAATGGATACAGCTGCATTCACTAGTGCTACCTCCTTCTGGGTGAAACCTGCAGTCTAAAGTTTCACTGCAGTCCCTCTACTTCAAGGCAAAGTTTTGGATTCTTTTGTTTTTAAATACAGCTGATGTTTCAGGCCCCAGCCCTGAGACTGGCTGCAGCGAGTGGATCCAGGAACCCGCAGTGAGGTTTGTGGGTACAGAGAAGTACCCGACCTGTGTTGTGATAGAGGAATGTAGATCTCGCAGAAAAGTTCAGCAGCAGTTTGTGTTTGTGACACTTCTCCTCCCTGGTGGGTATGAGCTGGTACCACAGCGAAGAATTCAAATTATCCTGTGAAGAACTAGAACCCGGAGCAGCACAGAACTGATAAAAACCAGGGTCCAGAAATAGAGCAGGCAAATGTACCACAGAATTAAAAGGGATGAGAACGTAACACTAGAATGTGAACACCGTGTCACTCAGAGTTCTTTTCTGGGCTTTGACAGGAACACGTCCTGTGAACCAAATTCCTGGCCAGCCATGAGCACCAGTCCTTTTCCCAGCAGAGCAGTTCCCTGTTCTCTGCAGTACCACAGCTCTGGTCCTTTAGCACTGAGGATGGCAGCTGCTGTTCCCCCTGCTTGCTCTGGTGCACTCCCTGCCTGGGAGTCCACAGCTGCTGCAGGAGTGCACATCCACCAGTTACTCCCTTTCCTTCTCTGAGGTTTGTCCTGCTCCACTCTGTTATCCATCAGTTCATTCTGTAGCTGACCTGTGAGCTGGAGTTCCTAAAGACATGCAGCTAAATTCTCTTTTGGGAGGAACTCTGGATTTCTCTGATGAGGGAAGAACAAAACCAGAAAGTCTGAGCTGATGTTAGAAAGTAGAGCCTTTCCTGGCTGGATACATTTGATGCATACAGAGCATATTTCTGATGGGAGAGCTGCTTTAATATGTTAAAAAGGAAGCAGCTTTCCAGCCACCCCAGAGTGGGGAGTGAATTATCACCACTTGCAGTTTGTAAATGGAAGAAGCTGAAGACCCACGTAACAAAGAGCTTTGCCAAAATTAATAGAATGAGCAGCAGACCCTGGATCTGAGCTTCTGCTTGGGCTGGGCTTTGGCCAGAGGAGCCACACACTGCCCTGGTCACAGGGTTTTCATCCTCAAGGATGCTGTGCAATGTAATTTCATATGATAGTTTAGGACCATCAAACTGCACATCCCTGTGCCATTCTCAGGGAAAGCCAGGGCAGGAGATTCATCATCTCACCCAGTTAAATCCTCTGGTCTGTGTCTGCTCTCAAGAGCCCATCACTGCAGTGCCACATCCAAATTATCTCTGTAATGGCAAATAGAAGAATGCTTCCTGTTTTTGTGCTTTATGCCATTTCCTAATGATTCATTGGTCAGATTTAATGTTAGTCTAACCCTTTATTTATTTTCAGACAGGGTCAGTGTTGGATTCTTGGCAATGTTCCAAACTCCTTTCACCAGTGAAATGCTATGTAGTATTTTTCTCTCAAGTACAGTTACTCTAAATATGAATTACCACACAATAGATGGGAAAAGGGTGGCAAAACATGAGGAGAAAATATGTGACCATAATTCAGACTAAATTTTGGTTCTGCATTCGGGGTGGGGGTACCCTCTGAAGGTCCTGTTTCATCTTCTTTTCACCAAACACGAAACTGGATTTCAACTAAAAATCAGTCTAGTCCAGTGTTCCTCAGCTGGTTTGGATCCAGATGCAATCCACAACAGATGCAAACACAACATGTTGCTTACACCTTACTGAAGATCCAGACCATCTTTTTTACAGTTTTCACAAGGCCTTGGCCAGCTGATTCCAGAGATTATCACACAGATAACCAAGCTCCCTGGGGCACGGTGGGAACATTGATGTAAAACTACTAAGGCAGCAAGATGCAGCAGTGTCACTCACTGTTAGAAATGTTTCTGAGGACTGTCAGTTCCTTTTTTAAGGAGTCTCTGTGCAGTGGCTTTATGGAGTGGATTCTGTCATCTGTGTTCTCTGTTACCCTTGAAGTAACCTCTAAAGCATCTCTGTAATTCTACCAGCAGGCAACTTCCAGAGTCTACTTAAATATTTCTCATTGTTGTTGTTCTCAGCCTCAGCAGCTCCTGACTGTCCTTAGTTTGTGCTCTGTGTTCTTTTTTTAACCAGGGATGTCAGAGAGAGAGCGGCAAGTCATGAAGAAGCTGAAGGAAGTGGTAGATAAACAGAGGGATGAAATCAGAGCAAAGGACCGGGAACTCGGACTTAAAAATGAGGATGTAGAGGCTGTAAGTGGCTCTTGTCTTCCTATTTCTCTTCTTTCTCACCCACGATTCCACAGCCTGGTTTTGAGTTTGGAGTTAATATAGTAAGTGTAAACAGTGCCAGATTATGAGTCCTGCAACTGAAGTGTCCAGCAGAGCTGTGGAGTCTGAAATGGTGAGGCTTCAGTGCAGTCCCACACCAGTGCAGTGTGGATCACCTCTGCATGAGAAGGGCACTGCTCAGCCCAGGCCAGCCCTGCCAGCAGTGACCTTCTGTTCAGGGCTTAGTCTCAGATGAATCAGAGACTCTGCTGTGACTCCGGGGATGACATGAGGTTTGGCACTTTCTGTGTCAGGAGGAATGACCTCCTTACCCATATTTTGCTTCCTGTCCTCACACTGCCTCATGTCCTTAGGCCGTGGGACTTTCCTGGTGCTAGTAAGGCCAGGCCTAGGTGATCTCTGCTCTGCCCAAGTGCCTCTGGCAGGTGCTGCAGCCTTTCGAGTTGGGGCTGTCCACACACCCAGCAGGTCACATCCTGCCTGAGGAGAGAGCCTTGGAGCTCAAAGCAAAGTACTTATAAACTGAATACTGAGGATTCCTCTGTCTTGTCTTCCTTCTCCTCTGGGTTACGATTTGATTCAGAATCCCATAAGCCACCCTATCCTTGAACTAATATCAGAAGTAATGGATTTGCTTTTATCTGAAAAACTCCCTGTGCTAGGGGAATTTACTCTAGAAATCAATTAAATTTGGGTGACTGAAATTGGAGTAGATAATTAGATATTAAAAAACTGATCTGGGTGTGAGGAGAGGGGGGTGAATTTTTCAGATTAAATGCAACAGGAACCTACTACTTTAAGGTGATGTTTGGGACTGGGCCATCATGGCTGACTGGACACTGAGCTGTTGCATGGATGTTTTGCAGCTTCAGCAGCAGCAGAACAGGTTAATGAAAATTAACCACGACCTGCGGCACCGGATCACGGTGGTTGAGGCCCAGGGGAAGGCGCTGATCGAGCAGAAGGTGGAGCTGGAAGCGTATCTGCAAACCAAGGAGCAGGAGATGGGCAACCTGCGAGCAGAGCTGGGGAAGCTCAGAGAAAAGCTGCAGGGTGAGGACAGCCAGGCCAGCCAAAATGGGGAGGAAATAAAGGTAAGAGGCACTTGGAATCACTTTTTAAACAGCCTTTTAAAAAGCTTTGTACTTCATTTCAAGTACCTCTTTGCCTTTTGGCAGGGCCGTGGTAGGGTGTTGGCTTCATTTTGTTTGTACACACCTGCCCCTTCCCCCAAAGGAAAACGAACCGATTCCTTGGAGAGTCTGGGTTCTCTGAAGACAAACAGCCAACAGTAGCTTCAGCTTTGCCAGATCTGCAAATATTCAAGGCCGGATGGGTCACGGGGGTGCACAAGGGGCAATGGTGGCAGGGGAGCCACAGTGGAACAGAAGCTGTGCCAGAGGCGGTCCGAGAGTCAGGGCAGAGCTCTGCACACCTGGCCCACGCAGTGCTTATGGCACTTTGGAGCAGTCAGGACTCAGCTGGTTTAGTGCTACCAAATCAACATATAAATATTTCAAGGCACTTTTTAGAGGAACCACCTTTGGCCTTATTTCTGCTTTTCCTTCCGATTAGAATTTGTGCAGTGAAGTGTTGTGAGCACAGATGTTCGTGAAAAGCAAACGTTGCTGCTGGCAGAGCCGGGTTCTTGCAGAACAGGCAAAGTGACAGCCTGCAAATGGAGGTGGGCTGAAATCAGAGCAGCAGGAATGCAGACTTGAGGGGAGCTTGCTGAGAAAAAGATGCACTGATCTGTCAATCCCTTAGCCCTCTTTATGGTTCCCAGTATTTTCCTTTGTGCCTATGACATTATGTTTTTCTTCCTAAAGCAAATGTGCTGCATTTCCTTCTCCTAATGATGCTCTTAGCAGAGCAGGAAATGCAATAAGAGGTGTCATGATATTTAAGAACTTAGAGGAGCTCTATCACACAGAGCTGTTCAGCTTGCTGCATTGGTAAGAGCTCCATGGTGTAAATGCCTGACAGACTGCAGCAGAGAGTGAAACATCCAGTGAAACATCCATTTCACTGGCAACAGGCAGGAATCACATCCAAAAGCAGAGACAAGTGCTGATGAGGTACCTTGGTCCCCCAGGAACGTGACAGCCAGTGTTGTGTTAACATGTCACAGCTGAGTTGGGCAAGCACTGTATTAATAATGAAGAGGATTATTTCATTGCTATTAATTCAGCCAGGACACCCAGCTTCATAAACGGGGCTGGGGAGCCCAGGCCTGGTGCCAGCAGGAGTGAAAGTGTCCTCAGTGTCTGCAGAGAAAGGATGCATTCTTCACCTCTCTCTAACTCATCAGTTCCATGGCAATGGTGCCTCTTCTAATTAGAGCCATTCCTGCTCCCTCTGCCAGGACGCTGCTTACACAGGAATTGCAGTGGCAAGCAGAAAGCTGGAATAGCTGCATGCTCCAGAATGGACATTGCTTGTTGGCCTCAGTCAAGGACATTCACATCGGGTACAGGCTGCTCAGTCTTTGCTGATTTGAGCCAAATCTAGCAAAAATAGCTTATTTGGGCAGAGATGTGGGGCAATATACAACCAAAAGAAGAGACACCAGCTCAGATCTGTATCTAGGGGGTGAAGAGGAGGAAAAGTGTTTGGGTAATTTCCTTTGAACCTCTTGTTAGCTTGCATCAAGCTTTATTCCAGGTAGTCTGTGCAGAGGAATGTGTTTGGATGAAGGGGTGATCAAACAGTGCCCAGCATTGCTCTGCTGCCTCATCCCTGCAGGACAGGCACTGAAATTCACCTTGCACCAGCCTTAGCCACGTTCAGCCTGAATCCACGTATCAGTGTATTGCAAAACCATTCCACAAACGCAGGGGCTTAAAAGAGGGTAGGGTCAGGATTACAAAAAATGGACTGTGTAGGGATTTCACTACTCAACTCCTCAAATTTCCAGCTTGTATCCCAGCAGGTTGTCACTGCCACATGGGAGCTCTGAGACTCTGATCTCTGCATCCTCCCAGGAAGGCGGGTGGCTGACCTGGCTGCTGGCAGCTCTGATTTCATGTGCTGGCCTCTATCAGTCCTTGCAAAAAGCATCACATTTCAAACGCACTTTGCTACATTTCAAATGTATTTTCCTGGAACAGAGTGTCCTGCATTTATTTGTGTTGTTATAAACCCTGCAGACCTCTTAAGGCTTGGAGCTGCGTTTCGGAATCTCGATTCCGAGTACCCCTCCCAGAACCTTGTGATTTTTCATTACCTGGTCCTCAGCTCTGTGCAGCCACTGAGTGGAACAGCACAGGACCTGAGCAATGGTCTCCTGTGTGCTATGCTTACACAGACCATGTTTTCACAGCAGTTTGTGCCACAGAGTTCTGAGCAAGTGCTAGAGGTGACAGGAAGCAGCCCCACAGGCCTGGGAATCAAGACTCATACCTAGAGAGCAAATTCTGGCTTGTTGGGGGCCACAGAAACTGAGTGGTGGGAGATAAAATTCCTCCAAGCTTCCAGTGAACTCTTAGAGGAAAAGAAGAGGCAAGGGTACACGTGTATAAACCCCTCACCTGCAGTTTTCTACCTCTTTGTAGCCAGATCTGATGCAAACACCTGTCCTGGTTTTTAATGAAAGAATAAGGGGGGATAGAAACTTAAATCTCCACTTTGTATGTTTACATTCTAAGGAGACGCCTCTTTGTGGGAGGAGCTGGAAGGAACTGCATGACCTTTGCCATGCCATTTTTCAGTGTTTCTATAAAAAACTGATGTTTGATTTACTCCATTTGTTAAAAGTATGAATTCCTAAAACTGACTTATCAAAAATTGGACATTTGAATTGGACGGTGAATTTAAAGCCCACGTTTCACTCCCTAGGCAGAACCAAACAATGATGATTGTCTCTCTGAGTCAGAAAAGATGGCAATGGACTTAAAAGATCCCAATCGTCCGAGATTCACCCTGCAGGAGCTCCGAGATGTCCTTCACGAGAGGAATGAACTGAAATCTAGAGTGTTTTTGCTTCAAGAGGAGCTTTTATATTACAAAAGGTGGGTTACATCTCCTCTCCTGTTGGGTGATGTACTCAGGGGAGCCACAGGGCAGGTCTAGAAACAATAAATGTGCTCGGAAGTTCTGTCCAAGCTTGTGTTTCTGCAAAGGCTCGTGTAGAGACTGCAAGAATAAGGCCTCAGTTTGAACCTGGTACCTCCAACTTGCCCTTCCCAACTCCCAGGTCTGCCCTGAATCCTAGAAAGATTACAAACATTTAATACTTTTGAACTTCAAAAACGAGCATAGGAGTGGGTCTAAAATGAAAATTCTGGACCCTTTATTCAATCCATTCCTCTCCTCCCTCTCCTTGTCACAATGGGAAGAAAATATTGAATGGAGATCCAGTTCTAGGTGCTGTTCCTTGGTTGATAAAAAATCTTCAATTGATTTTAATGGGCTTTGGACAGATCTTTTTGCATTCCTTCATCAACAGTGTTACCTCAGATTGAATTGTAGATCTCAAAGTGCTTCCATGGCTTGGGAGGAGAACATTGATTATCTTTTCTTTCTTTCAAGTGAGGAAATGGAAGAAGAAACTAGATCCCCACAACCCACACCCATAATTCAGCCAAAACCCCCAACTCAGCATGAATCTGGAATCAAACGACTGTAAGTAGCATATTTACCAAGCATACTGGATATAGTCTGCAAATACCAAATGTTTCTTATGCATAAGACAATGTTAAAGACTTTAAAAAATCAGATAACCACATTTCTACTGTATATGAGAGAGACACTGAATGAGCACTTGGCAGATGTGAAACAACAGTTGGTTTTGGCCAAAACTTTTGCCTAGATCTGGGACAACTAAGTCTTGAATTTTCATTTTCCCATGACCTCACTGTGCCCATTTCCCTGTTGACTGAAGCCTTTAGACCCTGACTTGCACTATGTGGGCAGCACAAAAACCTTCTGTTTGCTGAGCAAATTTGCTGCTGAGAGGATGGGCACTTGCTTGGCTAAAAGAACCCCACCTTTTTCTGAAGTATTTAATGCTGCTGTTGGAACCAAGGCTTACTGCCAGAGATGTGCTGTTACTAGTGTATCATTTAATTATAAAATTACTGTGCTGGCCACTCCTTTTCTCTGTTGAAACTCCCTCCTGTACATTTACTTATTCCAAATTAGGTCTTCTAACCTTATAGCAACTCTTTGGATTTTTGTGATGCCGGAAGCTTAAATTTTTTAACCACATAAATTATTTTGGAACAGTTATTTGTTTCCATATGAAAAGTTCTTCCATTCTGTCCCCATGTCCATAACCTTCAGTCCTTGTTTAATAACAGCAGCAGCCCTGTGAGAGTAAATTCCACAGGAAGATCTGGACTGACCCAAAACACCATGAAGTCAGGAGGGCACTGTTGATTATTTGCAGTAGACTGCAGCTTTCTGCCTGTGCTGAGAGAAACCTTCCTCTCACATGAGTAGAAAATACACCTTGAGTTGGGACTTCAGTTTTCATTCTGCAGCTGTGAAGATGATGATGATGATGATACTGTGTCACGCAAGATCTTCACTGTAAAGTTTCTCTTTTCTTTGACATTTCTTTTAGAGCTTTTTAAAGCTCATTCTGTTGTAGGGAATGGTTGGTTCCAGCTCACACAGTTTGTGTTGTGCAGCTTCCATGTTTGATTTGAAATGCTGCCTTTGATGAAGCAAAGGCAGCATCAAAATGTAAATGGAGGTTGTAAGGCAGGGCACGTGTTGGTGAGCTTTGACTCTGCCTAAGATGAAATTACCTCTTTTAGATGCCATGCTCTGTCCCCAGGTTTCACTCTGCTCTCTCTCCATTTAGCCATGACATTAAATAAGGGAATATAAAACTGTCTACCTGAGTAATCTGAAGGATGGTAATAGTTTTCAGTTTCATTCTAGCAGCCTGTCTGGATAGGATTTCTCTGTCGGGGTTTTATTTTCCTTCCCTCCTCCTCTCTCTGTGTGTTGTCAACACTGCACCTGTAGATGGGCTTTAAAAAGTCACTGCTGGGAAAACCAAAGAAGCCAAGTGTAGCTTCTGTCCTGTCCCAACACCCTCCTGCCCCAGCTGCAGTCCCTGCCTGCTGCAAGGTGTCTCCAGAGCCCCCTTCTCCCTCTCCAGGGTTCCTCTGGCACAAAAACTCTCTGCACCCAATGATGTGACGAAAACTTGCAGCGCTGCTCTCTGCATGCAGAGTGCCTTTACACAGGAAAGTGGGGTTGCTTTTCCCTCTCTTTCAGAGTTTTCCTCCTGATTAAACAAAAAGCTGAAGTACAAAAATAGGAGCCCTCTCAAGGGAAGTTTTACGCTTGCCTGTGCAATGTGCCCTTTTTCCCTTCACCACACTTCTTTTGAGGGAATGAGCCACATGGATGTGTAGCCTGTGCCATCCAAGATGCACTCAGGTGATTCAGTGCTGCAACTCCATAAAGAAAGGAAAACAGAAGTTACAAAAATCAGCTTTTTTTCTGGTTGGCACGTTTGGGGCAAACTCTGAGTTCTCATCTCAGACTGACTGACTCGTGCATTTGTCTGTTCCACATCACATGACAGAGTTTTAATGAAATAATGTAACCAGGAGGCTTTACTGAGGAGGAAAGATTAAAAATGCTCCCTCTGTTTGGAGCAGAAAACACCCTTTTGTTTTCTCCTTAAGACTACGTGCTTGTTTGTCACTGATGTCATGCCTCAGACAGCCAGGAGTTTTCTTCCTATTCTTGCAGTCTACAAAAGCTGGTGTGTCTGTCAGTTCTGCAGCTCAGGACGTGCCACGTTGCATAAAAATAGAAATCCTGGCTGCTGCTAATGATCCAACCGTGTTTGCCCATTTGTTTTCAATTTTAATCTCAGAGCAGCAGTTAGTGAGCTGGGGAGAGCTGCATTTGGTCACAAGTGAAACGTCTCTCGTGATTTCAACTTAATCTTTAATTGACCTTAGTCCACAGTTCAAAAAAATATTTGGCACAAGGGAGAACCTGTGAGGAGAATCCTTAGACAAGCAGAGGGTGTTCCAGGTACGGATGGAGGTGTGCTGGCAGGTGTGTGTGGGGCTGGCTGGGCACAGAGCACTCGGCTCTCTCAGCCTCTGCGCTGCATGGATTGTCTAATGCTCAGTGAACGTGCTGAACCCTCACAAAGAACCCGTCTTGCTGCGAGCCAGCTCCGAAGTGCTCCTGCCAGGGCAGCTGCAAGGTTTCCCAAAAGCATTCAGCTGCCTGCAGTTGGCATCTTTCTGCATGAGAAGTAACACAGGTTCTTTTGGAACAGACACACAAGCCCTTTAACCACGGAGTTTCTTAGGAGGTTATTGCAAGGGTTCACCTTCAATACTGGTTTTTAACTTGAAAGTATCAGCTGTAACCCTTGTGAAATCTTTAACTGTAATGCTGGTCCTCTCTAACCCTGTTTTCTGTGCCAGTATCCAGTAGTCACAGCAGAGTCCTGTTTTGTATTTCTTAACATACACCTTCATCTTTCATTTCATTGTGTCTGTGCCTGTTTGTCTCTTGGAACAAAAATGTGCACTCTGCTCTGCATTGCTAGAGGTGGTCATACCTTGATGAAATCCAACCCAGGTTGCAGGCTGCCTCACAACAGGAAAGTGGTATCTTTTAGAAATCCAAAAGCAATTGAAACTGCTACAATAACTGGTTTTTCTAAACAAGAGTTTTTCACTGAGGAGAGCTGTCTTGGGTGATGCAGATCCCCCTCTCCCTGTAACGTGTCCTGTGTTGTAATTCAGAGTAACCCCGTGTACCATGTTTGCCTCTTTTCTTTTTAATGGAATGCTTTTTCTCTCCCTTGCTCCAGTCTTACCTCTTCTGTGTCTGTACTTTCCTGACCAGGATCTTTACAGCCATAATGCCCATGGTAGCAGCTGGATTGATTCCAGACGATCCCACATTGCAGCCAATACGAAGACTTGTGTCCCTTGTAGGAATTTTTTTTAAATGTTTGGTACTGTGATTTCCTCTTGCATGACCCCGTGTTAACAAGCACTGCTGGTTGCATTCTCGTG
The DNA here is from genome assembly GCA_013397755.1 of Cnemophilus loriae. NCBI lineage: Eukaryota > Metazoa > Chordata > Aves > Passeriformes > Corvidae > Cnemophilus > Cnemophilus loriae. The sequence goes on along the minus strand of VZTF01006246.1, from coordinate 295,492 downwards.
GCTGCCCGTGGGATCCCAGAGGATCAAAGTGCCAATCAGAATGGCCAGTCAGTGTCAGTACTCATCCCAGTCCTCCATGCTCATCCTCAAACTGACATTTTATCACCTTTTGCCTTAATGTTGCCATGCTAAACCAATCAGTATTCCTTGGAAAATCGGTGCAATATACAGTTTTAACCAGCATCTGTTAATTCTGCTTCCTAAGCGAGGCTATTCACAGTTCTCACCAGTGCTTTTTGAGAAACTCGTTTCTAACAATTTGTTACAATCATTAGTTAGAGTTACAGAATGGAGTGGCTGATTTCCACATTAATTTCCACTGTTAATTACAGGCTGCTGCTTTCATGTCTTTCTATCTATGCCCTGTATATTTTGTCTCTAATTATGTATTTTGGAATAGAGTGTAAACTCTTCATAATCAATTCTGTCATCCAATTCTTGGCTCTCCCTGGAAGACATACTGATAATTGTTAATGCAAAGTCTCTTTGCATTAGAGCTGCTGCTTTAGTGATCTTTATATTTACAGCAATGACACAGCTTCCTCTCTACACAGACAGGCTTTTTCCAAACATCCTCCATGAGAATTTTCTAGGCATAATAACAATTTTCTTTGTTTCAGAAGGAATTAAAAAAGCTGAACCCTTTAGAGATTTACGAACTTATTTTTCTCCTGCTTAATTTCACAATAAAGTGAAAAATCACTGAGCTTTGACATTTGAAGCTGCCTGTATAAATACAGCAGTCCTTTGTGTGGGCTTGCAGACAGTAACCCTGAGCAGGCAGGACCAAATGGGCTCTGCAGAAAGCCTCGGTCACTAAACACTTCTTCTATCAGCTGGAGCTGGCTCTGGCCCTGAAAACACACGGTTTGTGTGTGTGAACTCGTGAGCTCCTGTGATGAAGGTGGTAGAAAAGTATGAGGCTAATTAAGTGCAAAAGACTTATTTCACTATTAAAGCTGCACATTTGAAGCCAGGAAATGCAAAAGTTCAGGTCCTGCTGGCACTGTTATGTATGTGTGCATTTAACTTGCGTAGTGGTTTATTTCACCTTCTAATCAACAAGTAATTATTCTTAATATTCTCAGTAATTATCATCCAGCCTCCTGTGTGACAAGAGACACGGAAGGTCGAACTCCCTGGTCTGCACAAGGCAGCTGGGAGGGTTGGGATCGTGGTGCTGAGGAGGATGAAGGGAGTGTGGGAGGAGGGAGAAGCTGAGGAAGGTGATTGTGGACTCAGGGTCAGGTTTATGCCCCGACCAGTATTCCACCACCCGCCGAAGCTGAGTTCGTATTGGCACGGTCCCTTACTGTGGAAGCATTTACCTGTCCTGGATCACAACTGAGTGACACTTGGTACAGTGCAGGCAAAACAATCTTCACCTCCTGAAGCCCACCCAGCCCTGAGACCAAAGGGATCTGCAGCCAACTCAGTCGTTTGGTAGCTGGAACCACAACTTTTGCATTTCTCAGCAGGCCTGAACACTGCACTAACACCTCTTGTACTGAACCCACAACGAACACTGAATTTGCCTAATCCAGTAACTTCACCCCACACAAGTAAAACGATACTAAGGATTTTTCCAGCTGTATTTTTTAGCTGTATTAAATGGCTGTTGGTTCATGTACGTCATTATCTTAGAGCACCCAAGCCGTGTGACAGGCAATGGCGTGCACACTCGTGTGCGTTTGTTTACAGCCTTCATCCTGCAAACTCTCGTGCACGTAGGTGCATTTGTTCATTCATTTTTGCAGGAATCAAGTCTGTGTATCAAAGTCTCTACACTGGGAAAAAAATGTGGAGACTTATTTTCTTATCTTACAAACTTCCCTGCTGATGACCTTAAAAAAATTTCTATCTCTGCTTTGTGGTAAAATATACAGATTTAATGCCAAAGATACCACTTTACTTATGCCAAGAAACTAACCTGGATCGTGTCGCTTCGTTCCCTGAGGGCTGGGGAAGGGAGAACCTACATCTAAATGAATACCTGCACCTTGTAGAGTCAACAGCATTTAGAGCTTATCTGAAGCTTCCGTAGCCAAACCGCTTGAGATTGCAATGACTCCATCCCTAACAACATTCTGACGTGCACTCCCATCAGGCCGCTCTGCCTTGATTTTCTGCAGATGCAAACAGAGTTTTTTGCTCGGTGTTTTGTTGTGCTGTGGGTTGGGGTGGGTGTTTGAAGTGCTTTCAGGATGGTAAACAGTGTTCTTTCTTTTCCCTCCCTCCCTCCCTGCTCCCTTCCCGGAAGGTTTAGTTTCTTCTCTCGTGATAAGAAACGTATGCAGGCGTCACAGAAAAATGTCCACTTCCAGGAAACTTTTGGAGAATGGTCACATTCAAACAGAGACGACTCCTACATGGAACAAGGACAAGAAGCCCTGCAACACCTGTGACTGAACCCCTGAGGTGTTTGGTTTGCTGCAGTAGATCTCGACAGTCTCGTAACAAGAAGCTTCTGTAAAGCAACGCGGCAGCTCGTCACTTTTACTTGCCTTGCACACCTCGGGGGTTGTTTCAGGCTCTCCAAAACGGATCCCTCGCTGTTCACTTGGTGACTGTTTGCTGCAAACAGGAACCCAAGCTTTGTAGTAACAGTTGCTGACACCCTGGGACATGGAAGCTTCTAGATGACTTGTTTTGTGCTGAATAACAAGTCTGTGATCTTGTTCATGCATTAACTACAGTAACACAAGCTTCTTTAAACCAAAAAAGGACCTGTGCCATTACTAGAAGTTTGTTTGCAGTGTATATCTAGTACAGGGAAAGACTCTTTTACCCTGTTTGTTAACACTATTGGTTGTTTGCTTTTTATTTCTGTAAGAATTTTTTCGAGAGGGATATGACAGCTGGACACCCTTGGTGGCAGCCCACAGCTCTGCTGTGTCCTGTCAGTGCCGCTGGCATTGGCATCTTGCAGAGTCACCCCTTGGAAATCCACCTGACACAGTGATAACTGGAGTAGCCTTGGGAGGGACAGTGAGTGGACATTTCCCTTGTGCTTATAGTGCCTACAGCATGAAGAGCCGATGTATGAGGTGAGCGTGCCTTGTGTTCTGCAGTATTCATGGAAAACAAATTGCTTACAGGGAGGAATCCTAACTCTCAAACTTTTTCCCTTCTTACCAGGGACTTCCTCGCAGTGTAGCAGGCAGCTGCTGTAAAGGGATTAGATCTTTCTCACAGACAGGTTTTTAATTAAGTCACACTTCAGTTTCCTGTCTAGGTAAGACTGCCCAACTTCAGAGGGAAACACATCCTCAGTTGGCTTACATGAACTATTTCATTGACTTAGACATGACCCCAACCTTTTCTCTTGACTAAACACTACGTGGGCAGAGCAGATGAATTCTGGGTGTGAGGCTGCTCCTCTGATGCTGGCAGATGTCTGGGTAGCCCCTGTTACAGGGCTGAACTCACCAGCAGTAGCCCGGGGGCTGGGGTTGGATCTGCTTTGCAGCTGAGCTGGTGAGACCCCGGCCTGACCGAGGTTGTCCTTCCAACACTAAAACCCCACAGCGTCAGCGCTGTGGACAGCCCAGTGTCAGTGCCCTCCCCACCTCTGCTCCACACTCCACGAGGCACCTGACCGGGTGGCAGAGGGTGAGTGCGCCCACGGCTCCGTGTGAGGACGGGGCTGAGGTGTCTCCGTGAGCTGGGAAGGTCGGTGCTGCAGACCTCTGCTCGTGGGGAGGATCTCGTGCCAGCAGGGCCGTGGGCAGCTTCTGCACGTGCAGCTCAGTGCCAGGGGCTGGGAGCTGCTGTTGGCACCGCACCCCCAGCTGTTCCACCTGCTCCATAGAGCCTCTTCTCAGGAGTGGCACCAAGGACAGGAAATACAGCTCAGGCTGGAGTAAAGCTGCAACTTCTCCAGGTACTGAGTGTAGGAGGAACTCTCAAAGGACTCCAGAGGACTTAGTGCAGGCCAGTTGTTTTTATTACAGTGCGATCCAAGACTGGGTTTTTAATGTGTGTGAGCAGCAAATGGTTCTTAGGCCATCTGTAGTAAAACCCTGGCAGGGATCTGCTCCTTGCAGTGGTGGGCTGTGTGCTGCCCTGCTCCTGGCTGTAACTGCTGCATTCCAAACAGAACTTCCACGTGTCCTAGGTAGGGAAAGTGTTTACTGTGCCCCTCTGGTGTCACTGCAGCTCGGGGCAGGGGGGACATGTGGCCTTCTATGAGACCCCTGCATTGGACACGGTGACCTGAGTCCAACGTGGGTATTGGGCAGATGTACTTTTGCCTGGTTATGTTTTGGTAACACCCTTAAAACAGCAGCACTTCCCCCCTCGCGTGAAAAGCAACTCTTAAATGGGGGGAGCGTCTTAATTTAATGATACTTAAATTGCCAAGATCTGGCTTCACTTTTATATGAGAAAACAAAAGGTGCAGTACAGTTGCATCAGGCAGTTAAATCGTGGATGACCCCGCCGAGTCTGTCCCGCGCGCAGTTCAGTCGTGTGGCGCATTCAGAAGGGATGCAGTGAGCAGAAACAAAGCCAGAACGGGCAGATGCACGGCCTGAGTAAGCAGATCCCTTTGGAAATCAGCTGAGAGCAGTGAGCTGGGATAATGGAACTGCACAGACCAAACCTAAGCCCGTGCAGCACAAAGGAAATCTCCAGCCTGGTGCACGTACAGCCCGTCCCGGAGCCCGGGGCTCTGTCGGGCCACTCTGGAGCCAACACCAAACCACTGCACGAGGCAGGACAGCCTTCCCCCACACCTCTGCAGCCCACCGAGGCAGGACAGCCTTCCCCCACACCTCTGCAGCCCACCGAGGCAGGACAGCCTTCCCCCACACCTCTGCAGCCCATTACCTCAAGCTCCTCGGTAGCTCCTCCTGACCTGCTGGCATTAACCACCCGTTCTCATGTTTGCAATGCTGCATTCACACACCCCAAGTGCCGTCGGGAAGGATGGCACGGAGGGAAGCGTTTGTAAAGATCTGTCATGTATTGTTTGTCAATATTCAAGGAAAATCTGCTTTTAGAAAAGGGGCCAGGATGCTGGCAGGTAAGGGGTGTAACAATCCTGCCTGCCAAGTGCAGGATCACTGACATTTTTTGGGTTGGTTTATTTTTTTTTTTTGGTTAGGCAGTAAATCATTTTAACAGTTTAATAAATATTTCTGAGAAACACATATTTCTGCAAGACTTGTGTCCTTTTTTTTTGTGGAAAGTAATACCATCCCTTCTTGGGGATGCAGCCTATGGATCTGTCTGTGTACAACTCTTCATGGAAATACAGCCTCAAGCTAGACAAGGCTTAGGAAAGAGCCATTCAAAGGCTGATGAAATATGGTTTAAAATACATTATATATTTAGGAATGGCTTATGATGACAAAGAACATGACAGAGCCTTTTCTAGAAAGCACTCTAAGCTCCTTAATGGAAGAGATGTGTCTGTATTTACACATCCTGGCCCTGAAAAAGATGTTTTGCTCTCTGTTTTCCCCAATCCAGCTACAGCCAGCAGCAAACCCAGTTTCCAGAATGGATTTAAACCCTGTATAGAAGGGTGAGGACAGAGTGGGTGCAGCTGCAACCACATTTACCCGTGACACCCTCCTTCACTGACTGTCCGTGGATTCATCAGGAACATTAGGCATTTTCTGATGTGCTTACTGCCTCGTGGTGCACATTCCTCTGTACAAAGGAGTTTCATCCTCCCATGTCATAGAGAATGGACTGGTTCCATGCTTCTCTCTCACCTGGCAGAACTAGGTAAGGACACAGTATCAATAAAGGTCTCACCTGTCCCAGTGTCTTCACAAAAACAAAGCCACTTCCCATCAGCTTCTGTTTTGGGGCACATTTTTCAGAAGTTTCAGTTTGCTGCTATTCCATTCCTGTGTCTCCAGCACGGGACTGTTTCATAACTAACACGTGGACATCTGGCCCACAGACAACCCCTCACGCAGGCAGCCGGACGGGTCTCAGACAAGGTGTGTGCCCGGCTCAGAGGGATGCCTGCACGCACGGTGCATTTCTTACAGCACTCACCGGTTCAAAAACATTAATACAAAAGTTTATTTTCTCTAAAGAACAAGTCAACACACATCTGAACTGCATTAGGAACCAAACTACAGAGAGCTGCTGGCAGGAGAGTCACAGGCACAAGATGGCAACACCACAGCTTGTTCTAGGAATGCTGTCACAGCCCCGAGCTGCCGTAAGGGTAGGTGACACACCCCAAGGACAAGGCACGGTCACCTATCGGTGCTTATCATCATCTCTTTGCTTCTTGGTATCTCTGTCCCTGCTCCGGTCTCTATCCCTGTCCTTCCTGTCTCTGTCCTTCCTCTCCCTGCCCCTGCTCCTCTCCTCTTTGGAGTCCCTCTCTCTCTCACTGTCACCCCAAGCCCACGACCGCTCCCTTTCTGGCCAGCGTTTGTCCCTGCTCCTCTCGTGGTCCCGGTCCCTCGTTCTCCAGTCCCTCGTTCCCTCACGAGACCAGTTTCTTTTCTCTGATGATCCTTCTCCATAGAAATCATTTTTCATGTTTGGCAAATTGATGGGCTTTCGGAAAGGTCTGTCCCGTCCTCCGAACCGCAGCTGCCCGGATTCTTTTTTGCCTCCAAACCCACCTCCAAGCCTCCGGGGAATCCATCCTTTGAGAGTTCTTTCCAGTTCAAAGTCTACAAAGATCTCATGTTGGTCGATGACCAGCCTGTTGGCATCTCTGTGGGCCTTCAAGAGCGCACGTTCCTCTTTGTACTCAATAAACGCATAACCCTTGGAAAATCCTGTGACCAGGTCTCGAACCAGACGGAGCTTTCTGATGTCTCCATAGCGGGAAAAAACTTCCTTTAACTTCTCTTCTGTGGTCTGAAGATTGAGCCTCGCCACGAACAGGGTGAGGTGAGGGTCTCCCGTGACGCCCTTGTTGGGTACGTACCGCGCCAGCATCGCCCGCCATATGGCGCGGTCGTGGGGCTCCTCGTCCGTGCCATCGATGCTGCCGGCCTTGAGGGGGTCGTACTCCTTCGCTATGGGGGCCCAGTCAGCCATTGTCTAGTGGGGGAGAACACACACGGCACAGGCTCACGGCTGTGTCAGAACAGGCTGTGCAACAAGCGCTTCCAGCACCGCTGCACTGTGTGTTCATCCAAAAATCCCCCAAAGTGTGACGCACGAAAATAAACCGGCCGTGTCGCTGTTGTTTTGAGTCCACGAGCCGAGACAGAG
>VZTF01006246.1:269940-287860 GCA_013397755.1 Cnemophilus loriae | reverse complement strand
GGAGGAGGAGGATGGCGGCCCGGAGAGTGCCCTGGAGAAGAGCCCGTTCCAGCTGACGGCCGCGGATGTCTACGACATCTCCTCCGTGGTGGGCCGGGACCTGCTGCAGCTCCGCGCCGGGCCGCAGCTGCCCGCCGCCCGCGCCCGGCTGCAGTTCAGGATCGTCAGGGTGCTGGAGATGCTGGAGGCGCTGGTGAGCGAGAGCAGCGTGGCCGAGGAGCAGCTGCGGCGGGAGCGGGGCAGCCTCCGGCGGGAGCTGGAGCAGCTGCGGGCGGCGGCCCGCGGGAGCGCCCCGCAGGTGGGTGCGGGACACGGCCGGGACACACGGGACACACGGGACACGGCCGGGACACATGGGACACACGGGACACGGGCCCCTTCCCCAGTGCGGGTCGCGGAGCGCACCCAGAACCACACCAGATGGGCCGGCCGATACTTGTGGTCTCTTTTGTGTCACCAGAACGAGTCTCACAAAGTCACTTCCCGTCTTTGGCCCGTGGAAAGCCTTGCAGCTCTTTCCTTCGGGGTGGTTACGGGTCGCAGTGCTGTGGATCTCTCGCTCCAGTTTCGCTGCAGTCACTGACCCGCTTTAGCGCAGCAACGGGCAGTGCCAGAGTTGTGCAGACACGCACAGAGAGTACAAACCCACCGTGTTCAGCTCTTGCACAGCATCCCGTAGAGACAACTGTATGCAAACACTGAGGCTTTGTTAGCCCGTGTGAGGGAAACGGATGTTTGATTACTACAGAGGTTTTAAATTTAAAAAGGCGAGTTCAGTTCTCACCTCTTTGACACGGAGTTTTGGTGTGGCATTAGATGGCTCAGCCTCTCTCATCATCTGAGAAAAATCTGATAAAACCATCTTCTTGACAACTAAATTGCAATCTCTTTGGGACAGAGACTTTGCTTTTAGCTGTGGTCAGAGCCTGTCACAGTTGTGGCCTATACTTGGCTGAGGAACCCAGTCACCAAAGGAATACAAAAATATGAAGAACTATAATTAACTGCTTGGAAAAATATCAGGATTGTGATGAATTCATACTAGTTCTAAAAACTCCATATTTATAAAATCCAGAGTTTTTACTCTCTGAGTGCTGAGTTTTTTGAGAGGTCACAAGATCCACAGCTGTTTATTTTACAGCCCAGCCTTGGACCAGATCAAATGGTGATAGACCTCACAGACCCCAACCGGCCCCGGTTCACGTTACAGGAGCTCCGAGATGTATTGCAAGAGAGGAACCAGCTGAAAGCTCAGCTTCTGGTGGTGCAAGAAGAGCTACAGTGCTATAAGAGGTAAAGCTTGAAGTCAGCAGAGAACTAATAACTACTAATAACAATTACTTCATGTCTGGGAAGATTGTCAGATGAGAGTCTTGCAGGTTTGAGCCCCTAGGTCAGGATAGGCACTGTCCAGGCATGTTAAGTGACCCCTGTGCTCCCCAGAGCATACAAGTGAGCAAAGAAAAATGGGGGAACAACGAAGTCTCTATGCAACATGATTTTAAAACTAAACTCCCTTTTCCTCTGCACAGTTCTCGGCCCGTTCCCATAATTGTCCCGCTCTCAGCCTACGCACAGTTACTCCCACTCCACATCCAGGCTGGGTTCTCGTGCACAGGAATTCATCTGTGCAGTCACAGCAGTTGCACACACACTGTGTCTAAAGCCACGCTACATACCAAAGAGCACGGGGGGTTTCCAGCTCAGCTTTAGTCAAAGTTTCCTTCCTCCTGCAGCACGACGCTGGTTGATCTTGGGTCCTTCACTCCCACGGGGATATGGCACTGATCTAGAAGCAGAATATTGAGCTCTTTCATCATTCATGATAAGCTGTGGGGTTTTTAAGACTGCCAGCAGGGCATTGTGTAAGGCCCTTGAACTGTGCAAAGCAAGAGATTTCAGAGAAGGGTTTGGTCTTTCTTGAGGGGAGATGCGGTGTGAGCCAAAGGGTGGGGATGTGGGAAGGGCCTCGATCTTGGTGCTACAAATTCATTCACCCCCAAGGCACTCCTTCCCAACCTCTGCCCCCCATCATCAGGTTGGATTATAAACTCTTTGGGTCAAGAAATCACTTCTTAATCTAGACACAAAACGTCTGAGCACGTTAGATTTCAGTTGAGATATCTCAGCAGCACCCCCCTGGATACAGCGAGCCTGCCCTTTGCCTTGTCTGTAACAGGCAGGTTAAGCCAAGAAGTTACACTTAAATCCAAGAACTCACAAACTGCCTGACAGCACTTCCCCAGCTCAGCTGGATGCTTTGCTATGCAGCAGTGGAAGGGCTTCTTGCTTTGATTTCCCAGCTGTTACACAGTTTAGTACAGGCCAAGTTAAAAATGTTAACAGTGGGAATGTTTTCAGGTTTTTAGTGATTTGAGTCACAGTGCTGTGCACCAAGAGCAGGGCAGGGCTGCTTTTCAGGTCAAGTAATTAGTGAGGTGATCTCCTCATACACTCTTACAGCTTAAGCCAAAACCCATTTTCCCTATAAACAGACACATAATATCCTAATTGTAATTGAAGTAAAAAGTAATTGTGCTGGAGAAGAGGATAAATATACGTTCTAAAATGCCTTGTACATATTGGAAGTGAGCTCTGTATAGCAGAAGGCAACAAACATCCTCACAGAGACTGGCTCACGCTGACTGGTGGTGTTTGGGGGCTGCATTTTTCATCATGATTTCTGGGTAGAAGTTACTGTGCAGATGTTTGAGCTCTGCAGTGTCACCCAACAGCACATTGTCTTGTTTACCCAAGAGGAGAGTCTGCCTCGGAATTACCCCGTGCCTGGTGTCACACCAGTTTTTAAGTGCTCTGTGTTTTTATTTCCGAACCCAGTCGAGTGTTGCTTGGCTACTCTCCGCCTGCAGCTACTGCAGCCACAGGCTTTGATCCACTGAGCTCTCCAAATGACTGAGGTCAGCTCAGGACACGCTGTGAAAACACTGAGTGTGCAGGCTGGGAAAATCTAACCCGGTTCCAAGCAAGGAAAACATCCTTTGGTCAAACTGAAACTGGTGCCTGGAGTAGGCGGTTACGACTTCTGGAGTGAAGAAACACTGAAGTGGGATGGCAAAATCTAGAGCTGAGGCAAAGCCTTTCTTCTCTCCTCTGTAGGGTGGAAAGAGGAAGAGGCACCTGCCTTGCAGGGGAGCTGGGAATCTCCCATCTGTTCCCAGGCGTGGTGCGAGCCTGGGTGGCTGCACTGGAGGTACCACACGTCCACCCCTGCAGAAATTCACCGTTTGTGTCTGCACTCTCCTCTCAGCCTTGGACTTTTGCACAAATCCAAGTGTGATTACACTTCCCTTTCACCCCCATTATGATTTGCCATTTTTCCTCTGTGGAGAAGTCAGCTTGTTACTTTTTGAGTGTTCTCATTAAAGCATAACCCTGGCACCATTACATTGCTGTATTTAGGGATAATAATTCATTATTTTCAGTTCATTACAAGGAAGAGGCTGGGCTGCCATCCCTGTCCTGTGAACACTCATTCACCCATGTCCCAGCTGCCCAGTGAGGGGGATAACACATGCACTGTCACAATCTGCACAAACCCACCAAAAAATAAACAAAACCATTTCCTTTCCCAGTGGGATCATCTCACAGAAAAGGGACCAAACTGAAGAACTGGAAAAAGAAGCCAGTGGCAGCAGTGCTGGCACCAGCAAGGACAGCGAAGAGAAGACAATCATCAAACGGCTGTAAGTTTGTCTGCACCTTTTTGGGCAGAATTTGGAGAACATGGCACACTCCTTACACAGGGAATCCAGGGATGGATGCTGAACTTTAGCCTAGTTGGCTGGATATTGTTTTCTACTCTGCATGTAAAGTTAAAAACCCGATAAAGCAATCTCTTCCTGTGGAAAAAGCACTGCACAGGAAAGCAACCTCCACCCAGGCAAGCAGGGAGTCACTTTTTTTCTAGGAAAAACAAGCATTTCTGAGCAAAACGATTCAATACTTGTCCCCCCCTGCCAGCCCCTCGGGGCTGTGCTGTGGGAGCACCGCGGCTGGCCCCAGGGTTTGTTTACATTGTACACAAAACCACGAGCTCAGGCTGTGTCTCTGAAGTCCCCCAAAATAGCAGACAGACAGGGCCAGCCCCCTGCATGTTCCTTCTTTTCCAGTTGTACATTATTGTTTCCTTTCTGCTATTGATTTTTTTCTCTTTTTTTAGGTTTTCTTTTAAACATGGAAAATGAGCATCCTCAAGGACTCAACTGCTGCTGGTGAGAATGGCACTGATGAGCCTCAGAGGCATTGGGAAAGACAATGATTGGAAGCAGCAGCATCACTCCTACTGTAGAGAATGAGCAATCTCATTAAAATCATGTTGTATAATATTCTTTCAGAATAGATTTTACTCTGCTTTTTCAGAAACTGTTTAAAACAGACACTTTTTGTATTTCTTACTGTCAGACGTTACCCACATGTAGAAAATAAAACGTTTATACAAAGGTGGGGTTTATTCTTATTAAAAGAGCCTGTGATGATCTGTACTACAGCACACTTATCCTGTCCAGCTATCAAAACACTCAGCCCAAATGATTTTGTAAGATGAAGACATATTTAAGAGAGACATGCCATTCAGAAGTGGCTGTTTGGGGGTAAGTGGAGAAAAGCACAGCAAAGGAAGAAAAGCTGCTGCATTGAGCTCTGCCTTCATGAAGGACTGAGGTGCAGACAGTGCTCAGACTGGAACAGATGCACCAAACATTTCATTTCTGACAGCTGGAGGTCTGCTGTGGTAAGCAGTTGTGTTTTACATAAGCTCTGTTCTTTCCATCACCTGCCACAAGCTGTGTGTTGGCCCCAGTAATGAGATTTAGCACCAGTGGAAGCATATAGGGCAAACAGAGGAGTGAGAAAAGAAGCTTGAAAGACACCAATTAGGTTCTTCATTTAGAAAGGTAGAATATCCAGAGCACAAAAGTCTGAACAGACATAAAAGAAGCAGTGACAGGTATCAAACTGTGATCTTACTCCCTTCAGAAGTAAAAGCAGGCTCTGAAGTCTTGATTCCCTCTCCTACACTGACAGCATGAAAAATATAGGACACTTCACACATCTGCTCGGCTGCACAACGGGAACGTGGCTCGGCAGAAGACAGAGCTGCAGCCTCCCTGCAGAGGTCAGGAACAACTGCCTGTTAGTGAGGCAACACCACAGATGGCTGACCTGAGCCAGCTGGTTTAGCCAGGGCACAGAACCACTGAAGTCCTTTTGCCATCTTCAAATTACCAAAAAGCCTTGGCCACGCCCTCTTTATGTATTTTCTAGAGCACGGCAGCAGGGAAGGCAGTTACTGCATTGCCTGAGCAGAGGCTTTGTGCACAGAGAAAATTAAATAAAGAAACAATCAATCAGCAGCAGCCAGGCTGCACCTCTGAGCTGAAGAGAGATGCTTACATGTGATCTGAACTCCATCCTCTTCCATGGTTTATCCAGGGATGTATTTTCCCACCTCCTTTAAAAAAAGCCATTTAGCTCCCAACCCAAGGGCATCTTTCTCTGTGACACCTTGTTAGAAGATGAAGCCTTCCTGCGAGGCACAGAGATCAGCATCCAAATGACACGTTCCTGGGAGAAGTATGCTGAGATACATCTATAGATCCCTCTCTATGTGTGTTCCTAGAAAAGTAAAGGATACATATGCAGTGCAACATGAGCTTTATTTCCATCCTCCAAAGCAGTGCTACTCAATTACCAGTTAAGCTTTCAGAGAAGACATTTTCTTTTTATGTAAAACAGGGAGATCTTCCCCCTTTCTCGTTTACAAAAGTGATGCTGAAGTACAGAGGATTTAAGCTATTCAACCTGATAGAGAACAAGTAAATGTTTAAATAAAACAAACAAAAAAATTTATTCCAATTTTGACTGAAGGGAAGTGCTCTAGTTTAACAGGACACTGTACACATTGCTGAGGTCTCCGTTACTGAGACCAGAGAAAAATCAGTGCCAACTCAGACAAGCTGGCCAACGAGGCTTATGTGAAACTCAGTACACGTAATGTAACGGGTCTCCAGTTAATTCTTCAGAAATGGGAAAATACCCAGGCTTCCTCTGACGAGTTTGCCTTGTGTGAAGCAGTAAATTATATAAAGCATTTAATAGCTAATGATTTTCACAGCTTTCTTTCAAAATGCTCATGAACTGCAATGGAGACAGGTAGTATAGCAGCCGTTTCATCAATAATAAATATATTCTTTATTTTACAGAGACATTGTCTTCAAGTTTTTAATTTAAAAAATACATCACTAAGCCACCTCTCTTGCTGCTGGAGCACACAACCAGGATGTTGTTGCTATCTGACCTATCACATAGGCAAGCATAAGATTGTCTAGAGGGCATTCAGCTGGAACAGCAGCAGCCTTCAAGACATGAGGAATAGAAGACATTAACAGAGCCACAGATCCCTTGCTGACATCTTCCAGCAGCAAGCGTGGCTGACGGCTCACAGCCATTTTTCATCTACACACATGCCAAGCCTGCCTTGGCAAAAATTCCAACTGGTAAGAATTCATCTTTAACATAAAGGACCTGCATTGTATTGCCTGCCTATATCCCAGATTTGGCTCTCCAACAGTAACGTTCCGAACAGCCACGAGATGCCAAGAGCTCGACTGCCATGTGAGACAGTGGGACCAGACCGTGCTGGACAGACCTACAGGACCAGGCAATAAGGAATCTACTTTCTTCACTGCATCAACTCCATCACTATTTTTGAAGCTGCATATGAAGATGACTCCTATTTTTGGAACTATGCTCTACTTCAAGCATTCACAGTAAATAAATAGCTTCTGATGTGGCTAATTAGCATAGGAAGGTAATATAAAAATTTTTGGAGAGAGCTTTTACTTCTTTAAAATCCTCTGGGAGACACCTCCAAGAATCAGCCATCAACTATAAAAAGGTACCTTCTCAAAGTTTAGAAAATAAGTAAATGTCAAACATTGATTCTGACTGTGAAGTTCTATCTTCACATCTGTAATCAGTATCAACCCAGTCTATCCAAATTCATCCTCATTTGGCTGGGAGTCATTTCTCCAAAGGAAGCAGCCAATCTGATCATCCTTTTTTTCCCCCTCAGTGCCAGTGCATTTGAAGTTCATTGCCAACAGAATGTATGACACTGGAAAAACTGGATTCCTACCACAAATTATTTGAGAATGACAGTAGCATCCATCTCAGAGAAGCCTGTCAGCACTGGGCTGTGAAAAGCAGTCTGACAGGCAGTCAAGCCACTGGATGACCAAGTCAGAGTACAGCAGTACTTCTGTCATTAAGTTCAGCACCCCAAAACGGAGCCTGAGATTTCCTTGCAAAAGCAGAAGCACGACCCCAGTGATTAAGTTTCTGTGCAAGTCTTTCACTGCTCAAGTGGCACTGGTCACTATGCAGAAGCATTCAAATTTTAAGGAGGGTTTTCCTTTTATGATATAAAAGTTTTGGCAATCTAAGATCAATTATTCAAGCCTGCCTGGAAAACTGTAATAGGTATTTAAATACTGCAAAGCAAAAAGGCAGTTTTTAAGGAGCTCAGAAGACCATAAGCAGTCCACTAAGAAAGCTGAGGGAAGTGAGGGCAGGAAAAAAATAATTCACTGACTCCTTGTAGAACACTCAGTCCAGAAATAAAAACCCCAAAACAAGGAAGATGAATTAGTGTTTCAGCCATGGGTGAGCTTCAATGGAAGCTTTGCTTCTGTCTCCATAGTCGTACAACAGTTCTTCACCTGCCTTAATGTCCCTGGAAGCTATGAGGATGAGATGAGGCACACCATCGATGTCGTGGAGCTTGGTCTGACAGTTGCCACACTTGCTGTGGTTAATGAGCCTTCCCAGACGATTCGTTTCTTTCGTAGCATCGACACTGAAAGAGCAAGAACAGAACGCGGCATTGCGCCTGGGACAGGGGCACGTTTGTGGGCAAAGCCCAAAGTGCAAATCAGTCAAGGAAGGAGGAATCCACACAAGGCTTGAAAAATTAAGGAGAAACAGAACATTATCATGTCACAGTACAGAACAACCACGATTAAATAGACAGCCATAAATAATACGGCAAGGCAGGGAAACTGAAACAACTCTGGGAGATTTTTAAGTTAGCACAAAACCCAGGAACTGAAACCTTTGGGCTGTTTGAGCTGCCTGTTTCCAGGAATACCAGAATCCAGATGTGAAACAAGTTATAAAGCTTGGAGTGAAGTGGGTGTCAGAGACTGGAGAAACAAGGACACCCAGTCAAAGCTGAAAGAAATGGTTCTCTTCCAGGGAGCTTGTCCATCCTGCTTTTCAAACCAACTCCTTGCAACTCAGATAAAGGAGTTCATTTTACAAGAGGCAGAACACCACAGCAGAACTACAAGCCTCACCTAAGCAGATGCAACTCTCCACATAGCTTGTGCTATACTTCAGAGAACGGGCCTTTGAGTCACCTACCATTCCTCATCGCCCAGGAGGCTCTCAAACCACAGATCAGTGCTCCAAAAGATTTCGTAATTCACAGTTGCCATTAAAAACAAAATATTTGCATGAAAACAAGAGAAGAATTAGCAGCATTCAAAGCCTCTATCAATGGAAACTTGAGCTTACCAGTAGGTTTTGCTGAGGTACTGGAAATAGTACATGTAGCAGCCTGTGGATGGGTCTTGAGCATACACAGCCTCTCGTTTCTTGGCATCAGTGATCTCGATGAGATCCCCGTGATATTCAACCACAAATTCTCCTCGATTAAAATGTTTAGTAGCAATTACTCCTCTCCCTTTGCCATCGATGTAATCAATCTGTTGAGTTGAAAAGAAAATACTCCCTCATTTCCCAGCTGATTTACATCATTGCAGATATGCTGATTACTAGGAAATGATTTGTCATTAAAAAAATGCTGCAAAAGGGAATTGGTGTGTACTGCAGACAAAGCTGTGGAAGCACAATGCATGGCATTGTGGAAGAAATGCAGGATGAGTTTGGGACACACTCTGAGTTACTGGGTAGTTGGACACAAAGTCTTCCAATCAAAGAACTCAGGAGTGCATTTCTGTAAAGACCTTAAAGCCCTCTCAGTATTTATGACTGAGGCTGCACGTACATATCCTTCAGAGACCAATACTGCTCATTCAAAAGGAAAGACAGTGTGTCTCAGTTTTCCTGCATTTTCATCAGAGAACTGCAGAGTCCTGAGACTGAGTTCTGCTACTCTCTGTTTAAACAGATTAACATCAAGATACTGTATAATAAACAGTACGTGACTATTTAGGTTGGCATTGCAGTTACCTTCATTCCTTCTTCTTTCCCACTCGTAATCAGCTCATCTATTTTCCTCCTTTCCTCAGTCTGCAGAATAAACAAGAACAAACAAAACCACAATATTGTTGATAGCTTTTGTAGCTTATTCTAGAGCTGGAAGGAAATTACCAACTAGTGACACTCATTGTTCCAAACTATCTTGTATTTCCAGCAAACTGAATGGCAGAAAGACAGATTTCTGCCCCCCGAAATAAAAAAGCAGCTAGATTCTGTTCTAAACTGGACCAGCATTTCCAAATTTTAAGCATGTTCTTATCAATACTTCAAGTGCACAATGTTATTTGCATTTGGAATGGAAACC
The DNA here is from genome assembly GCA_013397755.1 of Cnemophilus loriae. Lineage (NCBI taxonomy): Eukaryota > Metazoa > Chordata > Aves > Passeriformes > Corvidae > Cnemophilus > Cnemophilus loriae. Next base: position 278,253 of record VZTF01006246.1, on the reverse strand, counting down.
ATTTACAGATAGTTACACACTTCCCCAAATTTTCAGCTAACCAGACACATTATAAGTAATGTCATTTTAACAAGAAGCACTACCTCCAATTCAGATTTGCTCTTCCTAGAACTTCTTCTAACTGGGTAATAATCTGTCACTTTTCGGTTTGGTGTTCTTCCTTGCGTTCTAAGGAGTAAGAAAAAGAGAACACACACACACATTTCAGACTATTTGTTAAGTTAAGCCTCCAGAGCAAAGGTATGTGCAAGAAATTTTTATTTCAGCTTGGTAAGTTGAAAGGTGATCAGTATAAATCCGTGGTTTTTATCAGCACTCTTAGCTTCAAGCCACAGCTCCAACCCCTTTACTTCCCCACACTATTTCCATTACTCCAGTACTAATTCTTGAACAATAAAAGTGAGATGGTGCTGGAAATCAACTGAAGGTCACGTTACAAGTCTGGGGCCCCCTGCGTGCCTTGCCAGAAGGCACTCGAAAATTTAGGTCACGAAAACTGCTTGGCAAGGAATTCATTAATGTTAGGTCACATTACTCTGATACCATGAGAAAGGGTATCAGCTCAGCCAGGAAGCCTCCAACTGTTCTGTTTCTGACAAGACACATTCCCATTTGTCCACAGAAAAGTAGGTCTTAATGGCTCATTAATTTCTTTTTTCCATAGGTGACCAGCAAATATTTCACTTGTGACAGAACACACTAACCTTGCTTTCCAGACAAACAAGTCTTCTGCAAAGAAGGTACTTGGATGCTATTTTAGGGTTTTTAAAGCGTGATATTCTTGAGAAAACAAAGAGCTGCCCTTTTACAATTCCACAAGTCACTTACTTTTTCCTTGGTCCACGTTTTGCTTTAACCATCTTCTTCTGAGCTGGCTTTGCATTGGCCTCCTCAGCACAGTCTGCAGGCAGGGGAGTCTTCTGGGTTTCCACAGTTTCTTGGTTTTGATCGGAGGAGGGCACTGAAGGATTGCTCCCATCCTCCTTATCCTTCTGGTCTTCTGGTTTCACAGCACCTTCAACTATTTTGCCACCATTCTTCTTTCCTGGTGACAAGGAAATGAAGCGAGGCTCTGAACCCAGGGCCAACTATACCCGACTGCTTTAAATGAATTCCAGTGGTTTATAGTTCTCTCAAATGAGAGGAAAAGGATGGCAATGACCCTGCACTGCTGGGCTCAGCAGCTGCAGATGTCGGTACCAAGCGGCCAATGCCACCCAGATCAACCAAATCCATGGGAGCTAAAGGGCCCTGACAAGAAATCTACACTCCCCACAACCAACATTTACTTTTTTTGCACCCTACCCCAATACAACCACATCCTCCTCCTCAGACAACCGACTCAGAGGTCGGTGAGCGTGGTTTAAAGCTGAATAACGTTTTTATGTAGAGTAAATCACCAGGTTTAGCAGTCCCATCTGCTGAGACAGATGTTTCAGTCTCACTGGAGAAAAGAAGCACAGCTGCAAGGCCTCAGCAGTGGGACAAGCTAAAGCCATCTTCACTTCCTTGTCAAAACTGAGGAGCCAAATTAGGAACTAAAGGCTCCAAGTTTCCAGAAAGCCTGACACTCCCTACGGCGAGTGGGACTTAAAATACCTGCTTGCTAAAAGTGTTTGCATCAAAGTGCTTTGACAAATTACCAAGGCTGTTAAGTGCACCTTTAAACACAAGCCAGATGGGTCTTCTTCCCCTCCATAAACTTATGGAACATTCCCATTTCTAGTCACTACAGTGAAGCACCTGTGAAGCCTGGCACTCAGCGCTCACAGTTTGGGCTCCTCCTCACTGCTTTTATTTCTTGATGAAAATTTTAGAATTAGGGGCGGTGGGAGCACATTTACCAAGATAAGCAACCCAAAGCTCAATCTTACCAGCTCCTTTCCTGTAGGTTTCCTTTAGTGTTTTGCCCTGACATTTCACCTCGTGATACATGACAGAGTTTTCTTCTTGAAGCGGGGGGCGAGCACCAGGAGCTTTGTTGGGATTCAGGTAGCTGTAGATTTTGGATTGACCAATAAACACATTCTCCTAAAACAGACCCACACAAAAAAATCAGTTCAGCACAGAGATTCCAGGAACCTCAAGTTGGCATCCACAACAGTCTGCAGTGACCAGGGCTGACAGCTGACTGCTGCAAATTACACTGTTTTAAGCATCACTCTCACTGAGGCTGTGATTTCTAAGTGAAAAAATAACAATGCTGAGCACTTTGAGAACTTTACTAATGCAAACTCGCAGTCCAAGAGAGCTTTCACATAAAATGTGGCAGGATGGGGTAGTCAGAGCTAACTCCAGCCTCCACCCTTGAGCTTCACAGTATGAACTTTGGTGTTAAAAAAAAAAACCCCAAGCCTGAGTTCCTGGGGAGGAAGGTGGCCTCAAAGAGCACAAGCCAAAAAAAATATGAATAACGCAGCAAAAATTGCCAAGGCCCAGTACAGAGCTCTCACAGGCAGAGAGGTATGATCTACCCAGCTACTCTCAGGAGGTGTCAAATGTTGCTGCAGTAAATTACACGCTCAACTGAGCAGCACAGGAATCAGTTTTACAGCCTACCTTGAGTGACACCTCTCAGCGAAGCATGGCAGATAAGCTGTGCTCTTTTTATCCATTACATGGTACAAAACTAAAGTGTAAAAGTTGTTCATGGCAAAAAATGCCCATTAAAGAGTCTGCCCAGTCAGGAAAATGGCAAAACCCTCCGGCATGGCCAGACACCACAGAGCCTGGGGTTTGCTTGCTGGCTCAGGCTCCAAGATGCCAACAGGGAGCAGTGTCAAATTTAGCAAAGATTAGTGGAGTCCTGTCACCTTTGCTTCTACAGTCTCCTGCCACCTGGCTGTGTTTGCCTGTGCAGTGCCCGTCAGGCACACGGATTCCAGCCATGAAATCTCTGTGTCTGGACAAACAGATGCAACTCGGCCAGAATGAGTTTTGCTTGGCTATAGTTTGACTTAACCAAAAGCAATTTTCAGACCTTGCAATCCAGTTAAAACAACAAAAATATGCATTGATTTTTTTTTAGAAAAGCAAGGAACAAAGGGTCCCAGTAGTTAAAAAAAGATAGCTCAAATATAGCTGACTAAACAAATACCTCAGTACCTCAGTATTTCAGTCACAGACACTGAAAAACTAAACAAAGTACACAAGGACACATAGGATAATTTTAATAATTAACATAATCATGAATAACAAACTTCCTATGTACATAATTCACACAAAATCAGGCCAGTTAAAGGCTCAAACCTTAGTCCACAAATAAACTTTACTAAAGATTGAGATTACAATAGAACAGCCTGAGAAAAAGCAAATCAGACGGACACTCCCTGACCTCCACTATTTCTGAAAGGCCTATGAAAGGCAAAACTTGCTTATTAAAAAAACAGGGCTTCAAAGCATGAAATACTATGAAAACACTCCGTTTTAACAATTCCAAGAAATGAACCTTGAGCTTCAAAGTCGTCAAGATTTAGTAAGAAGTTTAAATACGGGAATTTCGGGAGAAAGCCCAAAGCAGTGAACTGCAGTCCACCTGCCAGCTGAGCCTTCAGGCTTTGAATACACCATGAACAGGAAAGGAACAACTATTTTTCCAGCACAGCTTCCTCCCCTCATTCCCAGCTCCCTGCCTGCTGCGCTCTTGGCGCAACCGAGACGCTGCTGCCACGTCTTTGTCTGTGCCAGGCTTGAGACCCCAGAGAGCAGAGATTTTCTCAGCAACAGCAAAACACACGAAAGGCTGCTGAGGGGCTCCGGGATTTGATACAATAGCCACAATTATTTCCATCGTGAGTTAAATGCAAAAAGACAAGCAGCCTCCGGCCAGCTGCCTGTGACAGAACTCCAGGACGGGGAAGACGGCACGGAGGGAATGCTGAGCCTAGGGCCTGTCTGCGGTAGGGCACAGGGAAACACGGGAAGAGTCCGACTGTACTTAAAGTTAACCGATTTCTGAATGATTTGAGGGGCTCCCGAAGCCCCAGGCCCCGCGGCTCCCCGGGGCAGCCCGCACGCCGGCTCGCCCGCACCGGGGGGAAGCGGAGGGTACCGCAGACCCCCGGGAGCCGCCCGCCCCGCTCCGCCCGCCCGGGCCCGGGCACTGCTTACCCCGCCGGCCCGGGGGCGGCCAGAGCCCTTCCTCTCGGCGCTCTCGGGGCTTGCCTTCTCCACGCCGGCCGCCCTGGTCTTGGGCATGTTCTTCCCTAGGAGCAACGGGGGAAGATCGGCGCCTGAGCCATGTCCGGCGCTGCCGCCCGCGGTCATCGCCCGGCCGCCGCGGCCTGCGCCATGTTTAAAGGGNGCGCCGGGCGGCCCCGACTGTCCCCGCGGAGTCCCCGCCGCCGGCAACCGCTCCGCAGGGAGACGCCGCGTTACCCTTGGCAGCCCCATTGGTTTAACCGCCTGCCAATCATCGCCCTCAGGTCTTTGATTGGCGCACGGGGCCATAACCCGCCCTCTCCCTGTCACACCGCGGTGGCTGCGGCTCCCGGGAACGGGGTTTAAATGTGCGTTCGCTCGGCGCTGATTGGCCCGTGCCGAGGGAAAGCAGCGCTCTGATTGGTGGCCCGGCAGCGAACGTCCCTCCCGCGGCGGGGCCGCGCCACGTGGGTGGGAGCGCGCGGGACCGGGACCGGGACCCCCCGGCCCGTGCGCGCCCCGCGGAGCGCGGGGGAGGTCAGGGGTACCCCCTGCCCTGTCCGCTCCGCCGGTGCACCGGCACCTCCCGCCGCCGCCCCGCCAACGCTTCCTCCCTCCTGCACCTCTCCGCAGGGCACACAGCCCCCGCCACCTCGCAGCGGGGATTTGGGGGACCTCTAATCCTGGCGGGATTGTAAAACTCTGCTCTGCGAAATTATCAGGCTGCTTTACGCAATGTTTAGCTTAGATCTCCCTGGTTGAAATTTAAGTCTATTAGTTCCATCCTCCAAGCTTGCCTGGAGAGCAGGTAATACTCAAGCATTGCGCTAAAGCATCAAAGACCTTGTGTAAATCTCCATTCCATAACGAAGGCAGCTAAAATATGACAAAACCACATGGTGGGACATCAACAGAGCCGTCATTATTGCCAGCAGAGCCGGAACTGCCTTCAGCATCGATTCCCTGGTCAGAAGTGGCCAACAGGAGTAGTACATAAACTTTGAAATCAGGGAAGTCCAATGGCAAAGAGTAACACAGCGATGAGGCAAGAGCGCACACGGATCAGAGGATCTGGATGGATGCCAAGTGGATGCCATCATGGAAGTCAGGAAATTGCCACACAGAACTGCCTTGGTGCTCCTCGATAAGTAGAACACTTCTATTGAGCAACAATATAAGTGTTCTTGTGACTCTTGTTTCTTCTTATCTGTGTTAGCCGTCCTGCATCAAGGGCTGCCTGAGTGTGCTCAGGACACGGGGTGGTGGCACTCGCGCTGACCCAAGCGCTATCGCCACGGGGGTGGCTTCCCACCCACGGCTTATCCGTAGCCACAGGCTGCTGCTTGTCTCTTGGGCATTCCCACAGTGACATAAACAGCCAGTTCAGTGATACAGCTGGAAACTATCCTTTTCCTTAAGAACAGGAAAAAACCCTTCTCATCTTAAGCGAGAACTGCCCAGAAGGGGCCTTGTCCTTTCCAAGTTGTCCCAGAGCAGTTGGGGGCTCACAGGACAGGAATTCAGTGTGACTGCAGAGGAGTCTCAGGAGGCAGCACGGCGTGTCAGCCCACCCTCTCCTCTTCTTGTGATAGCTCTGGATTCAGGCACTTTGGGAAAAGACAGAGCAAACCCGGCTCTGCATGGGCAATGCCATTTGGTACATCTGGGTCTTCAATCATCAGACACATGAATTTTACAGAGAGGCAACCAAAACGCACTGGGTGTTTTCCTGTAAACTCAAAGCTGCAGCCAGCTGACATCCTCTGGGCATCATGTCCAGGAACATCCATGTCCAGGAACATCCGTGTCTGTGGCGTTCTTCCATCAAGGCTTGGTACTCCAAATTCTCCACAAAAGCACCAGAGCAGACACTGCTCTGATTTTTCCACCCCAGTTCGTAGTTTACTTATCTCACAGCTGAGATGCAACTGGAAAAAAAAAGATCTTCATAAATTACTAAGATGATTTCCTTCTTGCAGTAATTGGGAACACTCTTCCTAATGTCTCGGGAAAGCTCTGGAAACGCCCTCACTGTGGTTTTGCTCAACTGTTGGGAGCTGGACATTTTTAATAATTATTTCAAATATGTGTATTAAACAAAGCAACCGAGTTGGCTTCGAAGCCATGCGGGCCACCAGTAGAGGGCAAAGGAAGCCAAAGAATTCTCTTCCCCAGAGCAACAAAGAAAACAACGTCATCTGTAACTGGCCGCTGCTACCGGCGCGGTGGGATCACACTGTGAATTAGCAAAACATGTTGGCTTTACTCCTCAGCTGGCCGCGACCAAAAGCCAGAGACGAGGAGAAGTTAAAATGTTAAAGGCCCCAGCCCAAAAGAGTGTGGCTGGAGCCGCCCGTCACCGTGACTCAGGACACGCAGCAGCACACGGAGAGGGAGCGCTGCCGACTCCCGTAATCCAGGGGGAGCAGCGCGACTCCCGCTGGAACCAGCGCTAAAACCCAGTGACCTAAATATTCTCTCCCGTAGTGCCGCATGAGCAGCTCCCGGGAGCACCACGTTTTACTGCGGAAATGTGAAATTGTTTTGTGGGGGAAGGGAAGGAAGAACGAGCGAGGCGTTGATTTGCTCAGAAAGGGAAGAAAATTTTGAAGGTAAATCTCTTCGGTCTAGATGAATACTTCACCCAGTTAAAAAAAAAAAATAATAATCTTATTTTATCTTTGAATTCATAGTTTCATTTTCTCTCCAATATACCAACGAGATGCTTGTTAAATATTCCCACCTGAGAGCAAGTTCTCACACAGCACCTGTCATATTTGCAATTTGCAAAATAAATGACAGCATTTACCGAAATTTCTTGTTCACAAGATGAAATCCCTACAATTTGTGCTTCAGCCGCTAGAAATCAAGTAAAAACAATCCCTGAGGGTAACTGCTGAGTATTACATTAAGCAATGGCATTTTATAAAATCACAGAGTAAAATGCCAGTAGGTGCTAACTCCATTTCATAGATTATAAAATATAATTACATTCAGAATTGTATCTACAGATGATTAAAATAAAAAAATCTCCGACTAGAAAGTGCAGCGAGATCCGTGAATTACAGGCAAAATTCTATGGAAACAGAGTCCTGCAGACAAATCTGCGTGTGCTATTTCCACGCCAATGGAAAGCAGCATTTCCACCCATGGGATTACTCACCTATTCCAGTTGAGGACGATCACAAACGCTGACAGGTAACTCCCTTTTCAACTCAAGACATAGAAACCTTCACTTTCTCATCACGGTTGTACAGAGCTGCTGAGATTTAATGTTCGATTCAGCACGTGTGAGCTGTACTTCATCGTGCCTTCATCTGGAATGTGCAGAGGGCAATAATCAAGATAAAAGCTGCCATTTAAATTGTTCTTCTCGTCTCTGGCCACACTTCTGTCGTCTTTTTCTCCATCTGAAGCATCACTGATTAATCTGAATTACTTAAGCCAGTTTAATTAACGTTGCTTTGTCTCTAAATAGTTTAGCCTTAATCTGTCTAATCCTTTATGGATTATATTAATCCCTGTTAAATTTGTCTAATGATAAAATAAGCAAACTTGCACAAGATCAAATGAGTCGTACAGAACACTTGAACGAATTTCACAATTGCTCACACTTTGTCTATGTCTGGGTCAATTCTGTGTGAAAGTTCTTACAAATTTTCATGTTCTTACACAACTGGGAAAGCATTTTATTGGAAGCTTGTCTCTTTTAACAAGTCTTCTCAGTCTGAGGGCCTCCAGCGCTAAAAAGATGTCTCCAAATGTGAAACTGGCACGAGTGGTCTCCAGATTTTCACTCAGTCTTTGCAGCAGCGAGTTTCACATCAGCAGCTTGTAAAATATTTGCAAGGGGAAACCTCATCTGCCAGCACATCCCCACGGGTGCGGCACTCCCGGGGAGGGCAGCAGGGATGTCCCCCCGCATTCTCCTGGGGGAGCCCACGCAGGAACAGCGCAGAGCCGCGGCGCCGTGAGGGGGCGGAGGTGGCGGTGTCCTCAGGGCGGGGTGGCACCGGCCGCACCGGCGTGCTCGAGGGACGGGACAGGACAGGACGGGACCAGGGGGGTCCCCTAAAGTGAGACGCATTCACCAGCGGGAGGACGGGCGGGGATAAGCTGAGATAACACCGCTTCCCCTCACGCCGGCAGCCCCTGGGGCCCGAGCCCTGCGCC
>VZTF01006246.1:227886-268873 GCA_013397755.1 Cnemophilus loriae | reverse complement strand
AAACGGGAGAGGCGAGGCGGGGGGGATGGGGGTGTTTGATTTATGGTGCCGGAGCGGCTCCGAAAGCCGCCGTGAGACGGAGCCCTCCCGCCCTTCCCCGGGATCGCGGTGCTGTTGAAGGGATCTTTAAAGAGGTGAAGGTCTGGAAACAAAAAGTCGCGCATGGGACAGGATTACGCAGCCGATTCTGGCCCAACCCGGAAGTTTATGTCGGGAACACGTGTTGGTGGGAAGGTGGCGAGGCAGGAGCCGCCGACCCCCCGTCTCTCCCGTCGCCTCCCCCGGGGCTGCCCCGCCCGGCCGAGCCCTCCGGGGCCCCGCTGCTCCCGGGGAGTTGAACCGCAGCGACAGACACGGCCTCAAAGTCCAGGGACTCTTAACGAGCGCGCCTCAAACAGAGGTTGTTAGGGTGAGTAATAGTTTAACGTAAAAATGCCCCTACAGTCTGATGGGGAAGAGGCCTTGTGGGTTTTTCTTCTGTTTTTTTAGGTTGTTTCTTTATTACTTTTAGCTGACCAGGTTTCACACTGTATTTCAGAGTATAAATTACAACTCTTGTATTTTCTTTCAGGTACTCATAGGCTGGTTCTATGTGTTTGATACCTGTTAAAGATGAGGCAAATTTTGTACATGCTTAAAAAAAAAAACCTTGAACTGATCTATTAGGTAACTCCAGAGTAACTAAAAAAAAAAAACAATTTAGTGTGATCAAACAACACAGTGTAAAGCTGGGAATTAACTCAGTGGTAGACTATTTGGCTGTAAACTACTAAGATTGTGTCTGGATTAAAATGATTTAAAAACATACATTAATGTTTTGCAAGCTGCCCTCCCCCAAAATTGAAAATCTGTAGTTGATGAGGTAAAGCAAGAATTGAAATTGTGTAACAGCATGACATTTGAATTGGTATTCTGTGTCTGCCTCACAGCTATGAAATGTTATATTTGTATGCAATCTTAATATTTAGAAATAAAATGTGGGCAGTTTGTCTTTTTGTCCAGGCTGTTTCTTTGGTTTCAAAACTGGCTGAGAACTATTCTAAAAGCCATTGGAGCAGGTCATGGATCTAGGCAATGGTGCTTTGAGACACACCTAGAACTGGCTCCCAGGCTAAAACTAAGGATCCTGGTGCTCACACGCTGCTCTTATTTCAATGAGGTTTTTACTTTTTAAAAACTTCCACTGCTGACCAAATTACCAGCTCCAGCCTTTTAGTTCAAAAGCTGATTTCATGCCAAATTATTGCATTGTTAAATCTTTTACTATTTTCAAAACTTCTGAGTTTCACATTTGCAGACTGTGTAACGTGACAGTTGTAAATTTTGTAGAACAGTCATTAAAGAGCATTGAGGCAGAGTTGAACCCTGCAGTACCCTGAAGTGTCCCTCGTGTCCTTGAAAGCTTTGAGTTTGAGCAGTAACCAGTCTTGGAAAAATGGGAATGATTTTTCCAGGATTGCAGTTAACGTACAATTTTCGTGAGAACGCCTTTGTATGTGTAAATGCAAAATTAGCTGCTAGTCTTGAGGTTAAGGCATGGAAGGATGAGCGAGTTCATTAATTAGGGTTTTGCTCTTTGATTGGATGGTGACTTGGAGAGGGGTTGGGTTGCTTGAGTTTTTTTTATTGTTACCTAGGTTGCTTTCTGGAGGCAAAAGCTGCGAGATGAGCAGAACCTGCGTGGATACCCAGAGAATCCTGTTGGGTGGGATGGGGCTCAGCAGCCCTCGCACCTCTGCTGTGAGAGGCTGCAAAGGGAGAGGTGAAGTTTTCAGGGCAATAATAACTCACAGTTTAGACAGGCAGAGAATTAGCGGGGCAAAGCTGCCTTGTCTCTACAACTCCAGTATTTGTGTGATGTTATAAATGGCTTCCAGTATAGTTCAGGTGACAGGTGTTCCTCAAACAGGCAGTGGGAGAAACCTTTCCAGTAAAAGAACGAGAGGTGCTGGACTCTGTTCGTGTCCCAGCCAGGCATTAACACCCAGCTCTGCAGTTGGGTGCACCCCAGAGCCCAGGTGTCTGAAGGGCTTGGGAACAGCGGTGCCTGGTTGATTGTGGTGTTTGGTTTGGATCAACTTATGATACTGTCATTGATTATGGTTTTTAAATAAGTGCTTTAGGCATGCAGTGATACAATGTGTAACTCACAGACCTAAAAATCAAAAGGCTTTTCATTGTTTGGGATTCTACCGTTATCTTTCCCAGGGGAAGCGGAGCAGGTTGCTTGACATGTGTTTTAGAATCTTTTTTCTTCTTTTTTTGCTTTGTTTCTTTGTACTAAAGCTAAAATGGAAGGAGAGAGAGAGCCAGGTTGGCATGGATACATGACATGATATTAAACATGGCATTCTGGTTTTGTATCTTTAAATCAGGAATTATTTACATAATGTGCAGTGATCACAAAACCGTCTCTTTATCAAAGTTTTAGGCTATATTCTTCGTCAGGAGAGCACCTTACAGAAATGTTTGGGGTGTTTTGGTAGCCCTTCTTGAAATGGCAGCAGTTTGTTTTTTCTTAGCACAAAGAAAGTAATTAAGATATTACTACTGTTGAAATTTTATAAATACAGTTTCTTAGTTTTATTTCGTAGGCTGATTCTTGCTCAGTGACATTGGACTACCTCACTAAACATAGACAGTCTTATCTGCAAGATTCTACATGCTCAAAACAGTTCTCCAAGTGATGAAATGCTCAGGGAACAGCTTGTAATATTCACAACTTTTTAATAAGTATTTTCTTTCGGAGATTTTGAAGATGTGGCAAACAGGTCCTTATATAGTATTGCCAAGGCTGAGCTGCAGAGCTTCATAAAGTCACTTTCACTTGTGTTAACTGAGGAGCCTCCTACCTTGCAAGATTATGGAGCTGTTTCAGCCTGATAATGTTTTAAGCTTAACCAGCATGTGCTACAGAAAATAAACTAAGTTATCCCAATGCAGCTTCTCCTGTATTTCTTTCTTCCTCATTTAATTTCCTTGCTAGATTAAAATGGGGAGGGTGGGCAGCATTGGTGCTTGGAACTTGCACAAAGCCTAAAATTGGTGCTAAGTATTCAGTGACTTCTAATGTAAAAATTCTAGAAGTTCAGAATTCCTTTTGTGCCAAACAATGCAGCTTTGTTCCTACTGTACAGAAACAAAATAAGTGAAACTGGTCAAACTTTCATTGTCCAAACTGACAGGCAAACAATTGCTGTTGTTTTATTGAGCTTTTCGCTGGGTCGTGAGCAACCACGAATTTTTAAGACTTAAAATGGGGGTTATCAGGAGAGAGGTGCCGTTGGGGGATTTCTTAGGTGAAAACAGCCCCGCTAGAAAGGGATGCTTCTAAACGGGAGATATTTACTCTGGAATTGTAGGAATTGCTTTGCTAGTTTCTATCACCAGTCATCTACTGAAAACTTTGAAATAAGCAACTAAAGCATTACTTCTATGAATTGGTTTTCTTCTGAACTCTGAAACTTTTAAGATACCTGAGCCATCGTGTTTTAAACGAGTAGAGTTCAGTGTCATCTTGGATATGTTAAACTGGACTTGAAACAGATGTGGTGGGTTGTGACACCATTGTAGGACGGCTGGGGAAGATGTGTTTTTGTGGCAGTGGTGTGGGTTTTTCTTTTAGCCTTGGTTTTGCTTTGAGTCTCAACTTCATAGAAAGGCCTTTCCTTCCTATATTGTGGGAGCCGGTTAGAACTTTTTGAGTAATTTTTTTTTCTCTTAGTTCTCTTAAGTAAAAAGCCCCAAGCTTCTGCCTTTTTGTGCCTCTCTTCAGTCCAGTCCCTTAACTCTCAACCAAGTTTCAGTCCTATCTTCTTTTAGTGGTGGGATGATTGTAACTCCGTACAGAATAAAGAATGGTGTAAGTGACGCTCTTTTCAGTTGTACATTTAGACGTTTTAGTTTATTTGTCCTTTGAGCAAAGGTGTTGCCCTGTGGAAGGGTGCTCGTGCCTCTTCCCCAAATGGATACTGTGAAGTTGATTTCAAAGTGGTTTGAAGCTGTTTTGACAGGGTGACCTGTGTTAATTCCCCTTCTGTAGCTGCTCTCACGTTCTGAACACCAAAAGTACTGATAAGCAAAAATTTCATCTGCAGACTTAAACCTTCACCCCTCACCTGTTTCTAATTAGTAAACAATGCTGCAAGCTTCTAAACTTAGATGTGATGGTCACTGTTAGGATTTTAGTCTGATAAAAATTAAGGATTTATCCTACCTAATTAATATTTATATAGTCCCTTTTTTTTGAGACAGGAATCACAGTCTTTCTGGAATGAAAGGTGAAACTGAAAGTCAGTTCTTATCATTTTTGTTGGCCCATTCAGGGTTCTAGGAGACAATCTAGTGGGTGGTAACATCCTTTAATGGTGCTGCCATATCAATTAAATCTGCTAGATGACTTAATATTTTCTGTATGTGATAGCAACAAACCAGGCCATTCTGCCAATTTGTTTGGTCACCTCCAATGCCTTTAAAAAAGAAGAGTCTGGTTCTGACAAGCAAGTGGTGTTTGATGGGGCTTTGTGTGTGGTCAGTAACAGTCCCACCAATTGTTTGTTGCTTTGATATTGTTTGGAGCATCTTTAAGTCTTTGATGCCTAAAAGTGTTTTGTACCCTGCATCCACTGCTGCACTTGTGGTGCCACCACCTCGGTATGAATCCATAAAAAGAAGTTTTCTCCCTGCTACTGCACAGACTAAAACTGGGAAGAGTAAGAACTAAGTGCCTGAGGCTTAGCTTATTACAAGAATTACCTGTTCTGCTGAATGTGCTGAGGAATATGTGTGACCAGCCAGCTGGATGTGGCTTAGCTGTGCATGTAGAAGGCATAAGCAAGGGATTTTGGGGTCTTGTGAATGAACATCTAAAATGCCAACAAATAATTTTGTCCTCTTACCTGCTTTAGAGTAGGTGTTTGGCTTCACTGGGTTTCGATGTTTTGTTACCAGTGGGTGTTAAGGGGTGTGGAGGGTAAGTGAAATTAAGATCTGCTTGAGGTGTATTTTAGGCTGTATAAGCAACAGCTCAAGTTCGGTGAAATCATTTAATTTTTGTCTTAATACTAGGGCAGATGGGTTTCCTTCTTAAGCAAGTGAAACGTGTTATCTTCTGTCTTCATCTTTAAATATGGAGTATTTGGCTTTTTAATAAGTTCTTATGCTGTCTAGAATAGCTTTTTGAAATTAGTTTTGTTTGTCCTACACATAAAGGAGTCCGTGACCTGATGTTAGTGTCCTATTTAATAAGCAGTTGTGTACTATAATAGTGGAACATTTATTCTCTCCACTATGCAAAACAAAATTTCTCCAGTGAATGAATGTAACCTAATGTAAGGGCAAGCAAGAAATAAAAGCTTTCCTTATAAGCTCTTTATCACTAACTTGTTACAAGATAAAGTAAATGAGTTTTAATTGTGCTTCCCTCGTGCAGTTGCTTCACTGACAAAGGCGGATCATTAGCATAACGTGGTCTCACCATTTCTGCTCTTGGTATTTCTTGTAATGCTCGAAAATGTAGTGCCTCAAAGACTAGAAAAGGTGTCTTAAGTTTATGGGTATGATAGCATTTTGTGTAGTAAACTTTAATTCTCCCTGCTTTTAAATGTGGTGGATATGTTGAAAAGCCTACAAATAAACAAAAGAACCAGAGCAAATCTAGAAAGTGAAACTGCGTGTATGAGAGACTGCACCGGGAATGCCCTTAAATCCAGGAAAGGGAGTTGTGTGTGGGCACAAAATAAATCAGAATTAAATTTTACTTGTATTTACAGTTTCTTTTTTTTTTTTTTTCTTTTAGAGATGGTGGAGCCAGGACAAGATCTGTTGCTTGCTGCTTTGAGTGAGAGTGGAATCAGTCCAAATGATCTCTTTGATATTGACTCTCCAGATGTGGTTCTTGCAAATCCAGCACCAACTCCAGCTGTTCAGCAGGTTAAAACAAGAACATAGGGGTTTGTTAGAGAGAGCTTGGGTTTGCTGTGATGGAGGGGTTAAAGGGAGTGGTGTCCGTAGCTGATGGTTGAAGCATGTGGAGTTTTCATAAGTTTCTTGCTTTGTAGTACTGAGGTTGGAAAACAACTTGTGAATTAATTTTAAATTTCTGTACAGAAAAGCAGTCTGAAACACTTGAGGTCAGTACAGACAGAAATATGCTTAATTCTGGACATGGCACGGGGACATAATGTCAGGTATCCATGGAGAACTCTCATGTCATTGGGGTCTAGCTGCTTTACAATAAAATCCATAAAAAGTGTAATGAAATACCGTGTTTAAGCTCCATGATGGCCTTCGCTCTGCTGGATTGGAGCCACTTCAGGCACAGACTGGGAACAAAAGCCTTAAGGTTTTATTCCTGCTGACTTGTTTGCTTTCTTCCCTCTGCAGTCAGTACCGCTTAGCGCGTTAGAACTGGGCCTGGAGACTGAGGCTGCAGCTGCTGTGAAGCAAGAACCAGAGACTGTGTCTACTCCAGCCTTATTAAATGTTCGGGTAAGAACTGGGGCTCCAGGATTTAGGTGGGGAGGGGGCTTAACCTGGGCTGGGCACCAGGTGCCCACTAAGCTGCTTTATCACTCCCCCACCTCATTTGCACAAAGGCTAAAAAACGGTGGTGAAAGGCTCATGAGTTGAGATAAGGACGGGGAGATCAGCAATTTGTCATGGGCAAACCAGACTCAACTCGAGAAAATTAATTCATTGCCAGTTAACAGTGGAGTAGGAAAATGAGAAATAAGAACAAATCTAAAAATACCTTCTCCCCACTCCTTCCTTTGTCCTGGGCTCAACTTCACTCCTGGCATCCATGGTCCTCCGAGGGCTGTGGGGGAGTCCCTGCCCCAGCAGCTGGGGCACCTCCTCCCCCTCCTTCACTGACCTTGGTGTCTGCAGGGTTTTCTCACATATTCTTACTCCTCTCTCCCAGCTGCTGATTGTGTAACAGCTTTTGCCTCTTGTTAAATACCTTCTCACAGGCGCTGCCAGTGGCACTGACTGGCTGAGCCTTGGCCAGTGGTGGGTTTGTCTTGCAGCAGGTCGGACTGGCTTTATCAGATAGGGGGGAAACTGTAGTGGTCATATCTTGTACCTGGGTGATGAATTTTTCATTTCATTTTTTTATTTCCTTTTCCTTACCTTAAAATAAAATTTAAAAATAACCGTCTGAAATATGTACAATGTATTGAGAGATACTTTTTGCTCAGACTGTTGCAGCACAAGATAATTACTCTGGCATCTTCAGCATTATTTGAAGACGTTTTCTATTACAAGTCTAGAAACTGGTGTATCCTGTGCACTAAATGAATGTGTAATAAAGTTTGCTCTCTTTTTGACTGTTTTCTGAAAACTTCCCTGCTTCTTTGTTGCCAGCAACCACCATCCACCACAACCTTTGTGCTGAATCAAATAAATCAGCTTCCAACTCTGGGGACGACAATAGTGGTGACAAAAACAACGCCTGTCACGACCTCGAGGCAGACGATCACTGTAGCAAAGATCATCCAGACCAGCACAACCACTCGGCCCTCGGTGGCAGCACCAGCAGTTCGCAATGCCTTGACCACTGCACCTTCCAAGGACCAGATTCAGCTGAAAGATCTGCTGAAGAACAATAGTCTTAATGAACTCATGAAATTGAAGCCACCTCCTAATATTGCCCAACCAGTAGCAACAGCAGCAAGTGAGTTTTCTTCTAATTACAGTATTTTAGACAAATAGTGAAATAAGGAAGATCTTTGCACGTCTTGAATTTTCATTGATTAGTACAATATCGTAGTAAAATGAAGTGGTTCAGGAAACCTGATAAATTTCATTCTAACTGTAGTAGTGTTAGAATTCAGGGTGAAGTAGTACAAAATAACAGACTTATAAGAAAATTAAACTCTTGATTTACTGCGTGGAATGAGGAAAATGACAGATTGCAGCTGGAAAATTGGTAAGATTAATTTGTGAACATTACTGAAGTCTATTAGCCATGTTACTGAAGTGTTCACCAGTTCCTGTTCTAGTGTGTACTTGGCACTATAACAAACTTGTACTTTTTTCTATTTAGCGTCTTGCAAACTAGATCTGTAGCACAGAAGGTGTTTCTGTGAAGTGTCTCCTGCAAAAGGAAGATCTGTCCCTTTGTTTCATTGGAGTCATCAGATCTATTGTTTAAAAATTGAAGTCCTAAAAGCTTGCTGTTTATTTTCATGTTACTTCTGAAATGTTGCAGTAACTTAAATGCCACAAGTGCTTTGTTATCACACTCCAAATCTTCATTTTGTGATTCCTTCCATAATATTTCCTTGTATGTTATTTCTGACACGTGATCAACTTATATAAGGGAAAAGCTGCATATATGTGAAACTTAAATTCTTTCAAGTTGTTCTGATTTTAGCATGGGGTTAAGATCAGACTAGTTCAGTTTGGAAATATCTTTAATGCTGCTTTTTTTTCTGAAAGGTACACAGGCATTTTCTGGGTTTCTGTTGTTTTCATTGTCTGTGAAACAAGCTTTGCTGATTTGATAGGTGTGGTTGGCATAACCTATTTTTCTGTATGCAGAGAGAGTGCAGTACAGGAGCTGTCTGTTAGAGCTGAAACAAAAAGCAGAATGTCCCTCCTTGTGTCATTGCTTTCTCTGAGGGAGTGGTTGCCAAAACCCAAGTTGGGACATGAACTGGAGTTGGGGCAGGGAGTAAAGGAAGGGAGGAGGAGGAAGGGAGAAAGCAAAAGGGGATAAATCAGTCCTATTAAACCAGGTGAAAACTCAGAAGTGCAGAATAGGTGACATCAACACACAGTAACTGTTAGAGTGGCACAGCTGCAGAAAACAGTTGAATCTGTAGCTTCTGTATAAAGTGAAAAGGAGACCTGCAACTTCTAGAAGTGCATTCCTAATCTTATTTGTGTGTCTGTGTCTCTGGATCTTTCCTCGTGGTTATTAAAAAAAATGACAAATACTTGTAGCAAAGAGAAGCTCTTGAAAGGAAAATGGTCTTTTCATATAATTCAGGCAGCAGGAGTTCTAGATGGGAAGATATTAAGAAGTTAAATTATGCAGTGTCTTTGAGGAAAACATTTATTTGTGCAAGTGCCCTAATTGTTTTTAGGGGCAATTATGCTGAGTTTATTACATGCATTGACATGATGGAAGCTTGACAGCTGCTTTCAATGTTTTGCAGACATCTTTATGCAAATTATTGTAGTTGTGTACTGAGCCCTATTCGTAGTTCCTTGCAAATGTGACTGAAGACAGGAAGGTTAATAAATGGTCTTCTTAAGGGATCCTGTTACAAACTTTCAACAACTAAGTCCAAAGTGCTGACTTTTTGTTTTACAGAACTAGTGGTGGTTTCTCCTAAGGTGGTAAGTGCCACCAGACCAGGTAAGTTCATTTCTGTTGAAACGTTGGCCTTTCTGGTTAGTTGTTAAACGTCAAAGGCTCTCAAGATGGAGTAGCTGTAAATCTTGTGTACAGATCTAGTGAAGGTCAAATTTTTTTTTTTTAAATGGTGAAAATAATACACAACTGTTGGACACAGTGGCACTGCATGAGAAGTTCCTTCAGTCAAAGGAGTAACAGGATTTAACTCCTTGCTCGGACTTGTTAATTTGGACAGGAGTATTGGTTGTGTTCTTGATGCATCAGTGTTCTACTGGATACTTTAAACTTCTCTTCCAGCTTATTAATAGAGCAGCATGTTAATCTGAGTTGGTGTTTGGAGGGAATTCCTGTAAACCACAGCTTTTCTTTTGCAGCTGACCTAAGCAATGGTGCAGTGAAGAAGGAGGCTTCCACAAAAGAGGTAGCAAGAATATGGATAAATGACATTAAAATGAGAAGTTTTTCACCTACTGTGGTAAGTGGCACAGATGATTGATTTGCCAAACCAATGTGTTGCTGCCCTTAAACAGTTGTGACCAGTTTCAGGAGTTACTCATACTTGTCTTGTGTGTGGTGGAACTGTCAAGTGCATCTGTTTGTTCAAAAGGTCAGTTGCTCCACACGATGAAACTTGGTGAGATGAGTGAAGTTAACAGCTGTGTAGAGCAGACTTGGATAGTAAATGACAATTTCAAGAAATTAATGTCCTTAGCAGAACCTGGTGTGGGCCAGGAAGAGTGTGACTGACTAAAGGTGATAAGCATAGCATTTCCTCTGGGTTAAGCCATTTTCTTTTAAAATAACTAGCAATGAGGAAACTAAAAGACTTCCCCCTAGCATGGCTGTCCTTCTGGGCAGTTGAATTGAAGATGTAAATTGAGTATCATTCAATTTTCTAAATGTAATAAAATTACATTCTCATGCTGTAAACACTTGAGTTTTGGCATCCTCTCTGATAGCTAGACTCAGGCTGAGGTTTGGGAAGAACTGTTCTCCTCAGTGACTGCCATGCAGAAAGGGTTTTTCAGATCACTTCTTTTTTATTAAACATTAGTGGTTGTGGAAGATGTTTGATTTTTCATCTTTACAAATATTTATATATTTACGCTGATCAGGGTCGCAGTAAATGGGTAACTGTCAGGTTTTGGAGAATACTGGGTAGAACTGACTCTTTAACTGTAGAGTTGTGAAATGATGTCATGCATGTGAAACTGCAGGAGACTTCAGGGGACTGCTCGAACATTAGGGCTGTTGTGTTTTCAAGGCAATTTTAAGTCATAGTCTGGTTTTAATATGCTGTAAGAAGAGTTTCTTTTTAATTCTGCTTATGTGAGTTTGGAGTACTTGATCTGCTTGCAAAGAAGAGGAAGTTCCCTGACTTTGTCTTTAGTGGATTGTTCAGAGTGTAAGAAATCTACGTTTGTGTTTTGTTTCCCCAGCCATTCACTGGTTTGTCCTCTACATGTATTAAAACATTGAAGTGCAAGTTAGACCTCATTTCCCTTCTCATGTTAATTTCCAGGAGATGGAATATTGGCAAGATGCTGTTTGACTAACACGGGTATTTCTCTATTCTAGAAAGTGCCAGCAGTAAAAGAAGAGGAGGAACCCGAGGAAGAAGATGAAGAAGAAATGGGCCATGCAGAGACCTATGCTGAATACATGCCAATAAAATGTATGACCTGATCTTTTGTTACATCAAAAGGCTGAATGCTTTGAGCATTAATTTATTTACTCTTGTGTAATTACAAACACAGAAAATAGATACTGCCTGAAAAGTTAACAGGGCCTGAATACGTCGTGGGTTTTCCTAGGAAATTTATCTTCTGTAGCGTTTAGATTTGGAAGTTAAGTGGGTTTTTAAATAGAAGAGGAATTCTTCAGTGTATCTTTGAGCAGTATTTGTTTCACAGATATGACTGATGAACCAAAATCCAGCCTTTTTACCTCTGTTAGGATGCCTTGTGCCTCAGCAGAGGAAATTTCATAAAGGAATTCAGTGCTCACTGCTACACTTAGGAATCTGGTTTGAGTCTTTTGGTGTGAAATCACCCTAAGTACATTCTTCCTGCATTGTTCCTGCCTGACTACTTAGAATTGGCTCTTGGTTTTTTCAGGGAATCTTTTACTGCTGTTGATTGCCATGTCCTCTTTTCTCTCTTTTCCTTGTTGTACCCATTGACAACAAGCTGTTACCTTGTTTCCTAAATACAGTGACCTGCTGTAAAACCAAGGCGAGAATGTTGCAGGGAGTTTGTAGCTAAATGGTTAATTTTTATTGTTACTGATGAGATCTGTCAGCGATTAAACCACGTCTGTTCTAAATCTTTTCTCCTCTCATTCTGCTTAAAAATGGCACTATATAAATAGTGAGAAGAATGTTGCTTTTGTGATTCTGGCATCCTGAGGCTGCTTCTGGCCTTTTGCGAAGACAAGGTTCAGACTGGTTTTTCTCAAACAAGTCAAGTACACAAATACTTTAATTTTCTGTTAAGTGAATTTTATCTAATCTCATAAAAATTATGGGAAGGTGGTGAGAAGAGAGAGTTAAGGTTGCAGTTATAAATTCAGATTAATGTGTTCCTTCATATGCAATGCAGTTTAACACTTGACAGATTGTTGCAGTGAAACATACTTGTTGTTGAGTTCAGCCTTTGCAATCACAATTGTAATTTGTTTGGGTAAATATAATAACTTGTGCTGCAGCAACAGAACTCTGTATTATGTTTTCATCTTCTGCCTTCCTTCCCCTTCTTTCTCAACCAGTAAAAATTGGTCTACGTCATCCTGACCCAGTAGTGGAAACCAGCTCGTTATCCAGTGTGACTCCTCCTGATGTGTGGTACCAGACATCAATATCAGAGGAAACAATTGACAGTGGCTGGTTGTCAGCCTTGCAGCTCGAAGCAATCACTTATGCAGCCCAGGTATGCCAGACATCAGCACAGCTTAAAAGCTAACAGAGAATTTAGGAAAAACTACTGTCTGACAAGTGCAGCTGTGTCAGTTTTACAAGGAGATAAAATAATAAGAGCTCAAAGGTTTGAGTTGCATTAAAAGATGTCAGGTGAGCTGCAGCTCAGATAAATGTGAGGTAATACACCTAGGAAAACTTCCTCTAAACCACTTCCATGATGCTGATCTCCAGCTGTCTTAAAACTCAGAAATAACACGTTAGTCATTTTTATTTCTCTGAAATAACTTAATGGCTGCAGTAGCAGCAGGCTGAGAAAGCCAGCCCTGTTTGACATCCTTGGGAAGGCTGCAGAGAACAGGACTGGGTGTTGTTTTGCTGCTGGGTTAAACTTCAGTGTGCCCACCCCAGATGTGTGTGCAGTGCTCTGCATGCTGGGGAGGGAGGCAGTGGAGTTAGAGGCCAAATAAAATGACCACACGAGGGAAAAAGCTGCCTCATGAAGAGAGACTGACACAGCTGGGGCTGAAGAGGAGAAAGGAATGGGAATGGAATCGGGGTTAAGATAACCAAGTGATACCACACAAAACCAAGAGCAAAGCAGAACTTGGTGACACTGACAGGGGGTTGGTTTAAAATGGGTAGATTCGGAATACTGCATTCCACAGGCTGTGGATGTCTGGGTCTTGCTGCTACAAAAGGCTGTGCAGCTGCATATCAGTGGGTTAGGAAAAGGCACAAAATATTGGATAAATGTTTAGAGTAGTTCTGGGTGCTGAGGGGAGAATGGATCACATAATACAGTTAAGGTGCTATGCTCTGCCCAAATAAAATCCCCTCTTCCTGCTTCCAGGAGTTTGCTTGGACCACTGGTCTCCTCCAATAGGATGTTTCTTATGTTTGCTCTTTCCTGACAATCCCCTGTGATGTGTTCTGGAGAATGGGTACAAGTTTTTTGTTCTTTCTCCTACAGCAACATGAAACATTCCTGCCCAATGGAGACAGAGCTGGATTCTTGATAGGTGATGGTGCTGGTGTAGGAAAAGGAAGGACCATAGCTGGAATAATCTATGAAAATTACTTGTTAGGCAGAAAAAGAGCAGTCTGGTAAGTGTGTGAGGACTTGTTAGAGCAGACACTCCAGTGATGATATGACTTAAACTCAGGGTCATCTGTCTTCTGACAAATGTGGCAACTGCTTTTTGAGCTTCTGCTGTAACTTACAGAATGTGTGCTTTGTTTTATATCTTCAGGTTTAGCGTGTCAAATGATCTGAAATACGATGCTGAAAGAGATTTGAGAGATATTGGAGCAAAAAACATATTGGTGCATTCATTAAACAAGGTGTGGAAACTTTTTACTATGTACAGTTGAGGCAAACCTTTAGGTACGCTTGTGTGACGAGTTGTGCATGTTGACTGTTTTAAGAGCAAGAATGTACTAATTTCAATAAATTTGCTGTCTAGGTCTTGTTTGACAGGCCTAAATCTTACAAAGAACCACGCAGAGCTTTAAGTTAATCATGTAAATAGGCCCCTTGTAGGATTAAGTCTTAGCATGTGTGCTTTTTTTAAAAAAAAATTACACTTCAAGCCACTACTGACACTACTAGTAGAGTATTTTCTAGAAGTTGAAATATTCTTTACATCTTTAAAGCTTTGTAACATTTGAGTTTTTTCCTTTCTGTCTCTCAGGGCACATTTTATATGTAATGCATTGTATGTGTAATACTTTAATAGACTTGCTTGGAGATTTATTAAAGCAGCAATGGTGTGTGCAGTTATTTTTGGAGACATTGCCTCTGCTCTGCATTAGCTGTTTAAATTGTGAAGTGTGATTACTGGTTGAATTCACTGAACTTAAAAGTTTTGTTTAAGTTGGTATTTTTGCTTTGTGAATTCTCAATTTCTAAAATAAGGGTTTAGAAATCATCATTTATGGTAGCAGCGGTAGATACACTTGAGGCATTGGCTCTGAAGGGATACATTGAAACTAAAATCTCAATTGTATTTGAATTAAGGAAACCATGTAGCCAAAGCATGTGGCTGCTAAGATTTCGAAGATTTAGTGTTCCTTGAGTCTATGTTTAAGTAAGGCCCTGTACAACCCCTTAACCACATTGCCATCAGCTGTGGTGTGGGGTTATGGGTGTCTCCAAGCGTTCACACCTTTAAGGTTAAGACCACCAGCATCCCTTAATCATCTGGTAGGTGGGATTGAGGAGGGGTCTCTTGATTAATCTCTGTAATTTCTGTTTGTTGCAGTTCAAGTATGGGAAGATTTCTTCCAAACATAATGGGAGTGTGAAGAAAGGTGTCATCTTTGCTACCTATTCTTCTCTTATTGGGGAAAGTCAGTCTGGTGGGAAATACAAAACCAGATTAAAGCAGCTTCTTCACTGGTGTGGTGAAGACTTTGATGGAGTTGTATCCTTTTTCTGGAGTTCATTTGATTATAACCAAATTGCTATTTAAACTTATATCTTTAAAGATTTGTAGGTGTTCTCTATTTGCAATGGCAATCAGTTGTGTGCATGCTCTGACATTTCACTTGCAGATTTACAAACTTCGTGCCAAACACGTATCATCATCAACTTGTTGCCACACAGCTCTGCTACAAGAGTGAAGCTTCTGTTTTCTCTATATCAAACCTATAAGATTAAACTATTATCCTTAAGAACTTTACATTTACACTGATATTTTTTACAGACTTATTTAAATACATATTTGGAGTATCAGCATTTTCAAGTGTTGGCGATTTTGTTCTTAAATATTTACTATCTAAATATTTTCCAAGGTTTTTAGTGAAAAATTACAAGTATTTTCTTGAGTTTACAATTTCCACCTGCCACCTCTTGTAAGTAGTAGACTTTCTTGCTTTCTGTTCTAGCTCATTCTAAAAGTAAGTGGGACAAAGTTTTTCCTTAATTACAGTTCAGATCGTATTTGACGAGTGTCATAAAGCAAAGAATCTGTGTCCTGTTGGTTCATCAAAACCAACAAAAACAGGTCTGGCTGTATTGGAACTTCAAAATAAACTTCCAAAAGCCAGGGTTGTTTATGCCAGTGCCACAGGTATGTTACTGCTGGGTTTGCATTAAATGTCTCTGGATGGTTTTGCTGGCACTGGTACAGATTTATGTTTCTCTTTTTAGGTGCATCTGAGCCAAGGAACATGGCATATATGAACCGTCTTGGAATATGGGGTGAAGGAACTCCATTTAGGGAATTCAGTGATTTTATTCAGGCTGTTGAAAGAAGGTAAAATTTCAGTGACCTACAGCAAGAATGCGCGGGGTTGTGGCTGACTGTGCTCCCCAGTTCCTTGTTTTCACTCTCTAGTCCTCTGCAAACATGTCCTGTCACACTTAAGAACTCTGGCTTCTAAATCTAGCAGAAATGTGATTTATCATAAGCGGTGAAAAATAAGATATTTCCTTTGTTCACAGAAAATTTTGAGAGCTTTAAAAGCTTTCTGGGAAAAGAGGCCTCTCAAAAATGTGGGTGTTAGGAAAGCAAAGTGCTTTGCTGTTCCCCATGAAAACACCCTGTATTGTAGTGAGTATGCTCAGTGTAGTTAATGCCTCACTATTTGTAGAAGGCCTCTAATGTTTATGCATTCATCTTAGGCAATTTAACGGGAGGAAATCTTGTGCTTCCTGGCACAAGAACCCAGTTCAGGGAAATTCTTTGTGCTGTTACAAGGTACTTGGTGTTTCAGAACATACTAATAATACTAAATGTGAGAGGTCAGTAGAAAACGCCGCTGCTGCGTTCTGTGGTGGGTGAGCATCTTGCTTTGCCTGTTCAAAAAGAATTCTGAACGCTTCAGAATGCCACAATAGGGCTTAGGATGTGTCTTGTTTATCTTCTACATGATGTGTGGTTTTTCTGTGCTTTGCAAGTGTAGCCTCAACTTCGTTACTGAGTGCATATCAAATGAGCAATAATGAAGTTAAAGCCCCAAGCCTGTGAGTAGCAGGCTCAAAGTATTGCTCAAGGTGTGTTGCTGTTCAAGAGAACTGAAGTTACTTACTAATTAAATAATTTCCATACCAGCATAAATCTGCATAACTTAAAACAGTTTGTATCATCTTAAATTGTCACCAGTTTATAAAATTACAATGCAAGGTTTTCCTAATATTTGGACCAACTTCATTATCCAGTTACAATTTGTAAGTTACTGTCTCCTAATCCATCCTAGGTCATTTGGGGAAAAAAGTAACTGAGTTTTACCTCTTGAGATACGCTTAATATTTACAAGACAGGGACGCGGTTTTATGTAAAGAATAAATTTCAAATTATTTCAAAAACATACCCCTTCACATTTGTAACTTGGTTTTTTCTAAATTACTTGGGGTTGTGTTTTGAGGAGTTCTTTAACAAATCCTTGCTCTTGAAAATTCTAACATGGACTTAAATTGTTCCTTTATTTTAGAGGTGTTGGTGCCATGGAAATAGTTGCTATGGATATGAAGCTGAGAGGAATGTACATAGCCAGACAGTTGAGTTTTTCAGGTGTAACTTTCAAAATCGACGAAGTTCTGCTCTCACAGGAATATGTTAAAATGTACAATAAATCTGTGAAACTGGTAAGCACCCCTTTTAAAATTTGCTTTCTCTGTTGAGTTCTGAGAGGGTGAAGCTGGTCAGAACTTGAGTGCTCCTTTTCTTGTTCAGTGGGTCAGTGCTCGAGAGAGGTTTCAGCAAGCGGCCGATCTCATCGATGCAGAGCAGCGAATGAAAAAGTCCATGTGGGGTCAGTTCTGGTCAGCTCACCAGAGGTTTTTCAAGTACCTTTGCATAGCCTCAAAGGTGAAGAGGGTGGTGCAGCTGGCTCGGGAAGAAATCAAGAATGGCAAAGTAAGTTGATCAAGACTTATTTTTAAACATTTGTCTTAAATGTAAAGCTATTAGATTAATTTTTTATATATAATAAAAATATTTTCAGCCATAGTAGGAGCATGCTTTTGTACTTAATGGTATCTAATGAGCAGAAATTCAGGCAAAACCACCTTACAGCTCAGTCATAGTGACAGTGTCTGGTATTCATTTGTCCTTCAGTGTGTTGTCATTGGCCTGCAGTCAACAGGAGAAGCAAGAACATTGGAAGCTTTGGAGGAAGGTGGTGGGGAACTGAATGACTTTGTTTCTACAGCAAAGTAAGACTGAATTTTAAAACTGTTCTTTACAAAAGCAACCTTCATTCAGCTTAGTGTGTGTGTGTGTAGCCGTTTGTCCTTCTGTGTGTCAAACATGCATCAGTGCGCAGAAGGTTGGGAATCCCTTGGTAGTGATGTTCTTCACTGAAGCTGCCTGTACCTAAAATCCGGCAGCACTGCTCAGGTGAGGCAGTGGTTAGCCTCTCGTTCCCCTGGCATTCCACACTGATGTTTTCAGGTGTGAACAGCTCATACTGTTCCCCTCAAACTGGGAGGACAGGGAGACCTGCCAAGTGTGTGCTGCATTTCCACCAGAACAAGTTACAGACCGTGGTTTTCCTCTTTGATCAGGTGGACCAGATCCAATCCCGAGGCTGCCTTGCTGAAGATCCTAATAAATTAACTTAATCTTTTACTTAAGTTGAGCAATAAAAAAATGGCATTAGCAATGCCACTTGTTACCAAAAACAGATTTAACAAGTTATGACAGTGCTATAAAATGTCTCCTGCATTTAAGATGGTGACAAATACAGTAATGTGGGTGATAATACAGAGTGCCCAACTGCACTCACAGGGAGTCATTCTTCAGAGAAGTCAAGCAAGCTGTTAAATGTTACAGGTTTGTACTTTAAATAAATGCAAATTCCACTGAACAACCCTTTTTTCTTAAACAGAGGAGTATTCCAGTCTCTTATTGAAAAGCACTTTCCAGCTCCTGACAGGAAGAAGCTGTTTAGCTTGTTGGGAATTGACCTGACTGCTCAAAGTAATAACAACTCACCCCGAGACAGCCCTTGCAAGGAGAACAAAGTAAAGAAACGAAAAGGTAATGATTAAGTTGCTACTAATGCCACAGTGAAAATGGCAACTTCAGAGCTGCCTGAGAGTGAACTTTGGGGGGAGAAAAAAAGGGATTGTCTGTACAGTCATCCGTAAAAGAGACTGTATTGCAGATTTCTTAAGGCTGTTGTTAAAGATTGCCATTAATAGATTTTATATTGCTGCTGAAGCAACGTAACCTGCAAATTTTAGTTAATTTTGCTCAAAATTGGGTTTATCTGCTATGGACCCATATCCCAAAATGCCTTGCCTGTGTCAGATAACTTCCTGATGTAGTCACTCAAATAACTTTCTTTATCTTGAGGCTCAGTGAAGAGAAGCCTAATACCGCCCCCTTCCAAACTGGTTATCTTAAAAGTAGGTGATCACAGAAAACTTTGAGAGTGAGGTCTTGTTTAAAACTTAGATTCTTTTAAATGGTTCTGTTTTCAAAAGTTGAATATTTTTCTAGTTTGTGTGGTAAAACAGACCTCAAAGTGTGTAGGCTGCAAGGTTTAAACTAACTTGTTTTTCTTCTGGGATGATGGAATTAGGTGAAGAGATCAGCAGAGAAGCCAAAAAAGCTCGCAAAACAGGTGGCCTTGCAGGCAGCAGCTCTGATGAGAGTGAAAGTGAGTCTGATGCTTCAGACAATGAAGAAAGTGACAATGAGAGCTCCAAGTTTTTGAGTTCTGGAGACGATGATGACTTCAACCCATTCAGGGATGAATCCAGTGAAGATGATGAAGATGGTAAGACAATATTAAGTGTTTCATCAAGCAAGTAGCTGTATTTGCAGAGAGTAAACTGAAAGTCTTCTCAAACATTTTGGTGAGCCACAAATAAGTGTTTAGTTCCAGTGAGACTGCAATTAGTAATAGAATGTGAAACTTCAGTGAGATTTTTGTACACTGGAATTCACACTTTAAGTCACTTTTATGCCGTGAGAGAATGTACTTGTTTCAGAGGGCAGGATGGCTGCTTAGTAAATGTTTGAAACTTTTGTTTTACTTCAGATCCCTGGTTGATTAGAAAAGAGCATAAAAAAAATAAAGAAAAGAAAAAGAAGAAAAGCATAGACCCAGATTCTATTCAAAGTGCCTTACTAGCCTCTGGTCTGGGATCCAAACGACCCAGCTGTTTCACTTCCACTGTTGGAACCACTACTTCTAGTACCAACACGTCTGGTAAGAACAGCTTTCTTTGATGTTGATTCATTTCCTAGCAGTCAGGCAGTAAAATTCTAAATCTCAAAGAGTCTTTCTTAACTTTCAGCAAACAGTAACACAAACAGCAGCTTTGTAACGAGTCAGGATGCTGTTGAAAGGGCCCAACAAATGAAGAAAGAACTGCTGGATAAACTGGAAAAGCTGGCTGAAGATCTTCCACCTAATACACTGGATGAGCTTATAGATGAACTGGGTGGTCCTGAAAATGTTGCAGAGGTAGGCTGGTGTTCACTTGTAGAAAAAAAAGTATGTTTTTAAAGAGGTTGTTTATCGGTTTTAGACAGTTATCTCAGGAGTGAGAGCAGACGTTACTCTGCTGGATGCCTCTGAATGAAAGACTTGAAGATTGTGTTGGAATACAGGGGGAACTCTGAGTGGGTGCACACGTTATTTCTGAGATTTGATAGTTTCTAAGTGGGTAAATCACACCAGTTTCTCTTTTGCTTTACTGTGGTCTGTTTCTCTGACTGGCTGTAGTCAATTTGCAGCTGGTGTGTATTAAAACAGGCAGGAGCTTTAGTTCATCCTCCAAGGCAATGGAGATGAAGAACCTTTACGTGTTAATGAAAAGCCTGATTAATTAATCTCTCAATTTCAGAAACGTGTCTTTAAGCTACCTGTCTCTATCAAGTAGCAGCATCACTGTGATTTAAAAGACCCTGTTAAAATCAGTGACAGCCTAAGCTGTCTGTAGTTTATTTTCTTGGTTCTGCTGGTAAATCCCTTATGAACAGTAGCATTATACAACATGATTTCTACACGGATTTGCTCTGTCATGCTCCACATAGCAGATAATGACATCAGGCAAAAAATAACCCAGGTTCTCTAATGCAGTTTTGCACTTGGAGTAGATTACTGACTATTTTAAGGTGGCTACATGGATAAATAATACTGCTTGGAGCTTTTGGTGCTGCGGTGGTTTTGGTGCTGGCACACTGAGCTTGTGTTCCCTTCCGAAGATGACAGGCCGCAAAGGGAGAGTGGTGAGCAACGATGATGGCAGCATCTCCTACGAGTCAAGGTCTGAACTCGATGTGCCCGTGGAAATCCTGAACATCACAGAAAAGCAGAGGTTCATGGATGGAGATAAGGTAATCCTTGAAGAGAGAGATTGTAGACAAATGTGCCAGATGCCATGGTAACTCTAAGCTATTCAACTGTGACTTGCAGGTACTGTAAGTACCAGTTAAGGAGCACTTTCAGTTCACTGCTGTTTTGTTTTTCAAATCAGTGTGTTCAGCAGTCCAGAGTGTTTAAAGGTCAGGCTGGAGTTTGGGTGACCTCGGAGGCCTGTGCTTGGTGTGCACCCACGTGCCAAACTGAAAGCTGGCACCTTTAAGCTGGTTTTGTAAAACAATATGTGTTTAAAAGGCAGATTTGTGTTTCATATCTCTGATTCATTGATCTGGGTTACTGTGCACCTCTCTTTCCAAGAGGAAATAATTAAATTGGGAAATGGGGAAGACCACTGTATGAAAACTTACAGTGAGGGGTGAAGGGAAAAGGTGGGGCTTGTTAACCTTAACGAGGATTGAGAAGTAACACTGGGAGGAATGGTGGCTTCTGTCCTTTACGTTGCACTCTGAAAGAAAATCCTGACCTGAATAATGGTAGAATTGCATCTGATAAAAGAAGGAGGGGGGGAAAAAGCACTTCCCAGTGGTTCACTTGGGCCGTGCTGCCACAAGAGGGCAAATGGAGTAAATGTCACTGGGCGTGGAACTTGTGTGGTCCCTTGTGACACTTGAGGGTGAAGACTCGGGTTCCTGTAAGTGACTTGTGCACAGTCCAAACATTTACATTCCTTCAAGGCAAATGCAGCCAGGCACTGGAATGGCTGGATCCTCTTCCTTGTACAGCATTAGCAGCAACGTTTTGTCTATTCTGTGGCTTTCTATTGGAGCGAGTCTGTGTCCCTCCCCTTTTCCTTCTGAAGTACAGGCCAGTGTCAGGGAGACCTGCCCTCTGGGATGGCAACTCACTGTTTGCACAGGGAGTTGTTGTTGAAAAGTAAAGCAAAACCCCCTCCTTTCACTCAGGAAAGTTCATTAGCATTTCTAACTCTGATACAGAAAGCCACACCTTTGCTGCCTTCCCTCTGCCTTGTGAGTAACAGTGAAACCATTCCAGACCCATGTTTGGTAATCGTTGTAAAACGAGATTTTTTTTTTTTTTTTTTTTTTTTTGGAAACTGAAGCTTGGTCTTGGATTTATTGCTAACTAACAGCTCTTTTCTCAATAAAAGAACATTGCCATCATCTCGGAGGCTGCCAGCTCTGGTATCTCACTGCAAGCAGACCGCAGGGCCAAGAACCAGAGGCGGAGGGTTCACATGACCCTGGAGCTGCCGTGGAGCGCGGACAGAGCAATCCAGCAGTTTGGTAAATCCCTCACTGTGTGTCCTTCCCCAGCAGGCTCAGGAATAATAACTGACCTTACTGCTAACTCATGGAAAATCAGATTGAGTAGGCAACCTCCTAAAGACCCCTCCAGTCTTTTGTACCCGTGAACAGAATCAGCTTTATCTGTGGTTGTAGCTAACTGTCTTGAAAGCTTTGAAAGAAACCTCACAAACAAGCCTAGGCTGCAGCTTTGGAGTTTAATTCACATATGAAGTGTCTTTATAAAAGTTGTCACAACTTTTTTTAGAGTATCTGTTGCTGCCTTCTCTTTGCTGTATTACAGCAAAAACTAATTTTAAACAGGATTAAGTTCTAGCTTTTTTCTTTGCTCTTCACAGTTGATATTTTATTAGAAATATTCTGTGAAGTAGAATTTATCTAACATACATGCTTCTACTTAATTATTCAGGAAGAACTCATAGATCCAACCAAGTGACTGCTCCAGAGTATGTGTTCCTCATTTCTGAACTGGCAGGGGAGCAGAGATTTGCATCTATAGTTGCAAAAAGACTGGAGAGTTTGGTAAGATGTTTTAAGAGGTCCTCACCCTTCATTGGACAAAATGCAACTTAGATTTCTTTTTCTTAAAAGAAATCTAATTTAATGGCAATGGTGTGTCTTAACAGGGAGCCCTCACCCACGGGGACAGACGGGCCACAGAAACTCGAGACCTCAGCAGATTCAATTTTGACAACAAGGTGACAATTCTGTTTCTGTTGGAAAACTCATGCTGGGGTGTTTGTTCCACTAATGGCCTGTTGAGGAAGGTTCCTCTCCATCCCTTACCTTTGACTGTGTCACTTTCTGATGGAAGACCTCGTTGTGTAACCCATAACTCTGTGAAGCCACGTGGAACACACGTGTGTAAATCACTTTTCTGCTCTTGCAAACAATCAAAGTCTTAAGTAAATCGTGTGTGTCCTTTAAGCCACAATGAAAGATTCATTTGGCAGTTCTAATTAAAAATTAAGACTGGGCTGTTTTCAGTTATAAGCTACACTACATAAAGGTAATAAACGACTCCCTGCGCTATTGCACAGAAAAGCTTTTCATTGTGAATTATAAATACCTGTTAAACCATGTGTGCCTGGGGCTGAGGCACAAACACTGGAGGGCATTGATAGAGCAACTTTTTTTCTTACACAGTATGGCAGAAATGCTCTGGAGATTGTTATGAAATCCATTGTGAACTTGGACTCCCCAATGGTCTCACCTCCTCCTGATTTTCCCGGAGACTTCTTCAAAGGTAAGATAATGCACTGGCTGCAATAGCTGCCTTTTGATCCCTCTCCAGTATGAAGAAAATCTAAATAACGTTAGAGCTGTAAAACATTGTTACAGTTTGAAATGATCAGCTGAGACAGATGGGAGTAACACCCAGTGAGAGTCTGTGCAGGTTGCTTGAATGTTGAAGTTCATGCATGAAACCAGATCTCTCGTAGAAGGAATGTTCTGTATCTGCTTGGCCAGTGCTTTATAAACAGTTTTTTACCTTCATTTTCCCATTAGCTGTTGGAATTGTTCTTGTGTGTGGTGCCATTGGTGCTTTCCCCTGCCTGTGCTTCCTGCAGGGCCAGAAGGCAAAGCTGTGTCTTGCTTATTGATGGATTAGGTAGAAACTGCAAGTAAGGGGAAGTGAGGGGTGTCAGAGGCTTTGGAA
This sequence comes from Cnemophilus loriae, assembly GCA_013397755.1. Lineage (NCBI taxonomy): Eukaryota > Metazoa > Chordata > Aves > Passeriformes > Corvidae > Cnemophilus > Cnemophilus loriae. The sequence goes on along the minus strand of VZTF01006246.1, from coordinate 245,321 downwards.
TCGGATCCTAAGGCTAAACAGGCTGTTACTTCACTGGGTTATTTTTAGATGGCAAAGCAGCTATGAGTTAACTTCTTTCTCTTTCCTAGATGTTCGTCAGGGATTGATTGGCGTAGGCTTGATAAATGTAGAAGACAGGTCTGGAATACTGACACTTGATAAAGGTACTGGGGTGTGCAGTGTGTCTGTAGAATGTCTCTGGGAACATCCTATGTCATGACAGTGGATTCCCAGCAGCAGAACTGAACTTGTAACTGTCTAAAAAGTGACTTTTTTGAAGAACTTAATGTTTTCTTCATTTTTGAAAGAATGTATTTAAATTGTCTTTGTAAGAGTCCTTGAGTACTGATTGAGGGCTTGTGTTATCAAACTTAATCTTTGACTTAGTACATGTATTTCTTACTCTTTTTTAAGATTACAACAATATAGGGAAATTTCTGAATCGAATTCTTGGTATGGAAGTCCATCAGCAGAATGCTTTGTTCCAGTACTTCTCTGACACGTTAAATGCAGTTATTCAAAATGCTAAGAAGAATGGAAGATATGACATGGGCATCTTAGGTGAGTAAATAATTTCACAGTGCTCTTGAACTTCAGTGACAACAGAGCAACAGAATAAAACTCTGCTTTCCTTCTCAGATTTGGGCTCTGGGGATGAGAAAGTGAGGAAGGCAGATGTTAAGAAGTTTTTAACTCCTGGATATTCTACCTCTGGACATGTAGAGCTGTACACAGTAAGTTAATCCTGTGTCATCTCTGTAGGAACTAATCAAATTTGCCAGTTTTTACGATGTGTGCAGTTCCCATGTGTGTGTAACTGGTTTAAAGTCTGCTCCCACTCAAATACCCCTGCGCTGCTCTCTTGTAGATCAGTGTGGAGAGAGGAATGTCTTGGGATGAAGCAACAAAGATCTGGGCAGAACAGACAGGTCCAGATGATGGATTTTATTTATCACTACAGGTGAGATTCTTCTGTCTCTTGGATTATGTTCAGAGAAGGTTTTGGGGGCTAAACTGAAAAATTATTTGTTCAGTTTTGCAAAATACTTTGCCTCTTACATTAAAATTCATTTTAAGTTTGTCTTTAATGCTGAGTATGAAATCCTCCCTTTTATCTGCACAGGATATTTTCTGATAGGAATATGAGCCCAGATTAATAGCTCTTATTTAAATGTGAATGAGAAAACCTTATGGTTTCCCTGTGAGGTTAATGTGGATTACTGTGTTCTGGAGGGGTATTATTGTCCTTGGTTGTACTGTTGCACACTCTTATTGCTCTGTAAAGAGCACAATGTGGAATCACTTCAGCAGATACTTTCATCATGTTTTAATTTAGGAAGTTTTTGGTTTGTCTTTTTTTTTTTTCCCCAGATAAGAAATAACAAGAAAACAGCAATTCTAGTAAAAGAAGTGAATCCTAAAAAGAAGCTTTTTTTAATATACAGACCAAATACTGGGAAACAACTCAAACTAGAAACATGTGCAGACCTGAAAAAGAAATATAAGAAGGTAACCATTAAAATTATGCTTGGTTTCAACTTAGAAAAGTTTGAAAAGAATTGTAAGGGCTTTCTTTTTTTGGTATTTATGTAATTTTGGCAAGTCAAAAACTGGGCTTCTTTCTCCAGAGCAGAGCTTTTATTTGGGTCTTTTTAAGCAGGTCTGCGTGATTTGGCATTCCTATATCCATTTCTGAACTTCTTTCTGAATATACATGATCTGTGGTGTGGTAATAAAAAACAAGGTTCCTTAGGGTCTAGCAAGTGTTGAATTTGCAAGAACTTGAGGCAGCTCGGATCAGGTGGATTATTGAAAAAACTCTGAGATTCTGCTGTGTTTAAAGCATTTTTCTCATCCTTTAAGATGGATAGTTCTAAATTATTATAATGTGAGGTGCTGTACCTCTCTACACCATTGTAATGTTGGTGCTCCCTCGTTTCTCATGGTAATGACCAAATTGTTTTTATTCTGTGTAAGTTTGGATGTGTTTTACTTTATTGCCACTTTGGATAACTCTTCCAGGTACCCTCTGAGGATGCTCTGCCACACTGGCTGGAGCAGTACAACTCCTCTGCAGACACCTGCACCCACGCCTACTGGTCAGTGTTTGTGCTTTAACTTAAACTGTTTCCCTTGGACTGGTTTATCTCTGCTTCTGTTCTCCTGTCACTCCTGTAAAGTCTTGTGTTTCTTGCTTAGGGGAAGTTGCCCCATGACCAGTCAAATGACCCAACTTCTGAGTGAAAACTTCGAGCTCTGCACTTGCCCTGAAGTCCTAATCCATGAGATGAAAGCTGATGTGTAAATTACACTCAGAGTGACTCAGGAGTAGCTTGTGCTTGAAGTGCTTTAATCTGTTCTGTTATTGTAGTCTGATAGCTCAAATGTTATTGGGAGGGAAATGTTTAGAGCTGAGATGGACGTCAGAAACAGCTGTTCCTCTGCTGCCTCCTATGTGTCTGAACTCAGCTGATGGCTGAATTCCTGAGCAACTGCATAACTGGTAGAAGTTTCAGATTAATATTGGAGCTTCTGAAATACCCTGATCAGATACCAGTGTCCTGTAACACACTCCAGCTCTCAGGTGACCTAAATGATGGTATCTTTGACTCAAAGCTCTGTGCTTTCTGTAGATGTGGGCTTAACTAGGCCAACCCTTCCTAAAGCTTTACCATTACCTGTGCTCGAAGCATCTTTCCCTTAGTGTGCGTGTGCAGCCCTTGCTCGGCTCTGAGTGCACGTTAAATAACCGCAAGTCTCATTTGTAATGGGATTAGATACTTCTGTTTGCAGGATGCTTTTGAAAGCTTTTCTCTCTGTCTGCAGGAGAGGCAACTGCAAGAAGGCAGGCCTGGGGCTGGTCTGTGAGGTGGGGCTCCGCTGCAGAACCTACTACGTGCTGTGTGGCTCCGTGCTGAGCGTGTGGACGAAGGTGGAAGGAGTCCTGGCCTCCGTCAGTGGCACAAATGTGAAAATGCAAATCGTTCGCCTGAGGACAGAAGATGGGCAGAGGATCGTAGGTAGGTGCAGGGGCTGCTCCTCTGCTGCACCTTGGAGCAGGGGCTGCTGTAACTGGTGAGTGGCTCTGTGTTGACAGCCACGTGGCTGAGTTTGTGTGGAGATGTTTAAAAGAGAACGGGCTTGTCTGCTGTGGAGGAGCAGAAGTGCAGCTGTAGAAATCTTCTACCATGCAATATATTGAGGCAGGTTAACTAAGGCAGGTTTCCTTTTCAGCCAGGCTTTGGAACACTTAATGTCTCAGTTCTTTGGATTTATTGCAGTAAAAATGTCATGCAAAGCCTGCTCCAGCCAAGCTACTTTGACATCATAATGGCTCCACTTTTTCCTTCACTTTTTCCCCCACTTTTGGCAATGAATAGCAAGCGTTTGAAATAATTGTTTTTGTGGTTTTTGAGCTACTGAAAGTGTGTGGAATGACTTCAGGATGATTGTCTCTTCACTAAACCTCATAGTGAAGCCCTCAAAACAGGGAGCTCGGAGGCCGAACTCTCCAAAAGTCTTTTCAAATGTGGACTTCCTGTGGATGTGCCAATATCATGGCAGCTCCTCCTCTAGTAACAGTTTTCTGGGATGTTGGAATAGGTTCTTCCGTGTTTAAACTTTCATGGTGGTGTAACTTCTGTGAGACTAGAAAAGCAAAAATAGCTGACTTCTTGTGACAGCAGGTAACACGAGAGTAAAGTTTGTTGTCAGGCAAAATGGGAACTTCTTTCTCCTGCTTCACAACCTAAAGGATGTGAAGGACTGAGGAGCAGGTCTTGTGGCTATGCTGATTAGACCTGACATCAGAACAGTCATTACCGAACGCTGCGTAAATTAAACGGTGGAATCATCAGCCTGAGGTCTTAATGAACACAGCTGATTGGTGTTTTTATGAAACCCTTGATGTGTTGCTGTTCTCAGGTTTGATCATTCCTGCAAATTGTGTGTCGCCCCTCGTGAACCTCCTGTCGACGTCCGACCAGTCGCAGCAGCTCGCAGTGCAGCAGCAGCAGATCTGGCAGCAGCACCACCCCCAGAGCATCACCAACCTCAACAACGCATGAGAGGACAAGCTACAGGTGTTGACTTTGGTGTTTGAGGAAAAGGCTGTAAAAGCATATCACTTGCATAAAAATCAGGGACAGATTCCAAAGAAATATAACTTTTTCAGTTCAGTTGTGTGCTCTCAAATACTTTGGGAATAAAGAGATCTAAAAAGGTTGGTAGAACTGAAAGCCAGCAGTTGTTTATGGTGGTGCATCTGTCTTTCCTTATGCTCTCTGTAGTGCTTCCTGTTTGCTTTTACTTTTGGCCTTTTAAGCTACAAACCACAACTTGTTTGAAAATGCTTGAAAATCCCCAAGCAGGCTTTATTTTTATCTTGTCATACAGTGCTCAGGGTTTAACGCAGTGCATCGATGCCATTGCTGTGGGAGATCTCGAATGCATGTATTGAGTATATATATAGAAAATATATATTGGGTTTTTCTCTTCAATTTGAGTTCGTAAAAGCATGAAACCTAGAGGTTGCACATCATGCATTCAGGTTCCTTCCCAGTTTCTGTTTGACAGTGCATGTCTTTGGAAACGGGCATGGACAGGATAAACACACGAGGCAGGAATTCAGAGAGAAACACAATCTTAGTTGTACAGCATTGGTTATTGCATTTTTATAGTGTTTATACCCAGGTGTTGCATTTTTTCTGGTTCTCTCCTGGGAGTTATATATTTGAGTCTACAACATGTTCTTTTTGTGATAAACATCTTAAATTAAAATTAGTTCCTTTTTAATGTATTAATGGTATTCCTAATGTGTACTGCAAAGATGGCTGGATGCCTGTTTTCCTTAAATTGAAGCATTTCCTTAATCTGAGGTGGTTATGGAAACTTAAGTGCAAATTCACTTCCATCTCGCATACAATCTTATATTTTTTACTTCATTAACGTAATTTAATTTGTCACTTGTAAGATGAAACCTTACTTGAGCTGTAAATTAGAGGATGGGAAACACTTGAGGGTTCCGCTGTATGTGCTGTTTCTGTTACCCAGTAACTTGAATACTGTTTAATATGTTGTAAGACATTGTAGAGTTTATCTGGAGCTGTTTAAAAGAAATTGTAATGTACAAATGTGAATAGTCACTTATCTATAATATGGGTAAGTTTTGTTTTGCCTATAATAGTAGATGTTTATAAGAAAGTGAAGGACAATGTTTGTCATTTCTTGCTTGCACAGGTTGCACTATTGAAAAATTGAGATTGTATAAACCTGTCCAAAAAACTACAAGATAATGATCTTGTAGATGTCAAATAAAAGTTATTGTACTAACAAGAAGTGGAGTCTTGTTTAGGCAATCACCGTATTCCAAAAAAACTAACAAGTCTGTACAATTGGAATTCGACAGGACTTGGCATGTTCCAGGCTGCTCTAACCAGGCTTCTGTCTTGCAGCCCAAATCTCTCGGCTGAACTCGCTAATGAGGCCAGAACTAAACTCTGTCTAAACCTCCGTGTGTATTTTAAGGAAGGCTCAGTTCCAGGGCAGGATCGCTGCAGATGTGGCGCTCTGAAGCACTCGCTGAGCCACTCAAGGGTCAGAAAGAGCAGGACTGCAGTTCCACAGCTGGGGCTGCAGCGGGTTCCCTTATGGAGTTACCGCTCCCTGTGCCAGCAGCTCAGTGTGGTCACTGAGCCCCTCTGCTTGGCAGGGAAGGAAGTTTGCCCACTTCCCTCAGCCCCCAGCCTGACCAGGGAGGGAGGGATGAATCCCCTGCTCATGCTTGGGACTAACTGGAAATGCAGACACGGAATAAATCCTCTGCTCCCCGTGTCCTGCTGCACCTCTGTAAATACCCGGAATGCAGGTGCTCAGTGTTGGGGGATCTCCATGTGAGGGAAGGGAGCCTGAGCGCTGTCACAGCACTGGGAGCTGCTGCTGCCCTGGCAAACTCTAGAGCACAGGGTGTGGGGGAGGCTGTTCCTGTGTTCTGTACCCACCAGGGGATGTATTTGGCACCCACTCCAGGAGCAGGGCTGGGATTTTGAGGAGTGTGTTGACAGATTACTACTGCAGCAGACAGCGAACCGAACTGCCAGCAACGGCAGGCTGTGTGTGGACTGCCCTGTCTCTGCTGCTTAATTGTTATTTGCTCTAGAAACTTCTGGCATCTGAGATGGTGACAGAATGTTTTAGGTCTTGATCCTCGGTAAAATAGTTCTGGAAGTGGTAGATTCACAATTAGCGATTTTTAATTTTTTTTTTTTTAAGTAGTGATTTAAATACACTCAGTTCCTAAGTGCTCTTCTCAGCCTGGTGTGCTCACTTTGGTTGTTGGGATGAGCAAATCTGATATTCCGTGTACTGATGAGCAAACCACACTGTCTTGTTTTGACCTTTTAAACTCCCCATGGACTTGTGTCCCCTGGAGGGGAAGAAAGCTGACAGTACTTCCAAGATCCATAAGAACTGTTCCTGTTCCAGAACTCCATTCCTCTACTTGCTCTTCTTTGCCTGCTCCCTGCTCCTTGCACCAGCACTGCCTTGGCTTTGCCGTCCAGTTACTAACACAGCTGCAGCCACAGCTCTGGACTGTTGTAACACCTTGGAGGTTAACATCCCAAAAAGAAAACAGCCTTCAAGCTACAGCAACATTTTCTCTCTTGAAAATTCTTGGTGTGTGGGTTTTGGTGTTTGTTCCCTGCATGAGCTGCTGATAAAGCTTGGGGAGAAAAGGAACATGAATAGCCCTGGATGGGGTAAGGAACAGTGAGTGGTGTCCCTTAGCAGCACTGCCTGTGAGACAAACGTCCTCCTGGGGAGGAGAAAGAGACCAATTGTTACATCATAAATTGCCAGGCCAGGCAAGGGTGGTCTCTGTATTTTCCTGCTTGTGGGGAATTGATCTGCTTTGTACAAAATGAAATACAAAATGCTTTGTACATCTGAAATGGGTATAAAATCTATAAAGGACAGAGGGCTCTGGTAATGGGCAGTGCCACGTGTGAAATGGCAGCAACTTCTGTACTGTGTGGATTTTGGAATTGTGCTGCAGAAGGAGAACGTATATATTTGAGTTGATTTGGGAATTGAAAATCCAAATTTTGGGTTTTCTAACTGTCCCTTGACAGCAACTAAATTATGACTTGTTAACTAGTTTCATAATTAAGATATGTCTGGCATGATAAATGCAATTATAACCCCCTAAAAACCTCCTTGCACTGCAAGTATTCCACTTTTTCCAGTGCCTGTGTGGTTCATTGGGAGCACACACCTCTTGTAAGGACTTAAAGTTCCCCAAAGATGTGAGTTCTCTGTTCCATGTGTAGTATTTTCTTTGTAAATGGAGAAATCTCTGCAACCTGTAAACGCTTGTTCAAGTGAATTATCAAGGGGTTTTGTATTTTTCTTTTGTGTTTGGAATAACTTCACTCGGCTCCCAGCGCAGTCTGTACATATATAGAGCCTGTTTGTATATAGAGGTGTTAAAGGCTACTGAATTATTGAATGTAAATAACTCTTGTTTTCCTCTGTGGTTTTTTCCTTCATGACCTTCCCAAGATGTATTCCTATTTTCTCAACCTGCCACACGGGCAGCTTGTGTGTACTTTGAAATATATAGAGAGCATATATAAACCTTCCAGGCTGTGTGTGTACATTGTAGATGTTATCTGTTGTCATCTTTTTTTTTTTTCAAAACTCCGTTGTCCATCTCCCATGATCCTTTTGATTCTCCGTGGGTTTATTCTGTATTTTTCGTGTCAAATGCATTCCCTTGAGAGAAATGGACCCAATGTCTTTCAGTGATGCACGTTCACTCCTTAGTGCCTGTATCACTGAAACAAATATTTGAGTTTTCATGCAGACTGTTTCCTTCAGTCTTTTCAGTGTTTCAGAACTTGAGCTTTAATCTTAGAAACATTTCTATTTTCTTCCACTTGTTGGTATCTGCAGCTGTGCATTCAGCAAGCTCCAAAAATCAGAGTTCTAGAATTAAGTTCTAACACATCAAAGTATATTACAGCTTTCATATTAAATGTGAACTGTCTTAAAAGTGCTCTAGAATGGCAATGGTTGAGAGTAGAAAAGATGTGTCTATTGTAGCGTTATTTCCTGGGAAAACTTTGAGCTTCCTGTCGTGTCTAAATGCAGAATGAACGTAATGGGACTTTCTTACCTTGGGAAAAAATAGTGCAGATTTCTAATTGCCAGGTACCAATAATATATATTTATATCAAAGTTGGAGACGAATAAGAAACCCCATTAATTGTTTGTCTCTTGCTTAGCCCGTGAGCTCCCAGCAGCTGTCCCGTGGGTTTGGCCCTGCCCCAGCTGCAGGGAAGGACTGTGGCCCTGCAGTTGTTCCCTGAATTCAGAGGTTTGCCAAGTCTGTTCACCGGAGTCGGGGCGAGAAGTGTGCAGCTGCAAATAGCAACGAAATACTTCTGGCAGTTTCTGTGGTCACTGTGAGCTTTAAACGGGGAATGTTGAGAACCAGGGGGGGTGGTGGTGACAGTGCTGGCAGCTGCAGCCTTCGGTTCCGTGGCGGGGGCTGGAGAGGGACGGAGCTGGCAGGAGGAACGGGGTAACACAACCACAACCGCGCAGAGCGAGACCTGGGAAACCTCGGGGCTGACACTGCCCTGCGAGCAGCGTCGGCCCCAGGTGCTGCTTCGGTTGTAGAATGACTTTGAAAAGCAGCAGCTTTCTTCTTAAGGAGAGAAACAGGCAAGAAAAGGCTGTAAGGTGCTGTTTCTCAGCCCCACTTACAACAGCTGCAGGCACGTTGCCCCTAAAAGCTTGTGCTGAAGAGAGTGAGATGTAAAAACCTGGCAAAAAGTTCCTGGATCTGATGTGCTTTGCTATTTCTTTATCGGCCCAAAATAATTTCTGAAAGAAAGAAGTTGGAGGCACCACTAAGATTCAAAAATAGGAACTGGGCAGGGTTAAACTGAGGCCAAAGCTCGTGTAAGAAATTTTTTGCCTGCTATGTCCTGAACCAGTATCCAGGATTCTGTGAACCTGGCACCCTGTGTGTGAAGGATGCTGAGATGTCTGTGAGGAAGCTCAAAGTAAAGCATTTGGTGCACTTTAAGCAGGCATCTAAACCAAAATACAGAAATATATTCAGATTTAAGCGATGTCCTGCAGTGTCAATACGTGAACCAACGTGTGTTACATTTTATTTTGTAAGAGCTGACTTTGGTTGGTGTCCCTGAACTCAGCTGTGCTTAGGGCATCACTTCAGTGAGAGGGGCCTCTGCGGAGGAGTGGTTTTCCTACACTTGATTTGCACTGGGAAGGATAAAGAGACATTTCTGCTGCCATTTCTGATGCCATACATATTTATGTCTCTACTTCCTGGCTTGGAGAAGATAACCAGGAAAATGCCAGCTTCCTTGCAGGCACAGAATCGCGTTTTTATTTGCCAAGTAATTTGATTTATTTTTCAGTCATTGACATATTGAGTTTTATTGGAGGTGGGTGTTCGCTGCCTCGGCACCTTCCCTGTACCCCAGCCCTGCAATAACTCACTGGGAATCTGCCTCTGCACAAAGGATACGCTGATTTTTCTTGAGCAGAGCTTTGCTATTAGTACTTGTTCCACCTTTAACGTTCCAAGGTGACAGAATCCCAAAGCCACGCAGGATTTCAGTTGTGTGAGGTGTTTTTCTTGCCTGCCCTAATGGGAACCTTTGCCAGGCTCAAAGCCTCCATCCTGCAGCCTGGGGTTGTGCTGTGTCCCGCGTTCTCCGCAGCCGACACCGGCGTGTGCCAAATGTCCCCAGAGCAGCAGGACTTGGAGTGCCCGGCAGTAAAACATCAGCAGTGTTTGCAAAGATTTATACCCCCAAAAATGACAAACTGAAACATGATGGACTCTGTACTCAGTTCTTTCTTCTTTGGTAAAAAATTGTTAAATAAATTAAACTGATTGCTACTTTGGGATTATTTTTTTTTTTCTTTCCCCTTTTAATTTTCTGTTCTGGGACTTGCCCACGGAGACGCTGGAACGCCTTTCAGCAGCACATCTCCATCCGTTAAACACACTCATTGTCACGCCATTTTAGGATCCCTCAGACCAGCAGAAGTCATGGTCTAGTGATCCAAACAGCTTTTCCTTTAATCCACTTGAATCCTGGCACTTAACCTGGTTAATGTCTCTGGTTAATTAAACTGTTCAGTTAAGAGCAGATTCACAACATTCTCAAAGTGCTAATTGTGATGGGCTTAAAAAAGAGAGGAGGGTTTATAAAAACTATATCAAGATTGGAAAGTATCAACTTCATATTTTATGCATATTTTATGCAAAGCATGAAAATAGTTTTCCTTTATCCAAGGAGTTAGTCTGGGGTAAACAGACTAATCTTAGTTTTGTACATCATTTAACATTGACTTTTATTCTCGTTTTCCCCAAATATGGAAAAGTGAGGATGCCAAGATCTCAGCAATAAATGAAGATGCCCAAACCTCAGACTTTAATTATTCATTTTCACAGAGCAGTAGCCTTTGTTCTGTAAGTAAGGGAGAAATTTCTTAAGAGAGGTTTTGGTTGGCTCCTTTCCAGCATGTAAATAATACACCTTAAAAATGCCAGCGAGGCAGCTCGAGAGCTGACAGCTTCTTCCTTTGGAAGTCCAGGTCCGGTTTGCATGTTGCTTCCACGTTTATAAAGTGGAAGAACCGACTTGCCTGCTAAATGCACAATGAATTGCAGACATGAAGCAGGGCTCTGTATCAGTAGGTCAGAGCGAGTTAAATCATAAACCAGGGTGCGAGTGATTTAATCCCTCCTGGGTGAGGTCTCCCCTGAAGTTACTTGGGAGGAATAGAAAAGTGAACGGGAGCAATGGAACAGTGAAGAGCTGAGCCTGCAGCCGGTCTGCACAATTCCCAGCGTTTCCTCTCCGCGTGGGAAACCTGGGCTTTGGGCTGGGGCAGAGCTGCTTCGTGCAGGCAGCGCCTGGGGTCGGGACCTTCCTGGCGACAGCTCCCGCCTGCTCCAGTGAGGGGCCCCCAGTTCTGCTGCCCCCAGCTCGGGCTGCTGAGCCGCACGCATCCCACTGGCCCTTTGCTGCTTCCCAGGGTGGGCTGGAGCAAAGCACTGGTCTCCTCTCTTCCCTGTGAGGAGAAAAGCCCATCCCAGGCCCACGGGCTCCTGGAGAGGGGAGGCTCCTGGCGAGGATGCCACGGCCTGGCCTGGCCTGGCCTCCTGCAACCCCTTTGGGCTCTGCCTCGGGCTCGTGGCTCCGCCGCCGTGTTCGATCGCTGGCAAGGCTCGGCCTCGCACTGCACTATTTAAATTCCCGACCGAGCTATCGCCGGTCTCCAGCGTCTGCCAGGGCTGTAAATCCTTCACATCCGGGATTGTCCCTCCCTTTCTGTGCACACAGAGCACGGGGGGACAGCGGGGTGGCTGCCAGGCTGCAGCATCTGCCGGGGCAGCTGCCTGGCCCACGGCTCCGCAGGGAGCACCCACAGCGTGTCCACTCCAAGAGATCTGGGGGGGCCGCAGGGCCTCTCCTTTTTGTTTTTTAGGGAGAAGAAGGGGTTTGTAGGCAGCGTTCCAGGGCAGGAGGCTGCTGGCGCTCTTCAGGTAGATGTTTAGGCAGAGTTTGACCGTTTGGCTCTCTAAAAATGCCTCATGTTTAGCATCACCCTGTCCCACTGCCTCCGCTGGGAGAGCGAATTGGCACTGCAAGGCTCTGCACCCACGCTCTCACAGGGCTGGGCACAGAGGCTTCCCACCAGCGATCCTCATACACAGACACCAGCTCGGCAAGAGATTCCAGGGCTCTCCTTTCTGCTCTGAGCAGTGTCCTGGGGCAGGAGCTCAGCAGACGTGTTAGACTCAGCCTGGCAAAAGCTGTGTCTGGGCTCTGGGCTGGTGAGGGAAGGAAGTGCCGTGCCCGGCAGCGCCAGCCGAGGGCTGTATGGCACCGGCAGAGACACCGAGGGGCCGCCCGTGCCGCGCACGGCACTCCACAGACTGTGCTGTCCTGTCACCGTGATTTACCTCCTGCTTCTCCTCCTTCCCCCTTCACCCTGCTCTTCTCTCCCCCGCCAACTCTGAGCTGTTGTGAAGCTCCACATTCCTTTCCTCACAGTCATTTCCATTTTCCAGCCCTGGGCTTTGCTTCCACTCTCTCCTCCACTTCCTTTGCTCAAATGACCAGTAACAAAACAATTAGGGATGCTCCCATCAGGCTCCACAGTTGGTGTTGCAAGGAGGCTCTGAGGAACAGAGGTGTTTGTGCTTCTGATTATTTGTTTCAGGAGTATGACACTGGTCATATGACACTGGTGACACTTCCTTCTCACTCAGGAGGTTTTCCGTGGGGCTTAAAGCCTGTGTGTCCTTCCAAACTGTGATTTGGATCTGCAGCTCTTGCAGGTGCCACGTGGATGATTATTTCACACGGACACGGGGCGTTTGACACTAGCCTGCCTCCAGGAATCCCTTCAGGCGAGCCGACACTCAGCTTTGCTGCTGTGGATTCCTGCGCTCCCAGACGCAGAGCAGGTTCAGGAGCTTTCCCAGACAGGGCTGAGATGAAAGCAAGTCTGGGAGCCTCCTCTGCCCCAGCCAAAGGGTGGGGTATTCCCTGCCTCGGGCCCACAGCCGCGCGGGGAGGGAGGCAGCGGCGGGGCCGTGCCGCAGCCCAGCAGTGCCAGCTCACTCCTTGGCACAGCCTTCAAGGGCTCAGGAGTGGGAGGGAAGCGGGAGTCCAGCCCACGGGGCAAGAAGGGAGAGTCCTTCCAGGCAAACTAAAGGAATCGGGCAGGGTGGAGCACTCGTTTGTCTGGAAAGATGATGCAGGGAAGCCCTGTAATGTGGGAATAATGTGATATTCCATCCCTGCAAGCAACAGCAAGGAAGGAGGAGCCCCTTGGCCCAAGCCCCACTGTCAGCCTGGCTGCCTGTCACCTGTGCCCAGCAGGGCAGGGAGAGCTCTCCTCTCCTCTCCTCTCCTCTCCTCTCCTCTCCTCTCCTCTCGGCTCTGTAGTTTTATTTGCCAGTCCTTACCAAGCAAAATGAAGTGGTTTCCTTTCTACTCTAATATTTCTTTGCTGGTTTTCATTGGAATCTGGGCTGGTTTTGATATTGGTGCCTGGTGCTTGTTTGCCTGGCAAACTGCAAAGAGGAAAACTCTCATTAGAGAGATTCCAGGCCTGTGCTTTTGTGGCTGAGGGCTTGGAAACTTCTCATTCCTTCTCCGTGGTCCTCCAGGGAGACCTCCAGCCAGAGCAGGAGAGAGCAGGCTCTCTACTCACACAATCTCAGAGGTAAACCCAGAGCACCATCCAGGCCTCTTTATCTTAAACCTTTCCAGTGCCTTCCGACAGCTTCACAGGTGCTATTTGCTTTTTCTCCTCCTGGTACACGACCCCTCCGAGGCAGAGCATCCCCCTCGGAGATGGAACGGGCCTGGAATTGGCTCCTCAGCCCACAGGGCAGCACCCGTGCGGCGATGCGGAGCAGCTGTCTGCCTGGCAGGGCTGCTCCACTTGGCAGCCAGACAAAGGACTCAGGAGTAGGAGGAAAACAAGGCTGGGAGGGAAAGTCGCTCCAGATAATACGGCATCTGGCCTGGGAGGAACCATCTCGAAGTGGGGAGCAGGGCTAGACTGGGAAGAAGTTTGTCTGGGAGGATTTAAGGGGGAAAGCCTGTCCGGAATAGGCATCCAGGCTTCCACCCAAAATTGTTGCAAGGCTGTCTGGTGATGCGGGCCAGGCACTGGGAGAGGATTTCCTGGGGCCTGGCTCAGGCTGCTGCTGCTGCGGCACTCCTGCGTTGGACACTCTGCATCACAGCTCTCCTTGCAGAGAGTCTCAGAGGGCTTTTCCCCTGGAGGGGAGCAACCCAGAGCTTCCAGGGGGATTTTGAGGTATAAGAAGGCAACAGAGTGGAGCTGGTGAATGTGTGTTTTTATTCAGGCTTAGGTGGTTTTTGTGCATTTGGTGAGGATGGGGCAGTAGGCAACAAATATCAGCCAAAAAAGGCAGATCACAGAGGAGGGACACCAAGGGCTGTCAGCTTTCTCTTGAGAACAAAAAAAGCACGAGGGAAACTTTGTAGCATCAGCAGGAAGCAGTTTTGGGGAACAGACAGGAATATAAGGAGCTGTAGCAAAGCGATAAGAAAGGAGCAACAGTGATGCCATAAAGCTTAAAAAGCACAATTTTCCCTCTGTGCCAGGGTCCCAGACTGCCCCAGGGGCGTGCTGGGTGTCCTGGGGAAGGAGGGATTCTGCACCAGGAGCTGCTGGCTCATTACAATGCCAGCAAGAAAAGCACTCAGCTCTGCAAAGCATCTTTGGAAATGCTGTTTGTTAAAGCTGACACTCACTGCCTCTGCCACTTGTGCTTTCCATGGAGGTCAAACCTGCCTTCACCCAAGACTTAAAAAGCTTAATCTTCAGCCTAGGTCTGTCAGAGGCTTTTCGTTTTGGTTGACCACGTCAGTCGTAGCACAAGAGCAGTTTGGAGACTTGAAGATTAAATTGGTGCTCAGAAACTTGTAAGTGCATCTGTGATTATTTTATGTATGATGCTGGATCACCAGACATGTGGGGATAAGTATTTGAATATAAACTCCCTCTAGGAAAAGGAACAAACTTCCCACCTCTTTCCCCTTGCTGCTACACGGGGCTCTGTGGTGGGTAAAGGACAGTTAGAATATCCCCAAGTCACTCAATTCATTAAGCTCGACAACAATTAATTACATTGAAATTAATGCGCAAATTTAATGTTTTACACACGTCAAAGACATGCCAGGAAAAAAGAGGGTCTTGCTGTGCCGTCTTTAATTCTTCTCATTGCTGATTTAACCCAAAGTGATAAGGAACAAGCCTAGTTTGTGCTCTTCATTTGCAGGTCCCCATGAGTGTTACAGCACAGCTCTGTGATGATTATTTCGTTTTGTTTCCAGATAAAAGGCGACAAACAAGTTTGTTTTACAGCATGGCCCAAGGCCCCTGGCTCTGTGGCACCTTCCAACACCTCACTTTGCATGTGTATTCCTTACACCCTCGCCCGAGGGCCATGGCACTGACCCCGCAGAGCTTTGGGAAGGGAAAACCTCCTTCAGATCAGTCAGAGATCCGGCTAAGCAGGGGCTGGAGGCAAACTCTGTGGAAACATTGGTTGCTCAGTATTCCCAGTGGTTTGGGAGAAGCAGAGGTGAGGAAGTCAAACCAGGAGAGGGAACAGAGAAAATACCAAGAGAAGAAAGGGGAGGGGGACAGGGTGAATGTTGCAGAGATTGCACAGCTGAGAAGACGCAGCTGTACCTGGAAAATACATCATCGGTGCTTCTTGTAGCGGCTGAAGAGACAGACACATCTGCCTGTCCATCCTCCCTCGCTGGGAAACAGCAGCTCACACATTTATTTCTAAGTTATGTCTCAGTGTGCAGAAGGCTTGAAAATGTCACCTGGGTGATAAAATGGCTCTGCTGTATTTCCTGCTCTATGACTTGGCCGCTTGGTGATGAAGAGCTGCTTTTGCTGTCAGTGAACACGATCGAGCCATCAGGCTGCAGAGCAGGGACCTGCAGCTTGCTGCTCACAGCCTGGGAGCTGGAGCTGTCACACTCGAGGCACAGTTTGCATGTGCAGAGCACAACTCCAGTGGTGCAGCCCAGCTTGGGACATCAAACAAGCTGAAACCACAGGAAGCCCCTCCAAGGGAGCTCGAATCTGTGGTCGCCCTGCTGAACAGTCAGCCCAGGGCCCGAGCACCATGGTAGCTTTGTTCTTGTGGTCACACCTGGTTCAGAACAACCGAAGTGAACTCTCAGAGCACATGGCAGATGGGAAGAACTTACAGATACTTCCTACCCTGCACTGAGTGCCGAAAAACTGAGAGTAAAGTCAGTTAAAGCTTAAATACAGTCTGAGGCCAAGCAGTAAGTTTGTCCTTTACCAGGATCTTGTGTCTTGTGCCACCTGTGCCCAGAGAATTGCAGAGCAACCATCAAATAGCCAGATCTGGTACTGCTGTTTTTTTACTTACGGGACAAGTAATGCTGCCCTACAAGCCTGACCATCTCACCAAGCCTGACCCTCACAATTTGCTCCAAAGCTCGCAGTGCCTCGTGCTGAAGCAAGGATAAACTTTACAGGACTGTTTCCCCCGCCTCCCCCTTGGAATATTGTATATTTTGAAGCTGTCATTATAAAACCCAAGCAAAACACAGGGGATCTTGTTCTTCACAATGTTGCTCTGAGCACAGATTTGCAGAGCTGGTGTAAAGCCGTGAAAAACACGGCAAGCTCAGAGCGCTCCCATTTCGCACTCACTTCGTGTGGCTGTAAACAACCGCATGATGGAAAATACCAGAGCGGCGTGCAGGACTTCGCTGGCCTTCCAGGATTCAACAGAAAGGCTGTTATTTACAAATCTAGAAGTGAAGCCTTGGGTTTGCAGAGTTCTCACTCACACGGTGAGGGTTTACCAGTGCAGTCTTTCAGGACTCTAAGAAGAATTATACAGTTGTGGTCGCAAGCACCAGTGTGAAACCACTGTCACTGAGCGTGTAATTCTGTGCCTGGGGCTCTCAGGACCCCTCTCTAACAGACCAGAGCGTGGATTAGTCGTAAGGACAGTCAGTGCCACTCTGGAATTCGCCAGGATTCCTGGAGTCAAGCACTTGGTCTGGAGATAAAATACAACCGTGTTTCCTCTGGTACCGGTCGTAATTTTCAGATGTTTCTGTCACGCAGCGTGCAGTCACTAGGGCATGAGCCGGGGGCCCAAAGGCTGCTCCGCTTTTCCCGTTCTCCCTCAATTCTCCTTTATGCAGAGGAAATCATCTGATTGCTCCGTGACTGTTTCCGTGTCTCTGCGATGGAGGTGTTACCTGCTTCCCTCCGCAGGGCCGTCCACTCCGGGCCTGAACCAGTGTCACTTGAAAGGAATGTGCCCCTGACTTCCAAGGAGCAGGATCAGGCTCTCCGTGTTTGCTGTCACCGGCATTAAGAGCAGTATAAAGCCAGGGATAGACATTAAGCAGCACATGCAATAAAATTACCAGATTTCAGAGTGGCTGCTGGTAAAATACAAGTGGGGGTCTGATCTGGAGGGTCTCAGGCTGAGCTGTGCGCCTAAGGCGAGATTCTCCAGGTCCCAAGCAGTTTTGTTGGGATAAATCTGGAGTAATTTAACAATTTTCGAGTGTATTCGATATTAATTGACAGAAGGAGCAAACCTGAATATCTTGCAGTGAAAAGGATGAGTTCTGACGGCAGATGCATGCTGGAAAGCTTCATCATTTAACATTTTTTTTTGGGGGGGGGAAAGTTTTACTGCTGCTTGCAAGCAGAAAACGTGTCAATTGTCAACGAGATTCATATTTTTTTAGTCTCTCAGAATCTGCAATCCACATTAACCTTCCACCTTCAAGCGGAGAGAACTAGTGGTTTGGAAAAAA
>VZTF01006246.1:209598-227134 GCA_013397755.1 Cnemophilus loriae | reverse complement strand
GATTGATCTGGATCAGGAATATTCCGGCGGCGCCTCAGCGAGGACCGCTGCTGGCGGGACGCCGCAAGTGCGGCCGCTCGCCCCGCGCCTCGCCTCGCCTCACGCCTCCTCCGGCGGCGGGGCCGCCCCGGGCCGCGCTCCGCGGGCCGGAGGGGAGACCCGGATCCCGGACCTCCGCCGGCGGAGGCACCGCCAGCGCCTCGGGGCGACCCTCGGTCAGCGCTCCCGCCTTGGAGTCTCCCTCGCATCCCGGGCGGAGGAGCCCTCTCCGCTCCCTGGAGATTTTTTGGGGATGGGGGGGCACACAGAGATTGCACTATTTCTTAAAAATCTCCTGTTTAAAAATCGCTCCTCATCCTTGGATTCGTACAGGAGTCCCTCCAACTTGCCTCTTTAAAAAGTTTCCTTGACAGCGTTAACTTTTTGCTTTTTTTTTTTTTTGAACTACGTTCCCCCGTTTTTCTCTTCCCGATTTCCGAAGGCATCAGCCGGCGGGCTTTTGCCGGTGCTGCGGTGCTGCTGTACATCGGGTCTCCGTGTGCGAGTCGGTGCAGCCTGAACAAAGCCGCAGCAGCAATTGCTTCGCTGTGGGATATTTGGAGGGGATCTCGCTAATCTGTGCGCGTCGGCTCCGATTAAACAGCACCAAAATGGAGAAGTTGGTTCTGACTTAAAAAAATCGTATTCCTGTCTCCCATCCCCGCAGCCCAGCCTTCAGGACTGGCATCAGACAGCCACAAATCAGGCTGATTTTTTTTTTTCCCTGAGAAAAAGTTTTGGAGTTGGGTTTAGGAGGGAGGGAAATGTGTCTGGGTGATTTTTACAGCACCGTTAGTGGTTGTAATCCTGGAAGGCTGAGGAGCGAAAGGGATCTCCGGGATGCACCTCTATTCTAGCTACCAGGAGAGCAACAATCATATTTTACTGCAAGGAATCGTCACCAGCTGGTGGATGAGCTGAGGTGGCTGTGCCACCTCGATCCTGCGTGGAGCTGAGCTCGGTGGGGCTGCGAGGGTGCAAAGGCTCGGGGTGCCGGGGTCGTGTGTGGGGGGCACCGTGGGCCCGAGTGCTGCTCTGCAGAGGGGTCAGGGAGCAGGGGATGTGCCGAGGATTTCTGACAAAAAGCAGAAGTGTCACCGGAGGGAAAAAAAAAAAAGAAAAGAAACAAAACAAAGCCCGGCAAGGGAAACCGTTCTCCTATCGGCTCCCACGAGAACCTGTGCCTTGCTCTCCGGAACAGCCGTAAAATCGCAGGGAAAACAAAGGTGGTATTTTGCGATGGTGGGTGAGGGGTGGGGATTAGGTCATGCAGTGGGGGGGATCCGAGTCTGGCTGCTCTGCGAGCAGGGACTGCAAAACCCCGGCTCAGACATGCCGCGCACAATGCGAGCCGAGCGGTGAAGTTTCTGTCTCCAGCCCTCTCGCTGCCGTGTCTGTGCTTTCCAACGCTCCGGCTGCGATCAGGGCTTTGGATTCTTTCATGCAGTTTTATCTTCCCCTTCTCTCCCACCCTCCTTTCGCCCTTGTATCGGCAAGTTAGCAGCAGTTTGCTGTCATGCTGGAACTATTCTTGTCTAAGTTGTCCTCTCTTCTGAGTTCGGATCATCCTGAACACCCCCAGAATCTTTTCAATGAAAGAACGTCCTCCTCTGAATCCAAAATGGGCTCTCTCTTCCCTCCCTGTCTTCTGCCATTATCCTCACGCACCAGCTCTTCCTCTAGCTAGTGGTACTGCCAGCACCGTGGCCTAAGGCCAAGGGACTTAGACAAAGCAGTCCTTGCAGTTGCACATATCGCATTCACAGTGATATGACTGCAAATGGCCCCCTCCTTTCTGGAGCTTAATTCTGATTTGGAGGAGATTGCTTCTCTGTTGTGCCTAAATTAAATGCCCCCCAGCCACGAGGATAAATCCTAGGTTTGCTTCCAAACCTGGGGGGAAGGACACCCTCCTGCCCCCCCACCGTCCTGCAGAGGAGAGGAAAACAGGAAATCTGTCCCTTTTGGCCTGAAATCAGCCCTGCAGAAGCTTCTCTGTATGAATGCTGAATATTTTGGTCTCGGCCGACGGAGGGCTCTGGGCAGCTGTGGATCTCACAGGGATTTTCCTCTGGGAGGTAATGCTGCTTCCCTGCAGTGCAGGGCTTCTGGTGCAGGAGTATTTGGGAAGGCAGTGACGACTCAGCTCTCGGAGCCGCGTCCTTGCTGCAGAGCAAACTCCTTTCAAGTTGAGGCTGAGAGTAGCCACTCCGCAAAATTATACTTGAACTGCACATCAGTGAGATGAAGCAGTTGTGGTTGGTGGGTGCCTCGGCTCTGTTCTTGCATGGGAGCATGTTTTGGGAATCCAATCCTGGACTGAAGTCCAGAGGGAGAGGAGCTGTGTGTGGGGGAGGAAATACGGGGAGGAAACCTCGGTGGGTTGTCTGCAGATCTGGGGATGACTGCGGGTGAGGAAAATGCAGCTGCTCCATAAGTGACTCAGGATGCTGGAAGCATCTGGGTGCTGACTCCTCTGCTTTACACCAGGCTGAGGGAAGGCGAATGTGTTGTCACAGCAGAATTCAGTGCCTGTTCCTCTTCCTCGTTGCCCAGGTCAGTGCTGACCCTTGGCCCAGGGTGGCTGCAACCAGACTTGCAGTGTTTTGTCCGAATTTTGTCCGAAGTCACCTTCCTGGAGGGCCTGTGCTCAGGGAATTGGGTTCCTGCATGTAGTACCCCAAGCTTTCAATTCCAAGCTGCCTGTGCCTGGGGGGCCCCATTTAATATCCTGCACGAGAACATTCTCTGTCTGGGATGTAAAAAGGTGCTCTGTTAGGGATCTGCAGTGGCTCTACCTTCCCAGCCTCACCTGACCCTGCAGTGTCCCAGGGGAACCTCTGTTACCTTTTCTAACAACCATGTTTTGATTTGTTTGTCTTCTCTTGCTTATCCTACTGATTCCTGGGAAGTACTGTTTCCTCCTCATCTGTCTTGTGTTTCATATTGTTTGACTATTTCTCTGTAAGGGACCAGCTGCTGAGCTGAGGTGAAGTAGAGCATCTCCACTGACTTAAGCTGAACTAGACACTTACACCATCTGTGAATGGGTCTGCAGTTTGTTTTTCACCCTGTTTGCATGTTTTTTTGTGGCTCAGTGGATATTCACCAGCATTCCTATTTTGTTTAGACTAAGCACAGGTTGGAGTGTTTCAAGATACAGAAGCTAGCAGAAACAGCTTCGGATTTTCCTTTACTTTTATTCTCATTCTTGCAGAAACGTCAGGTTTTGAGACAAAATCCTGTTTGTGTAACAAAGCTTAAAAACTGTCATCTGTAGGGTCTGGAAACACCAATTCCAGCTGACAGTGACAAGGGAAGGAGCTGTGTCTCGGCTCCACATGAACAAGTGGTGACCTGTACAACAAGTGCTGCTGCAGCTGAGGACCGAAGGGGCTCTCGGTGCACCTGCCACACCTCACAGCAACCACAAGTTTCTGGTGAAAAGTGCGAATTCTCACTGGGAGATGGAATGAAAATAATTTCCCTGGCTGGGGCTGTAGCTGGCAACTGGAGAGACCAGTTCCATTCAGTCCTGAGAAACGATACCAGCACACGAGGCCGGCCCTTATGTTCTCAGCACTGCAGTGCAGACTTGCTCGAGCACATGGCTTGCTTGTCGCCCTTTACAGAGACAGCTTCTGTTTGATATTGTTGACCATATTGAGAGGTTGTTTTTGGAGTGGGAGTACTGGAAAGAATACTCTTTGTAGGCAGAACAGAGAGCAAAGTGTTTGTGCCTTAGCAGGGGGGATAATTTCTAGGAAATATGCTCCCCTCTCCAGTTCAGACTGAAATTTGCTGGATCCCCGATCTCTTGAAGTCCATGTGAAGTTAAGCATGATGTAAAAAGAAGCTCACTAAACATGTTTCAGAATTAGCAATTTTCAAGTGGACTTGTTTGGGCATTTAGAAAACTGGCATTTTTGGCTTTGTCTACCTGAGTGTTTTGCTTGAGAGCAATGATGGGGTTTTCACAGTCAGCGAATCTCCGCACGGTCCCCACCCAGCAGCTTCGTTTTGCTGCAGAGTGGTTTGGGTTCGTGCTAACTGGATTCCTTTTGGATAAAAGTGGTCCAGAAGCTCTGCTTCAGTTGTGCAACACTGATGCTCCATCCCTTTCAATGGGAACGCAAGGATCCAAACCAAAGATGGCACAGCTTTGAACCATACCCCCCTAGTCTGGGGGACCAGACTAAAGTCTAACCTTAAGTCATACTCCCTCAGGCCAACTACATGTGGTGTACACATACCAAATGCTTTCATCTTTTGATCTGTTCCTTGTGGTGCCAAATAACTTGCTAGTGTAGGAATAGCTTAAGCAAGAAAAGAAGAATGGTGGGGAGTCAAGAGACTGGCTTTTGTTTTTCTGATAAAAAAAGAGACAGGGGGGTAGGAAGAGGAGACATAAACCATGACCATTATCCACATGGAAAGATTAAATAGCATGAGAGTACTAGAGGAAAGGCCCAGAGTGTGACAGATCAAAAGAGCAAGGCCTCTGGCTGTTACGATAAAGAATGTCCTAGTTCTTGAGAACATATTTATGTGTCTGCGCACTGCGTTTTTTTAAAAGGAAATAGTTTTATTCAAAGAAAGGTCTGTTTCTTCCACAAGGGCTGTTCAAGGGAGAAATAGTGGGTGAAAATACAATTTTCACAGGCAATGCTATATGGAATGGTTTGTGCAAATGAGAACAGGGTCCATTATTTTAAATTTAAAAATTTATGGGAAGCCTGGGGGGAATGGGGACTGTCTATTTGAGCTCTGGGCTGGAAACTGCTGTTAGAATTCAATGTGTGGCTTGGCTGTGCAGTGGATCTACTTGTGTAGACATGCATGTGGTGTCCCATGGATGGCAAGGAGTTCGTGTTGAACTCAAACCAAAGTGTGTAGAGGGCTAAGGAATAAAATATTCTCGTAGTCAGCCAAATCACTACAGCTATGTTCAGCTACTTGCTGCAGAAATAGCTGTGCTGGGTGAAGCTGTTACCTCTCCCCTGGTGCTTGAGGATGCCCCACAGTGTGCGCTGGCAGAGCAGCTTCAGGAGCATTTCTCATGTGTTTTCTTGCAAAGTTGTCTGGTTTAGGACAGAAGAATTTATATCCTCTCAGTTAAAATATTCCAGCCTCGTTGCCTGGTACCCCATATGGTCAGGACTCCAACTGCCATCGCCTGAAGCCCATGAGGAGGTCCCAGAGGGTGTGGCAGAGGCAGTAACCTCCAGCACTGGGCTCTGGAGAGCTGGTGACTACAAGCTACTGAAATGGCAACATCCTTGATGTTTCAAGCAGCCTCAGCTTGAAGGGTCTGTGAAACAGAGGGAGAAGTGTTGAGATTCCACAGACTGCACCAGGTACCTTGGATAAAGTCCAGGCTACAGGTACCTCTTCTTACGTGCTCTCATGTTCATGTGTGGAAAGAGTCTGTAAAATGGCAGGAGTTTGACTTTGTGGTTTTATAGGACCTTTCAAAGTACAGGGCAGTAGAGAAACACGTACCCAGTGGGACTGGCAAACACATATCCAGTGGGATTGGCCCTTGGCTTGTCTGAGTCAGTCCTACACGAGTGACTCGGTGAGTTGTGTGACTGTTCCTGGTTTTGCTTTGCTGCCTGTGGAACGGGGTAGCTGAGCTGTGTAGATGCCATGGCATCTGCCAAAGTGGATCAGGTGAGCGTACCCAAGTGTTCCTGCTCCTGCTGCTTCCTTCAGGGTGCTCAGCAAGCTGCCTTCCCAGTTATTTTTCCAGCAAGCAGCAGTAATAGAATTCAGAATTAAAACTTGAAGCAGCAAATTGGTCATCATTGCTCAGGCTTGGAGCTGAAGGGATCCCTACAAACCTATGAGGAATTAATGAGGAGGTTCCTGGTCAATGGGAGTTTGGGCAAACAAAGATTGATTTGAGATCCTTTGTCTCTCAGGGTGTTAATCTGGGCTCCAAGAGACTGCTGTAAGGAAGAGATTTTGATACCAAAATCTCATTTGTGTTTGCTGTACCCCCCCATAATTAATAAAGATTAATATTAATTAACAAAAAAATCACTATATTTTTTGCGGGGAAAAATGCTTGTGGCAGTCTTCTGCTTGCATACAGAAATAAAAGACATTGTTGGCACTAGAATAAGTGGGGATCTACAAGGTTCTGTGTACATTTAATTGGGAAAGTGAAGGGAGGAAAGTGCGTGTATTAAATTAGGTTTTAAACAACAGCATGCACTAAGACAATTTGGGATGTGATACAGGGTGTCACTGAAATTCAGTACCAAGCACACTCCCTTTTCGATTCTGTCAGTTCTTAACTGTCTCCATTGTCATTTTAACGTTAGAGAGAGCAAGCCTCAATTTAGATCCCCCCTCCTTTCTTCTCTCTAGTGAATACCTAATCATCACACCGATTTTTGACTGGGTATTGACTGTGAGACTTCCTGGCCTAATTTCTCTTTCTAACTATAATAGCAATATCTGGTGATTTTATTATTTTTTTTTTAATCCGAAATACACGGGCTGTTCAGGCATGCAGATGAATTTTAGGGTTAATTGAGTAACAGTCATCCAAGACCCAGGGCTTCTCCTTGAGATTAACATGCAAAGTGATAGGTCAAAAAGCTCAAGGTTTGTTGCCCTGTGAGACACTAATACCACCCCCCCACCCCAATTAATTTCATTTTCATGATCGCATCATTTTAAATTGAGGTGAAACCAAGGATTTTTCATTTTTTTCCCCCCTCCAGCTGAGTTTGACTGGCACAACTTCTGACATGGATGCATGGAGGCTGGTACCGCGGCCAAGCCAAATCCTTTCCTTTGTTCTCTGGGCCTGCTGCTGCTGCTGATAAAGTGGTCGGCGCATGGCATTATGTCTTATTACATTTTTGATGCAGACTGCAAAGAAACGGGTAAACTCACCATGGTTACCACGCTCTGTCACTTGGCAGGGCCCGGCGCACTCAGCGATGGCCTCTAGTGTCTGCAGCGCGGCTCTGCACCGCCCCGGCCGCGGCTGCACCGCGCATCCCGCCCGAGCCGCCCCGGCTCCCGGCTCATCGCCGCCTCCCCAGAGTCCCCGCGTGCTTTTGTCCCTCCGTGTTACCGAGTCACACCTGCGGTCAAGCTCCCGTGCGGACACCAGCCGGTTTCCACGGCTGGGAAACTTTTCTTGGTCAGCCCCTGGATGCGGATCCACTCGCTGCTTTGTCCTGGCACCTCAGGTTTCCGGGAGAGTTTTTCGCTCTTATCTAGACATACCCTGCTGTGTTATCTCCTGCAGACCAAGTGCGTGTCATTGCTTAAATTAACAGAATGTGAAACAATCACTACATTATCTGTGCTGTGATATCACAGAATATGCTGAGTTGGAAGGGACCCATCAGAACCATCGTGTCCAACACTCGGGACGCCCTGAGACTCACACCGTGTGCCTGAGAGCATTATCCAAATGCTTCCTGAACTCAGGCTTAGTGGTGTGACCACTTCCCTGGGGAACTTGTTCCAATGCCCACCATTTCCTGATATCCTTAACCAATCTGTTATCATCCACCCATACGGGATCAATAAGTTGCTCTTTGTTTTGCGTGGGCTGCAGTTCAGTTTGGCTCGGTGGGTAGAGCAAGGATTGTTGAGCCTGGTCGTCGGAGCCCTTGCCTTATTCACATCCAGTTTGGAGCTCCCAGCTCTTGTACGTGACTGCTTGCAACAACAGTTCAGAGACAAGTCTATGCAGGATGAGTCTTTTGTTTTATCGTACATGAGGAAAAATCGCTTAAGCCTTTCTCTGCTTAATTGAGGTAATTAAACCTTCTTACCTTGCAGCACAAGGGGCTCGTTAATGTTTTTGAAGCATTTTGAAGTCCTTGGAAAAAAGATGCGGTTTGCTGTTGTGTCATGTTTAGTAATTGTTGAAATTAAGTCATCTGGACTTGAAATACTGAGTTTCACATAGAGAAATCTTACACTTGTGTGTGTATTTTGAGCTGATAGCGTGAAGAACTAATTGAGAGAGTAGCTGACAACTGTGGTGTTCCTAGAGTGCCCTACTCTATGGGTGCGTTGTTTTTGGGGGGTTTTACTATGCTTAAGCAAAATTAGCTCCATGTGAAACCTCAGTGATGAAACTGCAGGTTGTAATGATGTAAAATTTAGCAGCTTTGTTAAAGACAAAGAGAAACCTTGCTTTTTTTGAGGTGACCTAATGACCAGCCCAATTTGCCTTTTTGGGATTTCACATCTGGTTGTCTAGTAAAAATTAAGAACATGCTCTCTTCTTGTAATGAAGAAGGCACCTCAGTGATACCCTGTGATAACTCTGAAGTGGAAAGAGACTTCCCAGCTGAGGACAAGAGTCTGTTCCACTATGTCCAGAGAGCTTTTTACAGAGTAACTGCTGGCCCTTTCTTTTTGTAGAGAGGGGAAAATAGGAATGAAATAATTTGCAACTTTAAAACAAAGCTAGAGATTTACATAGTTCTGAGCCCCAGTGACTTTTAGCATCAGTTTAATTTAGATTTAAATGAAGGCTGGTAAATGAGATCTGTTCCTCACGTGAAAGACAGTTGGGAATTTTCAGCAAAGGAGTATGTAAGAGGGGGAGATATTTCCAGACAGCAGGCAGTCTGTGTCTGTGCCTACAGGCAAAGACAGCAGCATCCATGGATGCAAGGGCACTTGAGCTGCAAGAGTGAAGAAGTTCAGGGTTGTGATGCTCCCTTGCTCCCAAGTGCATAACCAGCAGGTTTTTTAGTACAGTTGTGAAGTGGGCAGCATAATTAAGTCCCTGTAAAAAAAATCTAACAGTTGTTTCTCAAACCCAAACTCTTACCATTATGGGACAAGGGAGAGAAAGTGTTTTGATTGTTCATTTCTGGAGCAGTTTGTCAGTGATGACATTGGAGTCTGTTTCTGGAGCTCGTAACTGACTCAAAACTCATTAGATGTGAATATAATCTTTTATAACTTTAGAAAAAGTAACCATAACACAAAGTGATGATATTTTCCCTTTGATCTACTTATGCAGCACAATTTGATTGGCTAAAAATGTTTGGTATCACACAAAGAGGAATAATGGTAGCACTCCTCGCCCCCGATGTCACATAATGAGCAGCAGATCTGATGTACCTCAACTGACTGTTCCCTAGGAATAGTTTTGGCATTGGCTGAAAATAGTACTGAGGGTAACTTGCTTTGACCATGTGATGACACTTTGAGTTGCAAAATTACTTTCAGATAACTTGCACTGAAAAAGTAAAAATAGCACAGCACATTAGACTCATCTGTGTGGAATGTATCTCTGCAAAAATAGGGCTCCTTAATACTTACAGTTTGTCTAGGCAGAACAACTGTCATGCTACACTCTGCTTCACTTTTAGGCAAACAATTTGCACTGATAATGCTGCAGGCTGTGCTATTTCCAAGTGTTCATCAAACATGAGAGAAGCATTAATGCAGCCATTCTCTTCCTTGAAGTGACGCTCAGAAATGTCATTAGTGATCTTAGACAAAGGTGAGAGGTCACAGCTTTAGGAACGAGTGATTAAATTGTGTCCCAAAGTAACAGACTAATTAATCTTCAGATAATAACAGATTTTTTTTTCTTTTTCTCTTTTCTCTCTGCAGCTGGGAGTGTTCACTCTCCCTCCACAAGTATGGCAACATCAGCGCAGTACAGACAGCTCATAAACGACTACGGCCCTCCATCTCTAGGCTATACGCAGGGGATGCAGGTACAGCTCTGCTTATTTTCCTTTAATCAGATCACTGACCCCATGTTTGCATAGTAGCAGGGATTGTGGCCTGTAATCTGAGGTGTTCCTCCCTCCCTCCCTCCCACCAAGGCCTGAAATCAAACCCAAATGGCAGACTGCTTCCTCGCACATGTCTGGGGATCAAATTAGGCTAAGCCAAGTGCTGAGTGAGGTTGGTTCCTAATTAAGTGTTAGTCCCATCCCGTCTGAGTCACAGAGAAAAGTCTTGAATTATGTTCTGTAAGGGCACTAACGTATTTTAAAGTTATTTGTTAAAAACCCAATATTTCTATACAATTTAATTGTCTCGCTCTCCCTACCTAGCTAACTTCTCCACAAAATATACACCAAAACACTGAAAAACCAGAAACAGGGTTAAAAAAGGAGTTCCCAGTTTGCTGGGTTTGCAGGACTGTTTTAACTTCTGCTTCACCCAAAATGCAAGGCTTGCAGTTGCATCCTCCCAGTTGATCCCAATTTTTGAAGGGCACGTAGCATCGTGTCCAACTGTAGCAGCAATTTCAAAATAGAAAATCATATCTAATAGTCCTGAAATTTTGTTCTTTTAAAAAGTGATTTACAGGGCTATTTCTGGTCTTCCATAAACTTCCACTTGCTGTTTTTCTTGTAATTGTTTTGTTTTTACAATATTTGACTGAGATTAATCTACTTTCAATAACAGGGCACCAGCAGCAGTCAAGTACCACAGAGCAAATATGCAGAACTTCTAGCCATCATAGAAGAATTAGGAAAAGAGATTAGACCCACATATGCTGGGAGTAAAAGTGCGATGGAGAGGCTAAAAAGAGGTAACTTTTAAACTTATTTGAAAAAATAATCGTGTCCCATACACTTTGTGCACTGACTGCTTGTATACAGCTTCATGACAACTGTTTCCTTTGAAAGGAGACAGCTTGAGCTCCTCCTGAAACTGGGAGTATTAACCAGCAACTGAAACCTTGGGATGCTCTGTCCGTGCAGTATTTGACAGATAAACAATGACAAAATGTGTCTCATGTGCACACAGGGAGTTTCAGTTAATAATTCGAACCTTACTGTGGAACCTCTCATGGATACATTCTTTCAGGCTCCCGGTGACTTACTTGCCCTTTCAATTCCCTTTTCTCCCCACTCTCCAAAATCCACAGTCAGGCATTGTTTACTTCTCGTACACATCTCCCATCTATTTGGCCCAGGAACCTTTACTGAAATGCATTTTGCCTAAAGAAATAGAACATTATGGTAGATCACACCGAGGCTGGTGGAGAAAAGAGCTACAAAAAAAACCAAAACCCAGAAAGGTGTTAGGAAAGGCTGTTCAGACTGAGATGTCAAACGTGAACAGAACTCTCTGTGGAGAGGAGAGTGGGGCTGCCTAGGGTCTGTTACTTGCTGTCAAGTGCACGTCATTAAAAGTCCACTAGTAAGGGACAGAGCAGCTTTTAGGGCTGGCTAATGAGTCTGTCCAGCTTTACTTTGTCAGCTAAAAGGGGTAATAAACGCCCTTTCCTTGCAGTGTAAAAGAAACCCCCGAATGCCCCACCGCTGACATCAGCCTGACATTGTCCTCTGCAGGGGACGTGCGGGGATATTTCTGAAGGAGCAGTGGGACATTCCACTGCTCCAGCTCCTGAAATGACCCTGAAAGGCCACAGACAACGGTTGTACTGGCAGTCCTGTCCTTCTTCAGCATGACATGGTTACTTTTTCCTCCTTTCCTGTGCTCCTTGTGCTGAGATTGGCTCATGCATTCGACCCGGAATGGGAATGTTATTGTAACAGACTAACTTCACCACCTTGCAAATCCCCCTTGCACTTACCCGAGACTACAAAGCTTTATTTAAGGCTCAACCATTATGGAAGAGTAATATATCTGCCATGACATGCAATAAAATGACTAGTAGCTGTTCTGGGAAAGGATGCAATAAAGTCTGCTGATGAGTGGTAAGTGGAATCTGGCCCAGCTAAAATCAATGTTGCTGGAGTCTCTCTTTATTGCATTGCCTGAGTCAGTATTAATAGATCATGAATGGCAACAGGCTAATGAGGACAGCTTGAGAGAGACCGAGAGAGATGCAGGCATTCTCTGGACTGGATGGGTTACTTCAGTGAGGAAAAAGTTGCTTTGCTGCATCTTGCAGCAACCTAGGTTTAAGATACAATGCTGCCACTGTGACTTGCCAGTGTTGCAAAGTATCCCAAATAAATACTTTTTGCTGCCATCTTTTGGTCACAAAGGCACCTCTCTTTCCATTTTGGGAGCCTGATGGCTGAAGGAGCATGTGCAAGTGTGAGAGCAGAAGTGACTGAGGGTAACCACGTGATTGCCGCCTCCCTGGCCACGGAGGTTATCCCTGAATAAAGTCCCTGTCCCCAGCTCCGCCCGCTCCCAAGCACAGAGGCTACTGACCTCTAAAACTGGCCAAATTCCCAGTGTTCTACATTATTCAGAGTAGTTCTGCTGCATAAACTGGGCATCCTGCCACCAGATCCAGGTCTAACACACTGCTTTGAGTTCATGTTTCTGCATCCCACAGCTGCAGCTTTCCTCGTCCGTGGCAGTTTAACCCTCTGCAAAGCCTTGCACTCATCAAGTCCTCCCAGCTCAGTAGGCTGCTGCTGTGATCTGGACTAGCAGCCTTCTAGAAACAGAAGCCATGATCTCTAGAGATTAACCCCCATCTATTGCCTTAACTGCCCTTTCTCCACCTTGTTAAGGAGCATGACTGAACAGAGAAATCAACTTCTATCTTGCCTAGTCAGCAAAATATAAACCTCCTTTGTTGTAGAAAAATCTGTCCATCTCTCATTTTAACATCTATCTCGAGCTCTGTTCTTTCAGCAGCTCTGTGAGCACGAATCTACATTTAGTTCCAGGATTAAGAACCAAGGTCCAGATTGCTGGAACTCAAGGCAGCAGGACTTGTAGTGGAAAATTCCACATTATGTCTATCAGATGAGAGTAGACACAGCAGCATGTAAAGTGATAATTTACACCGGGAGCTGAGCCAGTGTTAGGAGGTAACTTTCTGCACACACCATAAAAAAAAATCTCTTATTTTTACATGAGACACAACTTGCCTTTGAACAGTATTATGATGGCTTGGATTTTGATGCATCCTCCCAGAGGAGAACTATCCCAAGGCATTAAGAGCTTGCTAAAATGACTCCCCAAATAACTTTGTAATTTGTTTCACTCCGCTGTAGCAAAATAACTCACTGGTAGGTAAGATTTTTTCCCCCCCCTTAAATCTTTGATTTTAAGGAGGCCCACACTGCACATTAAGATCTACCTGCCACTGCAGACTTACAAATCTTACTGTGTTCTGATTCCTGGTTTAGTCCCTTTTCAATTTATACTGCAAGTTTGGGAAAGCAGACTTGTTTAGTGGCAGCTGATGTTTGGGAAGCGAGGGCTGTCCCCCTTTGCTGAGGCCTTCTGTGGTAGCCTTGGCAACTGGGGACAGAAATACATAAACCTTTCTGTGGACTGTCACTGCAAGTGTGGCCTGAATGGGATGATTTAAAACACATCCAATTCTTTTGCAGGCATTATCCATGCGAGAGGATTAGTTCGGGAATGCCTGGCCGAGACGGAACGAAATGCAAGATCCTAGCCCACTGGTTCAGCTGCAAGGTTTTCCATCTCCTCATGAAGAAACAGTAACACTTATTCTTTTTGACTCTTGAAACATTCAGACAAATTCCTTTATTTTGAATGTTTTACCGTTCTTGTTTTGCCCTTGCAAAAATGTACAGTTAAGGATGAAAAAAAAAAAAACCAAGGATTTTTCAGCTTACTGAGGGTTTGCTTTTTCTAAAGACGTTAAAAGTCCCTAAAATGTTTCTAAAACATGGAAACTGAAGTGCATGCAGAGGAATGCTCTTTCTCTCCCAGGCTATATTTCAGTTCTCTTCTTATCCAGCCACAGCCTCATTCTGTTTTTTTTTCCTTTGACTATGTTCACTTATCAACAAAATGTCAATCTTTCAAAGTTTGACATAAGCTCTAAGGATTTTTTTTTTAATAAATGCAGAATAGCATGCTGTACCTAGTAGTCTGCTAAGTCACAATTTGTCATACAGCATAGGCCCTGCTTAGAAATAACCTTCCCCTTCTCTTATTTTTCCTTTTTTTGTTCATTTTGCATAAACATTTGCATGACTGTTAGTGCTTTGAAGTCCACTTAAAGTGCATGAGCTATATGGAAAATAGGGAAACCTATTAAATAATAACAAGGTCCTGGAAAGCTAATTTCTACATTAAGGCTGGAGATTTCAGTTTAAAGTTTGCAAAAAAAAAGAAAAAAGAACATTCTGGATAAATTACTAAAACTGTTATTTGCATCTTTGTATGTATTTATTACTTGACGTAATAAAGCTTATTTTCATTAACAGTTTGTATTAAAACTATGTACAGTCACTTTAATCAGATTCATACTCCAGGAGCAAGAACTGTCAACAGATAAAAATTTAACTTTCATGCAGGAGCTCAGGAAAGGAGAAGGGAGGAGGCCTGCAGATTGCTGGAGCACTCCATCCGTGGCACAGGGTGCAGTCGGTCTCTGGGAGAAGGAGGTGAAGTTCTAGAAGTTTCTGTTGCCTTCAAAATCCATCTCTGGCTTTGGGTCTTTGTTGGAAGCCAAAACCTGGTGGCAGCTGGTGAGGGTGCCGTCCAAAAATGAAAGAGAAGTTCTGGTTCAGCAGTTGGAGGTGTTAACAGGATAAAACCAGGAAAATACACCTCAGGAGTGGCTCAGAGTAATGGTGACAGAGGAAACACAGCTGCATTTGTTCCTATGAAAAGGGAAACTGTCAAAATGAGTGAAGGTACCAACATGGCCAAGTTTAACTGCAGCACAACATAAACATGATAAACAACTCTAACTAATTAATTCACAGCTTGGATAAACTGGGCTCTGTTGCCTTGGGAGGCAGCTTCCAACACAGGTCATTCTTCATCTGCAATGACTCAGTTTTACCCCTGAACTGGAGGGCCATGAGTGACCATCCCTCACCTGCAGGAGGGCCCTCCCTATGCCCCAGTGCTCAGCACCACTCCAGGTAAAGCTGCTGGTTAAACTTCATTCAGAGCTGAGCAGGACAGAGCATTTGTTCAGCTGACAGATCTGAACCAGTGACTGGTGTCTCTTCCATCAGCAGCTCAGCTCACACCATCACAACCAGTATCCAAACCTGGTCACAGTTTGTAAAGGATTTATGGCACTGAAGGCATTGCCTGAGTAAGGATGGGAAGTGAGAACCTTTTAGTGCTGTTCTCATGTGCTGGAGCTCCTGCAAAGCAGCTCAAGGTGTCACCTGGGCAGAAGGAAATCTATTGATTTTTTTGGTCTCTGTTAACAATGGTGGGAAGCTTATAGCTCCTCTTTAACAAGGATTCTTTTATCTCCCAAACTTGGCAGAAAAACTGATTGCTAAATGTGATTAATGAGATGATGGCAGGGAGAAGCAGGAATACATGAGTGCTTTTATCTCCTCAGCTTTACAGGAACAGCAGGTCAGCACCCGGGGTTTCAGCTGTGCTTATGAAGCCCTACATCATTTGTTAGTTGGAAAACTGTGTTTAGGTCTAATGACAAACAATTCTCCTACCCTTCCAGGGCAAGTCAGTATTTCACATGTTTATTCCTTATCCAATTGTTGCATCTCTTTGAAAAGCTTTTTCCTTTCTAGGTTTTCCTTTGCTCTTCTTTTTTTCTCCTGCTTTTGCTTCTCTGATTCTTTCTTCTCTTTAAAAACATCACTGTCTTCACCTTTGTAGAAAAGGTCAACTTTTTCCTGCAGGATTTCTCTGGCAATCTTTCGGTTCTTCTCCACTGATCTTGTCTGATGACACTGAAGAAATACAAAGGACATTTTTACTGAAACTTCAACCTGTTTATTCTTCTGCTTTCCCTTTCAGTCTATATATTCCTACCATTACAGTAAAGAAAACCCCCTCCTCCCCAAGCCAAGAGCATCCTCCCACCACCAACAGCTGCAACTTTTATATCCAGATAATGTATTTTAATAATTATTTGCTACTGTAACTCATCAGACTGGCTTTTGCATTAATCTTTAATGCTTCCCATATTACCTTGGAAAGCTGCTTGAGTTCAACTTAACTGTGTCTTCCCCTTGTGACAGGAAGCAAAGATTAATTTCAAGGTATTAATCCACAAGAAGTAGGTAAGGGAAATGCTTAAAAAGGATCTGCAGAGTGAGTGATCAACTGGCTAAGGAAGAGATTCTAACTCACATGAGGGACAGGAATGTGACAGCTGCCACCAAAAGGCAGCTACAGTGAAGATTCATTTAATTGAATCTGGGGGGCAGAGCCAGGAAAAGCAGCTCTGACCCCAAGTTTATTTATCTGCTGACNATAAACTTTTCCTCCATGCCATCTGCACTGTGATTCTGCTTTGCTCTGAAAGGAGACTTGGAAGTCCTGATGCAATTTGTGACTCAATAAAACAGAACAGTTACCTTCACTACAATCCCAGATGGAACATGCTTCAGTACAACACAGTTGTTTGTCTTATTTGTGGCTTGGCCTCCTGGACCATCACCTCTTACAAACTGTTCTTCTAATTCTGCCTCACTTAGTTCAAGGAGATTCGAAGAGTTCTTCTTTCTCGCTGCCTGAAGCAAGGCAACGCTGGGCAGAGAGAGCTGCTGCTTCCTCCAAATCCACCGTGCCCATGACGGTGTTCGCACCCCTCTCAGTAAGAATGCAAAATGAAATAAACTTGGAACATTCATGCAGAAACGAGGACACGGCTTCTCTGGAACGAAACCTGGAATGGAATTGGAGAGTGGAGTTTACCATGAGAATCCTTGTTTTAAGATGAGCTACTTTAGCTGCACGTACTGAGCAGTATTTCAATATTCAGATTTATTTTCTGAACTGGTTTCACAGGCATTTGCCTTGAAATATTTACCATGCTGAACAGAATTTCGGTTCTCAACGTAATTATGTTCCTTAAAATACTCTGAAAGGGATCTGGAAAACAGTAAATAAAAGAATACTCCTACCAACACTTGGAAAATACTGAACATATAGAAAGAAAAAAACCAAAACAACAGAGGGAAAAGAGATTATTTCAGCCTTGCAGTCTGACCTGTACAGTCTCACTGGGAACCTGATTTTTCTCAGGTCAAGGCATCAACAAAATTATTAACAAAGGCACAAAGCTATGCCTGGAAGTGTGCATTTTTCTCATGGATAATGAGGAATGTCAGGTCCAACTGCTGTCAAGCGTCAGTCTCCAACAAGGCATTAGGTAAGTAATTAAAACACTACATGCTGTTATGTTTGAAATACTTTATTTGACTCTGAAGAAAATACTTCAGTGTGTGAAGACGCACCACTTGGCAATAAACAGAAAATTTGAACATAACTGTTGAAATTAAAAAATAATTAAAAGAAAACTTTTATTGGCAGCCACTACAGAAGTTAGTAACATTTTAAAATGAAGAATACATGCAGAAAAACGAGCACCATTTTTGCCTGGTTTCACACAGCTCTACCCACTTACAGGAGCCCGTTTTGAAACCAAGACTGAAAACTCTTGATAAGGCGAAAAAAATTCCGATCCCTCTCACCCTATTCCTGCTGTTCGACGCTACAACTCCAAAGCAGGAGCAAACACACAAAATACTGGAGAATTTACTCAATTTCCCTCAGCGCTGCGCCCGGCCGCGGCCCCCCCCGGGTACCGGCAGCCCTGCGGGCTGGGGTCAGGCTCGGAGCGCGG
>VZTF01006246.1:183199-209316 GCA_013397755.1 Cnemophilus loriae | reverse complement strand
CCGGCCCCGCCGCACCGCGCATGCGCCCGCCGCGGTGAGGGGCGGTGCCGCCGGGCTGATTGGCACTTGGGACAGCCAATCGCTGCGTGAGGGGGGCGGGGATTGCGCTCGCCTCCCAATCGGCTTTCCCGGGGAACGGCGCGAGGGCTTTGCCGCGCAGCGAATCAGCGCGGGGAGGCGCGGGCTGGCGCGCGCTCGAGGCGGCCAATCACGGGGCCGGGCTCAGTGCGGAGCGCCCTCTACCCCCGTCCCCGCGTTCGAAACTCTCGGCCGCCACTCGCCGGGCGGGTGGCNCCGCCACTCGCCGGGCGGGCGGCGCAGGGCCGCACCTGTTCGTCACCTCACGGCCGCGGAGGAGGCGGCTGCCGGGCGCCGTGGGCTCCCAGAGATGCGGGTATGAACCGCGCGGGCCCTCGGCAGCCGGCGGGGGCAGCGCCGCTCCGCTTGGCCGGATCTCCGCGCTGGGTCCCGGAGCCGCGAGGCCGCCCTCGGCGCGCCGCCCCTTTCCCCCCAGAGTGGCGGGCGCTGCAGCCAATCAGGGGCGGCGGCGCTGTCAACATCGCGGAGCGCGAGGGGCGGCCGCCCAATGAGAGCGCGGGGGCGGGGCTTGGCCTGAGCGGGGCGAGGGGGCGGAGCCGCTGGGAGGGCGCCGGTGAAGGGACGGGACCGTGGAGGGGCCGCGCCGAGTGAGGGGTGACATGTGAGGGGCCTGGGGGACAGCGGGGAGGAGCGGGGCACTTGTGAGCGGACGGGACACACAGGGAGCCGGGGAGGGGGCCACGGGCTGGCGGGAGGCGGCGCCGAGGGCGCAGACGTGGCCAGAGGGGTCCCTGCGGGGGCTGAGCCCTTGGGGCCCGGGCGGCTCCTGAGGCCGTCCTGAGGCGCTGCAGCCCCGGGGCTCTTTGTGGCTTCTGGGGGTCCCTCAAGGTCCGTGGGGAGATGGGGGCCTGGCGGCGGGGGCGCCCTGTCACCGCTCAGGGATCTGCGAGGGGTCGGAAGGGGTCGGGTCTGGCTCAGGAGGCGATGCAGAACCTCACGGGCTGTGTGTCTGCGCCGGCGTTTGCATCGAAATCAGCGCCGATATTTCCGAGTTAAAACACCTCGCAGCTTGTTTTTTTTTTTTTTTCCAATCGTCCCCCTTTCTGCAGCGACGTGGCCGTATAAGGACCGTGCTGTGCTGCGGGATCGATGGATGACAGCGCTCCCGCAGCGGTTACAGCTCATTAATATTTTTTTTTTATTGAGAACAGACTTCTAATGAGGTTATGAAACGAGCCTGTGTCGCGGCTAAGTCCCACCCATTTGCTGTGCTGCTGAGATAGGCCACCCATGATTCCATCCTGGGGAGATGGATGCAGCCCCCATCCACTGCTCCAGTGACACTCCCAGCCTCAGCTTTAGCTGTCAGCTTAGCGGCCTCATAAACCTCCAAGTTTTGCAGACTTCTGACCACTAGAAGAAGAAGAAAGCTGTGTTTTTCTTCTTCTTCTCTTTATCCCGAGAAGCTCTGCCAGAGGGATGTGTGTGGCTGTGATAACTTCCTTCCAATTCTGGCATTTTCAGCCCTACCCGGAGGAGATAGAGAGTGAGTTCCCAAAAAACATTTCTGCTAAAGCCAGGCAGCCTCCAGTAAAACAGGGGAAAATAGGGCAGTTGCCCATTAGTTTCCTTCTGGTGAAAATATTTTATATTTCTGAAACGATTAGAGATCTATCTCTAAGAGCTTGCAAATAATGAAAACTTGAATCTGTAAAACCCATCAGCCCATAAGCCCTGTGAAGAGGAACGGTGGTGAATTGGAGGTGTTGTGCTTCTTTAAGGCAGCAGGAATTTATTCTTGGCATTATCAGACTACCGAGATGATATTTCTTAATGTCTCTTTTTGCTCTCCATCCATGAAATGATCACAAGGTTTTTCTTCAGTGTTAGAACACAGGCTGAATTCCCCAGGGTGTAGAACATGCTGAAATAAGCCCTATGTAAGAACTGATTAATTAATGTATTTCAAGTGTTTTCTTAGTGAAAATATGCAGACTGGAAGAATATTTTAGTCTCTCTACAGCCAGTCTGCTTTTAGTGCTGTAAGACTGTGGCCCAAGAATTGTGTATTTATTTATTTATGATGCTTTCAGTTAACCAGCTGCTGTTTTTAACCACTGTGGGATTCCCGTTTGACTCCTCTTTTTTTGTTGTTGTTTTATTAATTGGTCAGAAGTGTAGCTCAAAACAGTTTCAAAGCTTTCTGAATTAGTGTTACATAGTAACAATGAAACGAGTGATCTGTGAAAAAAGTAAGCCAAATATTACACACAGAAATGGCAGAATTGCTCGATCCCAGTCAAGCTCAGTTGGTCTCAGTTTTATCATTTTTGGCGAGCGTGTTTCTTCAGTGAAGGTTCAGATCCTCAATCACATCTAAATACATCGGTAACAGGAGATTTCACACCTTGCACGTGGTCAGGGGAGCCCCAGATTTTAAAAAAACCCAACTGATCAGACCCCAACAACACGGTTTTACCTGGAATGTTTTGAATTCAGGCATCCTTTACAGGCCAGTCTGGCTGTGTTAGGAATCTCTCTGGCTCGTGGGGGGCCCAGCAGGCACAAGGCTGACTGAGCAGCAGGGGTGGCACAGGAGAAGGGAGGGAGCCTGCTCGTGGAATATTTGCACTTTCTGGGGTGGTTTGGCTGACACAACTGTCTCTTCAATTCCAGTTCTGTCTCTTCACACAATAAAGTCAAACGTTTTTTTAAAGAAAGAGAGCGATGCTTATTTCTCTTTGTTTTCAGGGTGATGTCATACTTGGGGCTAAGATATGGAAAACTGGGATGTGGTGAATTCTGCACAAGAAACCCCTTCGTGTTCTGCAGACTCTGATGTCAGAAACACCCCCAGCTCTGTCTGTAGCTTGAATTGTAACAGGTAATGTGCTGAAGGAATCACTAACAAATATTTTTGTTGTTTTGGTTTTGCTCAGTTAGCATGCCTTCACAGTAATATTGGTATTAAGGTGAAATTTTTATTTCAACATGATGAGACAATGTAACAATGTAAATTGAGTGTATAATTCTCTTCTGGCAGCCTAGCATATGTAGTGGATTGTTTTGGCCACTGTGTTGCACACCTGACCCAATAAATAATTGAACTGTTTTTCCTCGTGTTTCACTAGAAGTCCTTCATCCAATCCCAATGGAGTTTCTGGTTACTCAGGGAATACCAGGTCCTCACTAAAGCCTGGTTCTGTTGAGCTGCTTGCCTCCTTTATGCAAGATATCCAGAACGTTGGACATGCTGACTCGGAAATTGTGAGGAACTGTGAGGTATTTGATGTTAAGGTTTATTTTAAAAAAGTGGTATTAGTGTATTTGCTTTGCATTTTGGAAGACAAATCTCATGATGTAATTCAGCTACAACATCTATATATGTGTGTTTATTCTTCATGATGGGACAGATCCTTTTACAATAAATGAACTGATCACCTGGCTGGATTTTACTGTAATTTTATCTTAGTGTTTTACAATATTTTATCTTTATATCTTAGTGTTTTATAATATGGATCTGAGTGTTTTTTTCCCAAAGTTGCAATAAAGATAGCAAGTTTTTGAACTGAAGAATTGAAACCATTAAAACTGTATCACATCAAACTGATCTGAAGTGATCCTAGAAATTAGAAGGTTTTTTACTAAAAATGGTTCTGTTTTGCTTGACTTATTTATATATTCCATTTGTAAAGATGTGTAGGTGATGAGTTTGTTTCCAGATTTAAATCAACGCAAAAATAATGATGTGGTTTCGATGAACTAATTCTCCCAAACACTTTTTTGAACCTTTTTTGTCCTTTTGTATTTTAAATTTTAGCATTATTTTTAGTCATCGTGAGGAACATCAGTTTTCCACACCATGGGCTTGTTCCTGCAGAATTTTTGAGCTTCCTGGCTGGGATCCATCCAAGTGTGTGTTGACAGATGCTTAATTTGGTTTCTCTTTAACACCTCCAGGAACAGAATATTGATGTCTGTGTCCCGTGTCCTGTGCTTCAAGCACCAGGCTCCACGAATATTAGCATGAAATAGTTTTTAAACATCAGATTTTGCCAGGAATTTCAGGAATTCAGAAATTCAGTTTCAGGAATGCTGTATATTTGATTTTTTAAAATTATCTCTTCGTTCCCACGACGTAATTATGCATCGTGGCCTTTAGTTGATTTGCTGAGGGGAAGTTTCTTATTGAAGTGAATGGACAGAGGGGTGTTTAATTCTCAATTTTAGAATTGCCTGTAATGAATGGAACTGGAATCAGCCTTTCCAGAATTGGACTGTTCTTTGCTGGCAGCTGTTCCTGCTTTTAGTTTCCATTGATTGGCATGGTGGGGGCTGAATGTACTGTGGGGTGGGCAACCACAGTGCTGTCACTCAACTTTGTATTATATCAGCAGCCAAGGATAGGACTGCAAAACTATTTGTAGCCAGAGAAAAAGGTAAGAGGTGCAATATTGCCGTGCTTTAATTATTTTACTTTGTGATTGAACAGGCAAGGTGGCTACAGCTACTGAGACTGGTAGAAAAACAATGTCAGGAACAAATAGTTGCCCAGCAAGAGCAGTTCCACCAGCAAATCCAAGTAAGTAATGACTGTTCATGGAGGTGGATAAGGCTGAATGTTTTTTTACTCCCCCTAATCCCACACTCCTCCAAAACAATGCAGAGAGGCAGTTAATGGAAGTGGATGACTGGAGTGCTGTTTAAAGGATGCAGATTTGAGACAGCCTTGGCTAATTAACAAAGTAGCTGGTGGGAGCCATTTCAGGAGTGATTTGTGGATTATTTGTTTCCAATGGTTTTGTTTTCACAAACATTTGGTTCAGAGTGCTCACATGATAATGGGATTTTGTAGGTGCAAGGTGGTTTTTATTAATTGTTAGACAGTATAATTTCTAATTTTGAGAAAATATAGCTTTCTTTTTATTAAAAAAATGTTATACAACTTATCATCCTCTCATCCAGAGAGTAAAAGGAAAACCATCACTATAACAGCTGAACATTTGCTTCACCCTCAGTTGAACAGTCTCCTTTCTAAGAATGAAAAATAACCCATGTGAAGGTTCATATTTTTGCTGAACCACAGTTATCCATTAGACCAGAAGAAATGTATATGTATATATAACAGACAGTAATACTATAAATATATAATGCTTAATATCTTCATCATTTTGGTTGCTGTTTTTCCCTTCCCTTTCCTGATGCCCTCCACACTAGTAGTAATCAACAGTTCCTGAACTGAATTAACAAGAGGTACTGTCCTTTTCTCCTATCTCCTGTTTCTCCTGCCTCACCTCCCCACCTTCCCTCCCTCCTCCCATCTTGTTATTTTCGTGTTTCCTTACCCTTGTATTTCCTTCCTCTTACTGTAGTGGTTTGATTCACTTGTTGCTGATCATAGTCTTTACTAATCCATTGTGTTGGCTTTGCTGGTTTCTGTCTTTTTTTTTTAATAGGAAAGGCTACCTCTGGAAGAGCTGAGGGTGTGGTGTCAGCAGGGACTTGCTAACTGCATGGATTGCCACACTAAATAAATACAAAACAGCTTTAACTGAGCTGTGTGAATGCATTCAATAAAATAGATGGAGCCATTCCAAACTTACACTGGTGTGCCAGTGGCCTAGTGAAAACACTGAAGCACAGGCAGCCCAACACATTCTAGTGACACTAATAAAAAGACACAAAAATAATAATAATCTACTGTTTGTGGTAGAAAAGCAAGGTGCTGCATCAGCACTGACACGACTCTGAGATGAGGTTTGCTCTATGCTGGGTTTCAAGACTAATTGTGCTTATAAAAATCTTCATCCATGGGAGAATAGGGATCAAAAGACCTTGAGTTCCTTTTGGAACCAGTGGGGTCAGCCCTTGGCTTGTGTGATCTATGCAATAAAAGAAAAGTGTGCCAGGGACAAGCTGTCACCAGCTGTAGATCATCCCAAGATCAGACTTTATCAAAGAGAACTTAAAAACAAAATTAAAATCCCAAAACTGTTGAAAGCACATCTTATTTTTCCAATTTTTTTTTTCTATCTCTTGCAATTATTCGTGACTATTCAAAAAGAAGTAAAAGGGCAATTTAATTGGAATAGGAGGCTTTCACTTTTCCTGCATGGGGTATTAATGACAAAGATCAAATGTCAGCAGTGAATCTGATCTTCTTTCCCCCCCACTCCAGTTCTGTTCTTTCCCTTCTGTTCTCCCTTCCCTACCTTCCTGACAGAGTTGGATCACAGAATTAAAATACAGATGATTGCTGCAGTCATGATTGAAATCATTAGCAAAACACGAAACTTTGTTGTGGAAGGAAACTTCATCCCAAGTTTTTTGTTTGTTATTTTTGGCAGAGAAAGGCTGAACTGAAATTCAATTGTTAGTTCTATTGCAAGTTAATCAAAATTCTGAGGCTTGATCCAGACTAGCATTACATGTAGGTTCCTCTGAAATTAAGTCTTCTTTTTTATTTCTTACTTTAAGAGAATAAATCATTTTTGTTCAATTTGTTCTCTCCAGTTGCTATTCACTTGTGAGTAATGTACTATAGTTCTGTGAAGAAACATGAGTTCCACGTTCTTAAAATTATTGCAAGTTTTTTTCTTCTTTCTTTCCTGAGGGAATTAGTTTGAAATATGTTCTTGAAAACAATTCTATGCTCTGTCTTGTCATGTGCAAGAGTTGTGTGCTCCTGCAGTTCAGTAATCTCAGTTGAGCTCTGCAGAAGTGCTGGCCACGGGCACAAATGTGAAATCTCTTCACAGCCCTTGGCAAAAGCATTAATTATTTCTCAGAGCTGTTTCAGTATTGCCAGTGCACAGCTGTAAAACTTAGAACTTAAAAAAATGACTTACCTAATATGCTGAAATAAGTATTTTCAGATATTGTAGACTAAAGAGTAAGTGACCTGGTAAATCTGGGGATGCAGTTATGGGTTTGCTCCACTCCATCAAAACAATCAAAAGGTAGAACTTTGTACCATATGAACCTAACAGCATAATGTCTAAATTGGGTTTTTTAAAGTTGACTTTTATGCAAATAATCTTGCAGAGGTACATTATTCCTATTCTCATAATAGAGTAATGGTTAATATTTAGATTAAAGCATCCTTGCAATCTTTAAAAATGTGTATCCAAGTGAAAAAGTGTTTCAGACCTAAATTTAGCCAAACACCTGGATAGTTTGTATTTCTTCAGCTGGTCGGTAGGTGACCATAGTTCTAAGGGCAGTTAGTGAATACATTCATGCATGTTTTTTACATGAATAAATGACTATTGAGACTCGTAACTCACTGCATGGAATTAAGGATTGTTCCCATGGACATTTTACTGTTATGCACAGTATGTATTTATCTACTTTATGCATGAGATGTCTGCACATGCCAACTTGGAGTCATGTGGGATAAGTACTCTAAATCCCCCACTAATAACGTGAATGGAAGATGCATCAAAATAGGAATGTGATTTGTGGCAGGACCTCACGGGAGCTGTGCCTTTTCCCCCCGTGCAGCTGATTCAGGATGAGATAAAGCAGCTGGTGAGGTTGCAGAGCAGCACCTGGGGCGCCGGCAGGAGCCGGGGTTTGCCCGCCCAGCTCACGGACACCTTTGCCTCCCTCCCGAGCCCCATGGGGATGCACTCAGAGGCGTTCGACGAGCAGGAGAGCATCGTGAGCCAGCTGAGATCCAGCGAAGGGGAAACCCAGCCCAAGGCCTCGGATGTGCAGCAGGAATGTGTGGGCAGCGAGGCCTCGATGAACAGCGGCTACGGCTCCCTCTCCACCTCCGAGCTGAGCCCTGCCCAGCCCTGCACAGACTGCACGGAGCAAACTCCCCACGGGGCAGGGCTGCCGAGTGGTGCAGGTGTAGACAGCGTTCAAAATAAAAGAGAACTTTTAGCAAAAAAACCAGAGGAAAATCGTTCGTCAGGAAGGAATGATGTTTTAGTTTTTCCTGCTGGATTTGGACATAAAGCTGATGAAGATCAACATGGGAAAAAACCCAGGTAAGTGATAAACTTTCCAAATATGTTAATTTATTATAGACAATCCCCGTTCAGTAAAAGCTCATGGTCACTGGGAACGTGTCTGAGTTGAATGGAACCTCTTGATGTTCTGCTGGCTTGATAGATAAATACATTTATTTAGCCTGATGTTTCTGAATGATGCACATCTGCATCTCCAGTGTTTAGCTGTTGTGGCTATATTTAGGGGAAACACCTTAAGGTGTATGTGTGTGTTTCTTACCATCTAGTAAATCTTTAACGTCATGGGCACAAAAGTTGAAACAAACCCAACCAAAAAGAGCAACTGCAGATGAAGTATGTGTGAACTCTATGCAAGAAAATGAGAGAGTGAAGAGGTTACCACTTGAGAATGTAAGTCTCTTTTTATTTCATTATGTTTTTCTGATGCTATTCTTGTAACTGGTATTTTTTCAGAGTTACAGCATGTTCTCATTCAGCATATACTTTCATATTTTAAGCATTTGAGTTCCCATTCACATATTTAAAGTTTGTGTGGGCAAAGTTTACTTCTCGGATCATTCCATATTTAGACGCAGAGCTATTTTGGATTATTTTATTAATTAGCTAATTTTTGTCTAAACACCTCCCTGAGTGGCACATGTTCTCTCCTTGTAGAGATAATGGCCACATTCTCAGCTGAGGCTTTGGGTCATGGTAATTTATTGTGCCCTGTAATTTTTGAAGGATCTTTGATTTCAGCTGGTGATGCCTCTCCTGGCACACAGGATTCTTTAAGGCATTAACCACTTTGCTCAGGACAAAAACACAGGCACATGTCTTAGGAAACAGTTTTAATTATGTGGCTTAGCTTAGTTCCACTTTTGGCTGTGATTACCCTCAATATAAATTCTGTGGGTTTGGATCATGCTGTATAATTGTATTTAATCTCTTTGCTTAAAAACACTAATAACATTTACATGCAATTTTTAAAAATTATACCCTTGCTTTTTTTTTTCTCCTTGCCTTGTGATTTTCCTTCTGAATTTGTTTTTCCACTGTAATTTTAGACAAACCTTACTGATGCTGCTTTGCCACCATACACATTTTACCTCAATCAGCCCAAGGAAAGTCCGAATTCCGTAGTGTCAGAAGCTTCAGGTATCGTTAGTTTCTTGTACCTAAATTCCCTTTCTTTTGAATTCTCATTTTTAAAACTCTTACTGGAATGCATCTCCAATAACTTCAGGGAGGTGAGGAGGATTTAAGCACTGACAAGCTTTGCTATAGCATTAATTCTGCTTCTTGCTCCTATTTTCAAACTGGTGGCAGCTCCTGCGTATCGCTGCTGGCAGATGTAGGACATGCAGCACTTGGGGGTTTTTTTCCAAATTTCTCAGCATTTCAAAGCTGAACTTCGTGTTTAAAACTGTTTCATAATGGAATTACTGTTAATAGCATGGTAGGATATCAAATATTAGCACCAATGGTGTGGTAATTACAGGAGTTCATGGTAATAGAGGCAGAATTCCTGTAAGCCAAGGGCATGATTCAATAATTGTGTGAATAGACAAGAACAAAATAATGCAGTGTATAATGTGGGGATTCTTTAAATTTGGGGGGAGGGTTGCTTTTTTGTGTTTTGGTAAGGTTTGGCTTTGTTTTGGGGGTGTATATGAGGGGTGGTTGTTGGTGGGTTTGCTTGGGTTTGGGGGTTGTGGTTTTTGTTTTTTTTTTTTTTAATCAAAGGCAGACAACTAATTCACATATTTTGATCATAACAGGGTGGATTCATTTCAGTAACAAACAGGGGCACAGAGATGCAGCCCTGCAAACTGTGTATAACTATTGCTCCTTCACAAGCCACTGGGAGAGGGACACATTTAAGAAATTGAAGTGGGATTGAGGCTGTGTCTGTTCCTCTTGTGCCATCCCTCTTAGTCCTGGTAGTTTGTCTTTCTGCATGCTAC
Source organism: Cnemophilus loriae (assembly GCA_013397755.1). Lineage (NCBI taxonomy): Eukaryota > Metazoa > Chordata > Aves > Passeriformes > Corvidae > Cnemophilus > Cnemophilus loriae. Next base: position 199,352 of record VZTF01006246.1, on the reverse strand, counting down.
AGAGTGCTGCACAAACTGAAGAGTTTGCAGAATCAAGGGGCTGCCTGGGATTATTCCTTGGGTGGTACCAGTTTTAAGTGCTATACTGGAATCATTAGAAATATAAGTTTGTGGTAAATGAGGATTTGCCCCTTGAACACCAAATCTGTGTGTTTTAATTGATTTATAGCTTTTGTTGCTGGTGCTGTGTGATGTGAGACTGATTATGTTGCCTGTGCTTTGCGTTGAGATTTTTGTAACTCCTGGCCTGGTAACAAATGCTCTAATGACATCCTTAAGCAGTAGATGCAAATAACTAATACAGCATTCTTGTTACTGACAAAATAACATTTTACTAATGGATTTTGGATTCTTGTTCTATAGCTGTGAGCTTGAGATTTGTAATTTTAATTTTCTTTTGGCATTTTTTCTTGTCAGGACTTTCATACTGGAAGTTAGATGAAAAGGAGATGTATCACACTTTACCAGAGAATTTCAGAAGTGAATTGCCTGATGTTTTCTCCACAAAAGTATCACCAGTTCAGGTAAACTTTGTACGTCTTTAAAAGCTGTCATATAGTTGCTTGTCATCTTTGCTTTTTGCCTGTGGTGGAAAGAACCAGCCCTCCAGAAGTTACATTCTCTGTGAGAACTCTTTTGTTATCTCAGTCTCTCGTGCCCTGGCTCTTCATTATTCCTGTACCCCACTAACCTCCCTTGGAATACACTCACCTTCTTTTGTCATTCAAAAGAAACTGTACAGGAGATGAGAAGTGACTAACTAATATGTTAAAGGTGTATGTGCCTTGTTAAAAACCCCTTTTTTAAGCTGGCTGCATTGAATAAAGCAGCCTGTTCTGAGCTGCTTCGTTAGCTAAACCCACCCCAGAACCTGCTTATCTCTGTTGGGGGTGGAGGATTGTGTTCAGAAAAAGTAATGTAGCGATTTTGCCTGTTGAAGTTGTCTTCTGCTGATGAAAGGAAGTTGTCATCACTGAAGGATATTTATCATAAAAGACAAAGGGAAAACAAGCAGATGCCAGACCAGAGTTTTATGCCTTCTTCCCAGTCAAGTCACCCACCAGAGGTAACATTAATTTCTTTACTTCACATCTCAGTTGAGGATATGCTGGGCTGGTTTCACATGGCTTGGCCCCTGCTGCCACCTCCAGCGTTATGCTGGAACAGCAGTTTGAGCAGCCGAGGGATGAAGCAGCTTGGGAAAGGATCCAGCTTGAAAGAACCTCTAAGAACAGCCTGAGCAGAGAAGCACCTTTGCTGCACAACCTTGAGGATGCCGCAGGGACGGATCCGCTGCTGCTGAGGCTGCAGCTGGTGAGCTGCACGTGGAACTGCAGTGGCAGGAGCAGGGTTTTCCTTGTGCTTCCCACAAGACAAGTTCATTCCACCCGTGGAACAGAACAGGCACAGGTTGTGGAAATGATTCTTTATTGTATCTATTTCTTTATACAGCTCTGGGTCCTGTACGTGACCCAGTAGTGGTGGCTGCCGTGTGACTGTATTGTTTAGATAATTGATGAAGTGCTTTTGTAACCCTGCAAAGTTATTGTTTCAACACACAAACAGACATCATGGTCCTTCAGTTTGCATAACTGAAATTTCAGAGGTTTTCTAGAAAGCTGCAGATGTTGGATATGTCCTTTATTAATGGAAACTTAGAAACTTCAGTTGCAATTGTAGGGAATGTGTGTTGTCATTTCAGTGTTACAGGTGCCTTCGTTTTATTTGTCACTACCAAATGATTGTAATAATATTCAATATAATACCTGCAGTGTGTTATATGGTTTACTGATGCCTTTAGATAAATTTTGTTCTTGTAAATGGAGTTAAATCACAATTTTTTTAGCATTGTAACTTATTTCCTAGATCTTGACATTGGACCCAACCCTGCACATGAAACCAGGCCAGCAGAACCAGGGACGCTGTTTTTTCAATATTTCTGAAGACTCTACTCCCTTTTCTCCAGACTCCATGGCAGAGCCCGGGTTTCCAAGTCATTGTGACACAGACTCTTTTTCACAGACAAGTCATTCATCTCAGTTAGATGATTCTCCAACACACCCTGCCAGCAGCAGAGCTGTGCACTTGGACCTGTGGAGAAATCACCCCTTCCAGAGTGAGCACAGGGCTGGCTCTCCCTTCCCAGTGGCATACAGGGATGCTGACAATGACAATTTAGTCAACACTGAGGAGGAAGAAACACTGACTCTAACTCCATCCTCTGTTACTCAGTGTGCTGACAACAGTTTGCCAGATTACAGCCTTTCAGTGGCATCTGTTGAAGATCCTGTGGTAATGTCAAAGTAAGTAATTTTTTTCTTTTTTTTGCAAGTCACAGAGTTGGTACTTTCATGAAAGGAATGAAACGATAGTAGTAAACCAAACAAAATATGTGAGTTCTCTTGGTCATGTCTCTTTATACATAAAAATAAAAATACATCCTTCCCTCATAGGCTGTGTGAGGGAGTTCATTTAGGCAGAGAATTTCAAAGTTCTGTGGCGGGGGTTATTTTCCTCTTTGGAATCAAATGGTGGGAGAAGCACAGAATTACTGCACTTAGGAAAAATAAATATCCTCCATTCAGTGTTGAAGCTCTCATGATTTGCACGTGGACAAGCAGACAAGGCATATATTCCATGTATGAGGGCTTGTAAAAAAGTAAAGCTTTGTATTGTGTCTGTACATATTATATATAATATGTATATAATGTAATATAATATGTAATAATCATAATATCTATCTCCATTAATGTGAAGACTTCTCTGCCTTAGATGACAAAGCTGCCTTAGCTTTAGCTTCAATGCAGATAGAGTTTTGTAAGAGACATTTATATGCTGAGTTCATTATGTGCAAATGAATCCATGGGCATGTGGATGGCTGGAATTTTTTTAAATTCTTATATTGAAAATAGGATTAGGCAGAACCTGAGGGAAAAACACGCTCGACACATTGCTGATCTACGAGCTTACTACGACTCTGAGATACAGAGCTTGAAACAGCAGCTGGAGTCAAGCCACAGAACTGCTGCATCTGAGGACCTGAAGAAAAGCAATCAAAGCCTTGCTGACAGGTACTGTTTGTCCTTCTTGTCTTTCTCTTTACGTGGTGCTCTTTGCATTTTAAAGACCGAATATCCTTGTTTGGAATACCTGCAACAGTTTATGTCACTCTTCAGTTCTGAAGATTTCATGCATCTATGACACTAATATTTCCCTGTTAAACATAAATTTTGCATTATTTAATGCAGTTGCTAAGTTGTGGCTGCCCCATCCCTGGTTCAGGGGTTGGACAGGGCCCTGAGCAGCCTCATCTAGTGGGAGGTGTCCCTGCCCATGGCAGAGGGGTTGGAACTGGATGAGCTTTAAGGTCCCTTCCAACTCAAACTATTCCGTGCTTCTGTGAGGATCAGTTCACTATTGTTAGACAGCAAATGTGGTGTTTGGACCAGAGTTCTGGTTTGACCTGGTTTTTGCTGGAGCCAGCACAAGCTTTCCTCAGGAATGGCAGGCAGGCAGAGGTACTCCTGAGCAGTTTGTAATGGAATGATTTGTGTTGGAGAATTGTGCTCTCCTGTCGTGCTGGTGAACATCATCCTCCTGTACTTTCCATGTCACAACCACAGGTGACACAGGACCAGCCTGGTGACTTTGCACTGGAGTCTGTGTGCCCCAGCTGTGCACTCTATTAGCTGCAGCTTGAGAGTTCGCTGTACAGAGAATATTGATGTGATTCTTGTATAAAATTATTGCCAGTCAAAACACACATTGCAAATTTAGACAGCTGAAATACTGCGCAAAATTTGTGTGTTCCCAGTTTCCTGCTCACCCCCCAGGGCGCCACAGGAAAAAAGGCTATAAAATGTAGATTTATTATTTGGAAATTTCAAGAGATTGGTGTAATCTGTATGCTCCAAATAGGTGTGACCAGTTAGATGCAGCTCTGAATGAAGCAAGTGCTCGCATAAAAGCCCTCGAAAATAAGAATAATCTGCTAGAAAAGCAAGTGGTAAGTGTATGTTCTTAAATCAAGTTGTTTTTTAAGTAAAAGGGTAAAAGAATTAACTTTTTCATTAGTAAGGTGATCAGTGTTTCCATACTTTTTTTATTTTTAGCATTTCAACCTTTCCCTTAATGTGTAACATCGGCCCACATGTTACATAGTGACTTTCCTACCTGAGTTTTGTAGGACTCCCTACTTGAATCATCATCACTTTTGCTCCTGAACTTTTTCCCAGGTTAGCAGGGATCAAACAAAGTCTAAGAGTGAAATACTGTGATGAGTTTATCGTGTTGCTCTTTAAATTTTCTTAATTTATTTATTTTGTTTTAATTACTTTCTTATTAGAGCTGTGATAAAAGAAATCTCACCTATGCTGGGGCAAAAATACTTTCTTTAGGTATATTTGCAGTTTTTCTAGCTAGGCCAGACCCGTTTGCTTGTGCATAAATTAATGCATAGCTGCATTTAGTAGTCAAAAACCAGGACACTCTGTCATGGTAGTTGAACACTTCGTCATCAAAGTTAGACACCTGCAGAGACTAATTCCATTTTGCTATGCTGGGAAGTAAGTCAATCAGATGGATTGGAGGCCTCACCTCTAGATATTTCAAATCCTATAAAATAAATACATTCGTGGTGGGTTTAGTCTTCATTTTCATTCTTTCCAAGTCAAAGAAATGAGCAAAAATCTTGTTTAGTTCATGTACAGGTGTAACCTTGTTTTCTGTGCAGGTGATTTCAGATTGTTCTTTGAACTGAAACAAATAATCTGCCAGGGAATAAGAATGTTTTAAACATCCTAAAGGATGTTTTCTGTCCTGCAGGCAGATTGGAGAGAGCGTTTCTATGCCACCAGTGACACTTCCAAAGTGCTGCAGGAGCGGCTCGAGGAAATGCGCACGACCCACAAGGAGAAGGACAACACCATCAGCCGCCTCAAGTCGAGGCTCAGGGAGCTGGAGGAGGCTTTTGAGAAGGCTTACAAGTTATCTGACAACAAAAACACAAGGCTCCAGGAAGAAAACAAAATGTTTCAAAACGTGAGTAAGAAAATGGACGATGAGTGTTGGCAGAGGCACGACAGCAAGTCCCGGGTGTGAAAAATACTCTGAGTTTACGACTGGAAAGTCTTAAGGCACAACGAAGAAAACAGAAATTATTCAGCTGACTCCTTTCTAGGCTGGGTGTTGGAGGGCACTGTGGACCTTAAAGATATTGAAAAACAATTATTTAAGGCAGCAGGTGTGTACTTGGTGTGGTAACCCTTGCAATAGTCTGTCTCAGGAATTTCACTACTCTAAGTGCTCTTAGTTAATTTTATTTTTGAAGATAGTACATGAAATTATTTTAGAAAGTGATTTTTCCTCTCTTAAGCTTGTTGGAGATGGATTAAACTTTTCATACCTCATCCCAACTTGCTAAACTGTTCATTGTGTATGATTTTAGACTGAATCAAAGGAATTGTTCCTCTGATTCTTCAGGAAGAGCTTTATGGAATGTTTAAATGGATTGGCAGAATGGGTATTAGCTGGAAAAGCTATTTCATGCTTTAACTTCTTTTTTACAATTGAAATTTCAAAAGACAAAGTCGCTTTTAAAGTCACTGAGGAATTTTACTGGTTCATTCATTCAGTTTCTTTAGAGACAAATAATTTGAAAATTAGAAATACATGCTGGAAGTAGCTCTGTCTCCTCTTGTCCTGTCTATAACTTTTTGTTCCAATTAGAAGATGATAAGAAGAACCTAACAAATACTATTAAAGTACATTTTGTATCCCCTGTAGTGCTTCTGCATGTGTTAGCCAAGCTGTTGAGATGATTTTACAGCAGCCAACAAAACTGTTAATTGACTGTGGTCTCACTGTGGGTTTGTGCTCTTTTGTTTTGTTTTAGCTTTTAGGAGAATACGAGTCCCTTGGAAAAGAACATGAAAGAGTAAAGGTAGGCACACACTGGTTAATTAAAAACCCAAACATGCAAACTTGGTGATAATGTGCCAAGGAATTAGCTGGATTAACTTAAATATTTTGAAAAAGCTCAAACAGAAAGATCCATTTTTTATCTTTACTGCACAAAGATAAGTTCCTTCTTCAGAGTCCTGGAGGGAAAAGGAAGGAAACTGGAATCTATTATTTTCCAGTCATAGGCAGCAAAAATACTGCAAAGTCAAAGCCAAAGAAATTGAATGGACCCTTTGAAATAGGAAGGTGTATTTAATGTATTGTTTTCAAGACTGATGTGGAGCTACTTGGGTTTTATTTAATGCACTTCTGTAGTTTCTGGGATTTTTACATTTTTCTTTGTCTCCTTGTAGGATACGTTAAACACAACTGAAAACAAATTGCTTGATGCAAACACGGAGATTTCTGATTTGAAAAGGTAACTGTGAAAATTATTATTGTTTTAACAACGTGAAATACAAACTGTGGCCTAAACACCTACTCCTAGAGGGTGAGGGCTGTAGATCTTGCAAGTTTAATTACATTTTATGAAGCATTTCATGTTGCTTTATGTTACAGGTACAAACTAAAAATCTCATTAATTTAGGAAATGCATTTTTTTCTACTTCCTCTGCTTCCACAGCAATATCTCCTGGTCCTGTCTTTCTGGCCAGACTACCTGATTTATTTAACTTCAAATTCAAATACATTTTTATGTCCATATTTAGACAGACAGAGATACATAGACAGAAATGCAGCAGTTGCTCTTGTTCTCCTGCTTCATCCAGAATATCTGAATAAAAATGAGCAAAACTCTTAAAAAATACGATGTTTCTTTTATGCCATTTGAATAATCTCATAATGCATCTTTTTAAGGACAATTTTAAAACTTGAAGCTCAGCTCAAGCAGGTGGAACATGAAAATGCGCTGAAACTTCGCCATATAAGTGAAAATCGTTTAAGAACCTCTTGTGCCAAGTAAGTGAATTTTCAAACGTGAAAACAATGTGTTTTGGAATAGCTTTTAACATGTTTTGGCTAAAAATGGCTCAAGATGAGGTCAGTCCATGGGCTGAACTGGATTAAACACGTGTGACGTCATCCAGAGATTTGATGTGCCAAGAAATTATTAAACCCAAATAAATACTTTGGCTAATGTGTCTCTGGCTTGGCAGGCTGTCCCTACTCTTCCCAAATGAATGTTTGCTAGGTCTCAGCTGAATTCCCATATTCCACAAAGATCTTGGGAACACAATCTGATAGTCCAGTTAGACATTGGAGGTTTTCTTTGTGTGTCATTGCTTTGAAAGGCTGATTCCTGCTTGGCATGGTTCTAAACACAGTTTGTACAGGTATCCCAAGAGTAGAGTGGAAGTTCAGTTAGAATGAACACTCTGGTTTGAACTGGGAATTTATGTTAAAGAAATTCAAGTTGATCTGTGCTCTGGTTTTGTTTGTTTGTTGTTTGGGGTTTTTTTTTTTAATGTTTTAAAGGCCTGAACAGCTTTGTCCCCCTCTGGTTTTTATTACTCAGTTGTGGCTTGTTCAGTGTCTCTCCCATTTCAGCACTGATGCTGTGGAGCCCAGAATGACAGTGGATGTGATTTGGGGATGTCCATCTGGATGTACTGAACAGGAGTATTTTGGGGAGATTTGAGTTTTGATGATTACAAAGACAGAAATAATTTATGTATTAATATATTAAAGGGACAGATTTCTGTTTAGAGCTCTTTTAATATTTATGAACCAGACCCCTCAACAATGAACAGAAAAAGGAAGACCTGGACATGGCATCCCATGTTCATCAGGGAGGGGATAAAAGAGCCAATATGGATTTAGGAGTTAATCTGTCCCTAACTGATCTCAGAGGCTCAAGGAAAGCCTCATTCCAATTGAATGCCCAGCAGGATAGATTTACAGAATAGTGCCTATAGTTCATAGCTTGGGTAAACAAGACCCTTTTTTCCTAATTATCTCCTTTCCTGGGTATAGAAATCACATTTTTCTTTTGATATCTCAAGATAATAATCTACTAATTGATGCTTATTAGTTGATATTTATCAGTCTTGGGTCATCAATGCTGGCTTTTTCTTGTTTTTTATTTTTCTAATAATTGTTGTCCAAAGGAAAGCTGGGATCAGATGCTCTGAACTACTGCAGTAATCTCCACCAAATGTTTTCATTTAATTAGTTGAGATCTACTTGCAACCCAAACCTGGGTCTGAGTAAGCAGCATTAAATTACAGGAAGATCTTTGTGGAGCTCTGCATTCTGAGCATATTGTGTAATTTAGACTGAAACCTCAACATATGTTTTTTTTTTCCCCAAATATTGTATTTTTACTTTACAAGCATGTTTGAAAAAGCAGTTATTTTTTTCCACAGTATTTACAGGTTTTTTGTATATTTGTTCCTGTTTACTGGAATAAATCGCAGGTTTTTCTTAAAAAACAAAACAAACAAACAGAACCACCCCAACTTCATAATTTTGAAGCTTTTTATTCCCACAGCAAGTTGGGCACTCCTGATGTCAGCAGGCGAAAGTGGTTGATACCAGGAGCTGAATATTCCATCTTCACTGGGCAGCCTTTGGAAGGCCAGGAAAGCCCCAAAGACAACAGGCTGGAAGAAACCTATATTCCCTCTAGGTGAGCTGGTTTCTGAAATCTGAACTAAACTAAAATCTGAGCTACATTTCTCCATGTTTTTGTTTATTCTGTTCATGTTTGGGTATATGAAATAAAATAAAAATCTTGATCTTCTTTTTTTCCTTCCACCACCTCATATTCTTTAAGGCACCATTCTCCTCCTGAAAAAGACTCCTCACAAGAAGATTCTTCAACAAACACAGTAGAAAAGAAAGAAAATGAGATGTCAGAAGCACCAATTATAAAAGCCTTTAAAGAACTCGAAGAAGGAAAAGTGTTTAAAGATTGGGGTACACAGACAGAGAAAGAAGATTCACCAGCTAGTAACTCTTATTTTTATATTCCTCAACGTGTCTTTACTGGCTTTTCTTTGTTGGCACGTCCTTTGGCTTTGGTAGTCTCAGCATTTAAGTCCATGAGGCTTCAGTGATGGGATAAAAACAGTTTTAGCATGCAAACTTGTGGGGTTCTCCTAAGAAAATTCAAAGTTGGATATCTAAGTTTTTAGAATAGTGGGAATGCAGAGGTTGTTGTTAGGTCTCAAGCTGCAGACTAGTTAATGTCCCCTTCTCTAAGAATATCTCAGCATTTATAAACAGTTAATGGAGTCCTAACAAAGCTCTGGCTGCTGTGCATCCATTTTCATTTCCATGGTGTTGTATGGGAATGGTATTAAGGAAGTGGGACTGCACTGAGCTGTTGTAACAATGCTGATTTAGAGAAAACACTGAGTCTTTCTTAAAACCTTATATTCTTGGCCTCAGGCAGGTCCTCCAGCCTTTCCCAAAGGATGCTTTTGTCCTGATTTCCACTGTTTCTCCATTAAACAGTGTTACTCAGCATCATTTCTCCCTCACACACTGCAAAGATCCCTTTTCATGAGTTAAAATGTCTGTTCCATGAGTAGGAAGAGAGACTTGAGCAAAACAGCAAAAATACGTTGATGTGAGGGAGAAAAAGCTGAGTTCAGGGAAATATTTGTGAGCTCTTGTGTTGAAAAGGATTGATTAATATAACAACTTCTTTTCTTTTAATTAGAACCATCAACTCGACGTCAGACTGTTGGGTTTGTTGAAGCTTCTTTGGTTGCAAACCGATCTCCAGAGAAAGGGAAAGACCAGCACAGACCCAAACGGTTCAGCTCCCCTTCTGGCCAGAGGTCATCGTCCCTTCCCCCTGCAAACAGGAAATCCAACACTCCCAGTCAGTGCTTTTCTCAGCTTTGCTTTGTGTTACTCAAAAAGTAGAATCAAATCATGAAAGGCTGCTCTAGAAGGAGGAAGAATAGAGACAGGATTTCTGCATTGTTGCGACAGTCTGAAAAAAACCATGTCTGTAATCACAGAATATGTGAGACTTCTAAGTTTATTTTCATTTTTCCGTGTTGTGATGCACTTCTCATCTAATTTAGATAAACATGTAGACAGCTTTGAAGAGCATTCTTTTAAGCTGTAAGCACATGAGTGGGAGGTACTGCACTGGGGAGTTTGAGGTAGATAAACACACTTTGTCTTTTGCAGCAAGAAGAGAGATAATGCTGGCACCAGTGTCTGTGACATACAGCCCAAAACGATCTCCAAAAGAAAACCTCTCTCCTGGATTTAGCCATTTGCTCAGCAGAAATGAAAACACAGTGACAAGGTACGAGTCTGGTGGATACAGTTGTGTTCTGAGCATTACAAGAGCAGCAGGACGTTTATCCAGGCTTAATGCTGCTGTTTCTTGTTCATTAAATGTCCTCGAAAATGAGTCCTGAAGATTTCTGAGTATAAAGATAGGTTGTGCTTTTTAAAACCTGGCAAGGAAAACCTAAAAGGATTGAACAGGATTTAGAAGACCTACAGTCTTCTTCTTAAAAAAGGAAAAAAGATGTTTATTCAACCAAAAGGTGAAAAAGTAGAAAATAATGTATTGCTTGATATATGATTTCTAACAGGTAATTGCTGTGTGCTTCCTGCTTTGTAGATTTGATATACTTCTAGATGACCTGGAAACTGGTCCTACTTCTACTTTACAGCACAATAATCCAAGGAAAAGGCTCCAGTTTCACTCACTAGATGATGTAGAAGGTAATCTGTCAAAGTGGAGGGAAACTGTTCTTTCTTTTTGTACCACAATTCTTTCCACAGTGGTAGCAGCTGCTTGACTGGAAAGCTGACTCTTTATTCTGTGAAGTCCAACTTTTAAAAATCCTCTAAATCTTGCCTTACTCCTGTAGACAGAGAAATCCTGTTCAGACAGTATTTTATTTTTACGTATATGTGTGTGTGCACAAACACAGCGGAACAAGAAAAATAATTAAATTGAGGAAGAAAGGCAATAGATTTCCCTGTGCCTAACTCAGTTATCCAATGCATATCTTAGTGGGGTCTATATTAAGATGTACACACTGAGTCATACTAATAAAATTCTATTGCTAAACATTGCATTACGGACAGCAAAGAGTAACTGTAATAAAACCAGTTGTTTCAGATTTTTTGAAATGATTGATCTTCTCTCACTTCTGTAATCCTTGTCACAACGTTCTGCTTTTTGGTTTTATCGGTGCTCTTATTTAGACTGGTGTTTGCATGACAACCAGTCAGCCTGGTGATATTTAGAAATGTACCAGTAAAACTAATTCCTAATTAGTACAACACAGGAATTTGTTTGTTAACCAAAAAATATGCTGTGTTTCAAAGATCACTTGAAAGATGACCCAAACAAATGTTTTGCATTCTTTTGGGAAGCTGTTCAAGGCGAGTGACTGCGGCTTTGCTCGTCCCTCTCCTCGGTTCATGCACTGCCAAAACCACACTGCTCGGGCTGTCATTAGCTTCTTTTTCTGTCCTGTGTAACAATCTCCCAGATAATTACAGAACAAATCGAAAGACCCCTGTTCTGTTGATAGGAAGGCAGCATTCGGGTGTCAGACAGAGCTCCTGTGCTGAATCCGTCAGTAATGGAATGAAGAAAGCGGCGGCTTGGGACGAGAGGAGCCAGAGATATGAGGCCGTGCAATCATCTTGTGAGGAAGACTTCAAGTACACAGCAAGGATTACAACTCTGGCTGAAACAGAGAGGCTTTTTGATGAGCTGACTCACGAAAAGCAACAGGCAAAGATTATTTTTGTTTTCAAGTCGTGACAAATCGTAATTGTTGTATGAGAGGTGAAGGATGGAGCCATTTATCCACGGAATGCATGGCTGAAATTCATGCACAACTTCAGTGTCACGTCAGGAACGTGCCCTTATCCTTCTCTGCTCTACTTGCAGTCCTTCCCTGTCCCTAAATTCATTAAAGGAGACCCACTGTAACACCAACACAGTGTGGGTGGGGGTTGGCACAGTATTATGGTGTTAAAGAACAAAACTCTAGGTGTATCTGTAATCCAGGCACCTCACCTCTCTTTCTGTAAGAGGAGTTAGGAAGGCTCATATTGGCTCTTGAAACTAATTTACAGCTGAAGTGTTTTCTGTTATTAGATTGAGGCTGCACTGAGCCGAATCCCTTGTTCTGGTGGAAGAATGACCTTGCAAGCGAGACTAAATCAGGTGAAAAAGCTTCTCTGTATTACTGTTCTCTTTTGTTCTTCCCCAGTTTGAGAATACGTAATGGAAAGATCCTCTGGGTAGTAAGTGTGATTGCTGTGGGAATTTTTATATTATTTTTGGGGTTTATGTTACGGTTTTATATTGTTTATATCCTCTATTTTTTGTACGTGGGATGCATTTTGCCAAATTCCTGCAAGAATAGTCTGTTCTTGTGCTGTCACTGAGAGGTAGATAAAGGCAATGCATTAACAAAAGGCAGTGGCTATGAAATAGATCCCTGAAGCTGCAGAGAGGATGTTGTGCTGTAGGAGAAACTGGAAAGTTTAGTTTTTGTTTGGTTGTTTTTTGTCTCCTTGAAGGTATAGAGTAAGAAGGTAAAAATAAGTAGTTTAGGTGGAATACAGGGAAGTGCTTTATGTGGAAGACTCTGCAGACTCTTTTAATAAAAACAAGTGTCTCAAAGTTGTCTTTTAGAGCTCTCTGCAAAGCCTTCAACTTCAGCATTTCCTAAACTGTAACCCCAGGGTGTGTTATCAGTTTATCAATTTGAAATTAAAAGTGCATTCCGGTCAATCAATGCTGCCACTCACTGCAGTGATCAGCTGTTTCCTAAATATGCCTCCCTAATTATCAGCCTGTCCTAATTCTTGTCAGGTTTCTCCCATGGAGTTTTGTAACTCACATGATAAAAAAGCCAGCAAACACATAAAAATACCATGACAAGTTTGTGGGTCTGGCTCTGCGTTTTGGGTGATAACAGAATTGCTCCTAAGGCCTCCAAAAGGATACCAGGAATGTAGGAATGACAGCCGTTTCCTAATTTTAGAAGGATCATCGGATTTTATGATATATTATTAATGCTTTTTGTTCTTTCTTTTAACTCTTCCTTTTAGGAAGCCCTGGAAGATCGTTTGGAAAGAATTAATAGAGATTTGGGGTTAATACGAATGACTCTGAAAAGATTTCATGTTTTAAGAACCTCTGCGAACCTTTGACAGTTCTCTCTTGACTGCAAATATACTTTTTTTTTGCACTAATATATAACGATGCACTCAGTAAATGCAAATTGTTTTGTATTTTTATAAACCCTGAAAAGTAGTTTTGCAACCATGTTACCCTTTACAAACAGCAATATTTTGTACTTCAGCCACCTCTATTTTAAACATATTTTTGTTACACCTGAGAAATCAATGTTTATCCCGTATTGTAATATTTTTAGAAATATTAATTATTTTTAAATAGTGATATTCAATTTATAATAAGAAACCAAAAGGCAGCTTGTTTTCAGAAAAATGGTAGTGTTACCCTTTTGCACTTGGTTTTCCTCCACCATTTTATAAATATTTATGGTGTGATGTAAATATTAGCCAAGAGGAGATTTTTGGACTTTAATACAAAAAGCAACGTGAGTTACTTGTGTTAAAGGGAACAGCTGTTCTGTGGGAAATCCTTTTAATTTAAACCTTGAACATGGATGTTTCTCATTGTGACAGAACTGTGAGCAATACTTGCACTATGACTGGCTGGGGCAGGAAAATCCTGATTTATCTGGTGTCTCCCAGCAGTCACAGTGAGGAGTGTTTGGATACTGTGAGTACCAGGATTCACCTGGCAGCAGCCTCCCTGTCTCTCCCAGTGAACAGCTCCACTCTAGCTGACACTCCAGGACTGGAACTCCTTACCTGAAGTTGCTGGTTCCACGTGCCAGACTGGGTTTCGTGCCAGTGTTCTGCTCCTGTACATTTCATGTATTTGTGGACACAAATGGATTTTTCTTGGTGAAAAATACATATTTGCCAGTTGATGTATTGTTGCATTACCGTCCAACGTTGATATTTTGGTTTGTATTTTCATATTAAATAAATGTTTAATTAGATTCTTTCCTCCTGCCCGAGTACAATAACAGGCTCTGGGATATTACATCAGCGATAATGTAGGTTTTAATCATATTGTGTGTTTCAAATTCTGTCCTTGTTCAAGATGTTTAGCCACCAATGATGTGATTATAGGGCCAGAATAGCTGTCATAAAGGAAGCTTGAGAAGGTCTGATTCTAAAATTAGAGTGCTGTGGTTTAAGGTATTTGATGAAGAACTGTCCAACCCATGCATGGTCTTTTCAGAAATTCTGTAGTTCTTGCAACCCCTTCTGCCCTGTGGGTACTTCCAGTGCAAGATCAGAGCTGGGGAGAAGTCAAGGATGGTAGTTTCTCATTTTCCCCTTTACTCTAAAATGCAGAAATTGGGTCTGAATGCTTGGAGAGGACTGGCTCCAATGTATTTGCAGTCTCCACAAAGAGATGTACAATTTTGACGGCATTCCGTGTTCTCACTGGTAATTTTTACTTGGAAGGGGTGGAGGGCGGAAAAAAGAATCTTTACTTCCCTGCTTAGCTCTATTCAGCTGCCGTTTCCCCACTATTTTGTTATTAACAGGTACAATTTTAAAGCATTCTTCAGAAATATCAGCCAGCGGGATTTTTCCAAGGAATCCATCACAGGAAAATTTCATGAGACCAGTAATGGTCTTGTTTTCTTTCATCAGTGCTACAGCAAAACCAAAGAATTTTCCTGACAGACATTAGAGGCAAGTAGGTAAATCAGCTCAGCTCTTTCACTGCCTCTCCTTTTAACCTCCCTTCATCTCCACTCCATTCTTTCCAGCACTATTCATATTCATGGACTCTTTTTTATTACATCCTGAAAACTGAATTGTGAGTCAGAATTTATTTTTTAATCAGAAGTCCTCCTCCATCTGTTGGAGCTATTTAGGCTATTTCTGTTCTATTATAACACTGAAGGGAGGGGAAAAAAAGTGTTGCTTTTAGTAAACTTTTAGGCCAACCTTCTCACATAACTGCGTGACCTGTTCAGTGTGGTGCCTTTGGCCTGATTCATCAGAGGGACAGAGGCTCTGCAGTTCCAGATTAAATCAGTGGGAGGCCTGAATGCTCAGTGCTCCTGAAAATCAGACCCGAAGCACCAAAAACTGGGACACAGGGAGCGTCTACTGTGGGAAGCAAGGGCTGTGCTGGCCCTGCCCTTTGCTGGACATCGTCCTCTTGTTTTTAATCCCCTTTCAACTTCCCCCTAAACACGAGAAAATTGCCTTGTTCTGTCTTTGAGGACACATAAGGACTGCCAGAGAACCAGAGAAGCTTTTGCTTCCTCCGCGGAGGACTTTAGTCATCTTCCTCTTCCTGACACCTTCCAGCTATGTTGGCATTTATCACCTTTCCAGATCTACGAGGTCCTGCCTGGAGCCCCAGGCTCTCCTCTGCCTCAGTCTGCCCTTGCAAGACACTCCCATGCATAGTTTTCCCTATGATAATAAACATTTCAACTCCTCCAGCTCTGAGATTTTTAAACTTTGGAAAATCAAATTTCTGTTTGTTCGCATGTCTAGAAAGCAAATTTAAAAAGTGTCTCGTTGTAGCATTGATAGGTTTAGGCATAATCTGCCTTGCACAAAGCTGTAACGTGGACTACAACTTAGTGCAATGCAGGGAGCAGTTACAAAACAAACCGCGAGTATTCTGCCTTTGCAGAGAGGGAAGAAGCGCTGGAATGATGCATCCTGAATGGAAAACAACCGCAGGAAATTAACGAAGGTTTCAAAGGCCACGGCAAATTTCATTGCAGGGTCTTTTTCTGAGGTTTCTGAATAAAACGATCGCTGCACTTTTTGAGATTTTTTTTTTTTTTTTCTGCCCCCCCAAGTCTTTGCAGAGAGTAAAGTTCGAGGAGTCACCAGCGCTGCGCCGGGGTGGGGCAGGTGAGGGCAGAGCGCGGGCTGGGGCTCGGTAAGCGCCGTTACCCTCCCTGCGGGCACCGGCAGCGAGCGGCGAACGAGCGCAGCGCGGGGCCGCGAGCGGAGGAAGGCGGTACCGGCCCGGGGGAGCCCCGCACCTTCCCCGCACCTTCCCCGCTCCTTCCCCGCACCTTCCCCGCTCCTTCCCCGCACCTTCCCCGCTCCTCCCGCTCCTTCCCCTCACGCCGGGGCGGTCCCGCTGCCCCGCGCTCCCCGCCGCGGC
>VZTF01006246.1:52759-182440 GCA_013397755.1 Cnemophilus loriae | reverse complement strand
TTCGGGGGCGGTCATGGCTCGAGGCCGGAGCCAACCCCCGGGAGAGCTCCGTCCTCGGGTACCGCATCTCCGAGCCTTGAATTTCACCGAATTCGGTTCTGGCAGAGGCCCCCGGTGGAGGTTTTGTCGTGCGGCGGCCCAGGAGCCCCTCGGACGGGGCCTGGCCGTGGGAAGGGGGTGAAGGTGCTGCCCGGGGGTGCCTCCCATCCCTGTGGGAGAACAGGGTGAGACCCGCGGCAGCCTCAAAGAATAAACGCCGGTGACTGATGCCGGCTGAGGGAGAGCTCCGTGGGCTTTCGAGGCTCGAGACCCCCTCTGTCAGGGCACTGCTGGGTGGTGACTGGGAGCTGGCCGTGCTCCTTAGGCGGTGCTTTTCCTTGCGGGAGTGGGAGTTAGAGAGTCTTCCCTTTGGAAAGAGCAGAATGCCCATTCCTTAGCTGGATGATGGGCTGCAAGAGGGGGTTCTCTTTGCTGGGCCTGGCAGTCCTTTCTCCTGGCGTCCCCATCCCTTGACAGAAGGGGTCCTGCCTGGTTCCCCCGAACGACCCTGGGCTCTATCCTGGAGCGTGCTGCTGCCCCACGGCTACAGCGTGAACAGCTCCAGCTTTTTGCCCAGCTGCGGGAGGGTTAAATACCTTCTTTGACCTCCTCCCCAGCGTCTACTGCTCCACTGAAGAAGCAGAAGCACAGAGTGCGCTGAGGTGCTCAGCCTGGGGCTGGAGCATCATTCAGGAAACCCCTCAGGGTAGCGCCCTTCTCAGTCAGCCACACAAGTCAGTCCTGTCACATTTCGTGTTTAAATGCCATGATTGAGGCAAAGTTTATTTAAACTGTGTATTTAAGCAAAAAAACCCAAAGTTTCTTCCTGCGCTGGTACCCGCTCTAAAGTGAGAGCTTCCATCTTCTGTGTGCTCTGTGCATCTGGAAGCTGCTAAGTGGAAATTTGATGTCAGGAAGCGTCTTTAGTCTTTGAAGACATAATCTGTGAGTGCTCAGCTCTGAATTTGACAGCGGTTCAGCAGGACAGTGGCAATAGATCAGTCTCTGTGGACATCAGGACTTGAACAGGCGGAGGTTTGAGTCCGTGTCAGAATATCTGTGGCTGTAGGACTCCTTATCCCCCGGTGGCTCCGATTCCCGCTCCGTGCCCACATCTTTTTGCTCGTGCTGTATTTTTATCGCGTGGTTTATTTTTGCCACGACTGCGTTGTGCTCCCGAGTAACGCAAGACGACTGACTGCCTTACAGAGTTCAGCACTGGCTTCTGGGCGGGGGGTTTCTCCCCGCCGCTGTTGAGCAGGACACTGCTGTTTGTAGGGCAGCCCTTTTCCCTCTTTTTCCTGTGGCAGACCTCGTGCCTCCGATGGCCCATGGATCTCTGAGTGCCTGGTTATTCTGACAGGTAACCAGCTCCTTGTTTTGGCCGCGGGCTGCTCGGTAATTGAAACGCCTCCTCGGGATATACAGAATAAAGGATGGCCAAGCATGAAAGCACGGCTGCAGACTTGTCCTGGCTTGTTGTTTGTCTCAGGATTTGTGCTTCGTGGTCCCTGCAGCGTGTTCTGGTTGTGGCAGCATCTCTGAGAGGGGAAGAGATGATCAGCAAGGGCTGGGAACACAGCTTGTGCTGCTTTTGATGGAGCAGACTTCTGGTAGGCTGCTGGGCTTCATTAATCATATTTAAGTTTCTGTCACTAACTTTTAATTAAAAGCATAGTTGATACCACTTTAATGAACGTACAGATGTTAGCCATCTTCATGCATAAAAATGCTTTTTAATTCCCTTACTATTCCCTTTATGGCCCTTAGATGCTTTTGTTGCCATCTAAACCATGTACAGTAGCAGCTGTTTATCTTCTTAATAAAACTTTTTCTTGCATCTGTGTTCAGGAAACAACAATGGTTTGAGTAAACAATTCCCTGGTATCCTTTAACAAGATTTTTTAAAGGAACTTGGCAGAAAGGGTCAGAAGTGGTGCCTAAATAGGGAACTCCAAGGCTCTTGGTGACTGTAGCCCTGAGCCTGATGTAAGTCACCTGAAATTGTTGGCTGTTCTCAGGCTTACATGAGGCGATGGAGAAAATAAGAAGCACTCAGTGTATGACTTTTTGATTCTGATGAGCTTAACGAGGATCTTTTCCCCAAATGACAACTTCTTATTAAAATATCTTTTCTATTTTGGGTTTGCTGCTGATGGTGCGTGTCAATGCTTTGTCGCTTGTTGTGCATCTAACAGCCTGAGCATTTATTGTGATTTACCATCTGGCACGTGGGAGTTTTATCTAACTTCTCATTTTACTTGACAGCAACCAGTTTGGAAAGACCTTGTCCTGATATTTTTTTCCCCCCTAATAGAAATTCTCAAACCTTAAAACTGACAGTGGGGCTAAAAGGTTTTGAATTTAAATAATTAGTCTCTTTTTATTCACAAATTGTTACTGCTTCTGCAAGCTGGCCAAAGAGAGAAGCAGCACATCCTTCCAGTGAGCTAATTTAAAGAAGGTTCCTCCAATTAGTCCTAAAGAGCATTAATCTCCCCTCTGCATTCAAATAAAACTCTTGTCATTCAGTTGCTGTCTTGGCAGCCTGAGTGGAAGGCTTTGGAAAATGGCAAGTGAAAGCTGATGCTCGCTCCTGAGTACGGTTTGACTCATGCCTTTCATGCATATTCACCATAATGTCCTGTTCCAGGACCAGCAGGATCCCTCGAGAAACATGTTTTCTTTTAAGGTGTTTTTCTTTTAGGCTTCCTTTTATTAGAGACTCAAATAAGAGGAGAGGAGCTAGAAACAGGCATCGATGTGTCTCTTTGCTTTATTTTTATTTTCTTAGAAGGAAGAAGCAACCCATGGTTTTCTTGACAGCCAATTTCTCTAAATGGTGAAGATGCCTTCTCATTTAATTTTAAAACTGGCTGACGTAGGGTGTGATGCAATTAATATTTCTGTTTATCTTCCCAAATTGGTAAAATATGCCTAAATTTAATTTTGAGCCCAAAAGCATCTTATAAACAAAAATGTTCTGTAGTTTTCAGTGTGAATGGAAATGGAATAATTAATGGAGGGGGGAGGGAATAAATAAAACACTTTTTATTTACAACTTTATTTCCTGGATGTTGGAGGAAATCCAGGTGCCACAAGATTGTACTGGGCTGGAGTCTGTCTGAGCTCACCCACGAGCTGAAAGGGAATGTGGCTTCTCTAATTGTGGTGTCCATGCCAAGAGTCCTAGGAAATTTGAAATGAACAAAGTAATGGATGATATTTGGATGTTCGTAATGTAAGAAGAAAACAATCCAGCCTGGGGCTGGCCCAGATCCTGTCACTACACGGAGTTCTAATCACCACGATGCCAAGAGCTCCTGAAGTCAGGCTTGTGCATTTTCCATAGGAAAGAGCGTTTGCTGGTGTGACTGGATGGTGGTTTTATTTTTTTCTTTTTTAATTAAAAAAATACTTCTTAGATACTCACAGCAAAATGCTTCAGTAAATCCCACTGGAGAACTTAGAAACCAGTTGGAAAAAGGTGTCTTTCATTTTGAAGGAGGGAGGGGGGAGGTCCAGGGGACCTCCTGAGGGATGGCAGGATCTGGAGACAGAGCTGCTTCCCCTTCCTGCAGCTCTTCCTGAGCGTGTGACACCGGGTCAGGCTTCAGAGGGGAGAAGAAATAAGAGGTTGCTCAGGCAAGTGGGGATGAATAGTTACTGGGCAAATCTGGCTGCAGGGAAGAAATCCGGTTGGCACAGGGCTAAAAGGAGCCCTGGGGAGCTTGGCCACGCGTGAGGAGGTGCTGGCTTTGCAGGGAGAGACCATCCAGGAGGGAAATGGGAGGGAAAGCAGCGCCTTCCTGCCGCTGGGCTTCCCTGTGCCAGGGAGGGCGAGCAGGACGAGCAGGACCCGGGGGTTTGGTGGGTGAAGGGTGGGGGCCTGGCCGGGCTGCGGAGCGCGGCAGCGGCGGTGCCGGGGTCATTGTCCCGGCAGCCTCGGACCTGGCGCCGGGCAGGGACACACGTGCCAGCGCCCCGAGTGTGCCCAGGGTGCCACCGAGGGCAGGGACAAAGCACACAGCTCGGCTGAGGAAGGAGTGCTGACAGGAGCAGGGGCACCCGCGGCAGCGTCTGGCTCTCCCCGCAGCAGCACAGGCTGGTCTTCGGCTTCTCCTGACACAGGTGGTGCTTGGGAACTCCAAATTAGATTTTTTTTTTTTATTCCTGGCTTTAGACAGCCGCCAGAAAATCTTGCTCAGACAGATTTGAAGACCTACGACATCCAGAAATCTGTGCCCCTGTGGACCTCAGGTTGTTTTCCCACAAAAATAACCCAGCCCTGAGCACTGAGTACCTTGGATAGCGAGGGCTCTGCACAGCTTTTACGGTCCTGGCTTTGTGTGTTTGGACAGCTGAGGTTGGTGAATGCTGAGATGTTGTGGGCAGGAACCTTCAAACTCTCCTTGGCAGGAAAACAGGTGGGATTAGGTAAATTGGAGGGAGTCTCTTGATGTGATGAGGAAAAGTGATTTACCACTCACGGTTTTATTTAAACAGCTCAGTCTCCAGTCGGAGACCAGATACTGGGATTTCTACTCAGGGGTTTTCCACCAGTTTCTACGGTCTCATCATGGTGAGGGGAGGGACCCGAGATCCAGAAAATCCAGTAGTGGAACAGAGGTGGTTTGCTGCGAGCTGGGAAGGCACAGCTGGTCATTGAAGTGAGCTCTGCGGGCTTGGGGAAGAAAATAATGAATGAACTGCTGAAAGATTCGTAATTCATCATTGGACAGGGATTCCTGTAATGGACAGGGAAGTTCACTCTGATTTGTTTGGATTGCTGCCACTTACATAACAATCAGGGAGCTTCGGGATACTAATTCAGGCTTAACCCTCAGAGCAGTGACCTGGGAAGGCATTTTAATGGCGCGATAGCCAATTTGGAGGGTGGGAGTGTGTAATCACATCAGCACGCTGAGGTATCTGGGCACTGCAGGGGCGAGGCCGCGTTATCTCCGCCTCCAAAGAAGTTTGGTATTTGTGTGACTTAACTTTGGATGTGTAGAGGGGCCTTAATTCCATTATGTGCTTTAGAAGGTTATGGGAGGATTTCAGGTTTTTCTAGTACAGCCGTGGTAAACTGCAGTTCAGCTTCGGCTGTGTTTTGTACAGGTACTCGTAAGGAGTTGGGTTTGGATCACTTTGGGTCTCTTTGCAGATCATTCGGGTTGGAGTCAGTTATCCATAGCAAAACCTGGAGGGCTGTGGGCATTTCTGAAGAAGTAAAAAAATAGTGGGGTTCCATCAGCCACTACATGTTTGGAAGGAACAGCAAAATAATTTCATATATGCATTTATATATAAACGTGGTATAATTCTGTTTTACATACATCAGAGGACAATCCAATGGAATAATTTCACTTGTGATTGTAATTTGTTTCAAGATCAATACCATAACTTAAATAACCTTCTAAAGGTACAAACATGGTAGAATCACTTTCTCTATGTGGGTGGCTTACCTATTTTAATGTTGCATTTTTTTTTTTAAAGAAGGAAACAGAGATTTTATATTTATCATATCAGATGAAATTGAAATCTAAATATTTACATCTTTTCACTGGATCTGAGGTTGAGCACCAGCTGTAGGCGTTGCCAAGCTGTTTAAGTTGTCTCCTCCACAGAGCAGGTTGATTTCTCCAGGGTGGTGGAGAGATGGAGCCTTGTGTTTCTGGCTCTTATTTTCTAGCCCGTCTCTGCATCTGGAAATGCTTCCCTCTGTGGGCTCCCTGACCCGGCCTCACGTTCAGAGGGTGTTGCAGCCTAAACATGCTGAAAGCTAAACATGTGTTGTCTCCACCAGAATGCAGAGTAAACTGCAAGCTGTGAAACTGGAGGGGGAGTTTGGGATACGAGGATGTAAATAACTCGGAGATATCTGGTGGAAAAGAGCAGGAGGGGGAGGAAGGCCTCTCGCTTTCTTTTTCTCTGCTGTCCCATCTCCTCAGTCTTCTTCGTGTTCTTCACAAACAGAGGTGGAGGATCACTTCTGTCTTAAACAAGGGTAAACCAGGAGCAGACGCAGGAAATGTTGCAGGCACAGTTCAGCAGCAGAGACACTAAAATTCCTGAGTCTTCTGTCTCTGGTTTCGTTTTGCTTTCTTTGTTTCCCTGTTAATTTCTTGAGCAGGCTTGACGTGGGGCTTTTAGACTTCTGATCCACCAAAGTGAACTGATGGAGAAGAACACGTAGCCTGTTTTGTTCTCCCTCTCTTGTTTTTAAGGATCATTTATCCAGACTCACGGGACTCTTTGTTTGTGTAACCTGTCTCTGGATTGTAAAACATCGTTCTGTGTTTTAACTTGAACAAACAGTAAACATCTTCCATCAGGTATCCTCAAAAATGTGTTAAGCCTGGGCGCCACTGTTTCTATTGGGACTAAAAAAATTGCAGTGCTCTCTTTTGCTTACATTTAATGCCTATAAATAAGTTTTTCAGAAGGGCACCTTTATCAGCACACTGCCACTGTGAGAGGAAAGAGCATACTTGGACAAGCCTGCTTGAGGGATTAAACTTTTTAGTTCAGCTTCTGTGTGTTGCCCTTTTATCCTTTTGCTTAGAGCAGGGAGAGGATGGTTTGACTTGCCTTGCTCAGGGTGGGCACTTGGGTATCTTTAGGTCAGGTCTTCTGCATCATTTCTGCCAAACATCTGGGCAGAGACGATGGAGAGGAAAGAGCCTTCTGCCCTCCTGCCTGTTCGTTCATACAGGTACCCCAGCAGCAAAAGGAGCTTGACATAAAGGGGAGATTTATTTCACTGTCTAACGGAGCATCTGTATTATCAAAGGCAGATATGTCAGAGCACTTTCCCCCTCCCTGCTCTGTCTTTTGTTGTGTGAATGTCATTTTGCTGACAGAACTTGTGTTGTATTCCTTGTTATCAAAGTAGAACTGAAAAAAAAAGAGGTGATGCTTTGTCTTAAATGTTGGTACCAAAATCATCAGCTAAACCTTGTTGAGTGAGGATTTTAATTCCTGGTTTAAAGACTGAGTATAATTTGGCTTTCAGACCTCCCATTCTTCCTAAATCAAGTTTATGGTAGCAGCAGCCATGAGTGTCAGCTTTTGATTATAAACAGATTTGGAGCCACTAAAAATCTCCTTGAAATCAGTTTGACAACTGTTTGAGAACCACCTTTTTAATATTCCCAGCAAGTACCCTGCTGAGGTCTCTTGCAGCAGCCTTGTAGATCTTGTAGATGTTAGTCTTTCCTGCATATTTTATTTTATCTTGCTCTTAAGCTTCCTAGAAGAATGCACATGGATAAGCTTTCCAAAGCTTTTTTAAAATTCATTTTTACATGGAAACCTGGGCTCGGCGAGACGAGAGTTGAGTGGAAACTGGTTGTGCTGTGCTGGGGGGGTGCAGCACCTCGGTGCTCAGAGCACCTTGCAGGGAGGTGCTTTTTGCTTTTGTTTGGGTTTTCTTGAGGCTAAATCCCAATTTCTCCCCACAGTTTCTGGCTCCAGGTGGGTCTCTGGACCTGCAGGGGGGTGGAGGGTGCAGCAAATCCATCACCACGGGAGACAGTGGGATGGGCCGGGGGGTCTCGGGGTGCACAGGCTCAGGTGGGAGAAGGGGAGGGAGATTGGCTGGTGCTGGTTTTTATTCCTGCAGCCCGTGACAGCCCCTGGTCTGAACCAGCAGGCTCAGAAAACCTGAGCAGCTCCTAAGGCAGCATCACCCCGGGCCTGTGCTGCGTGCCCAGGGCTCTGCACTGCAGGGATCAAGGGATATTCCATCTGGGGGTGGGAAAAACGACCCTTGCAGCCTTTCTTTCTTCGAGGCTGGCAGCGGGAGCAGCGTGAGGGACACATTTCCATTTGACTCATCCGTTGTTGAAATGGTGACACCCTTGAGTCACATTAAAAACGAGACCTTGTAGCTGAATTGGCACATCACGGAGCAGGTGTTTGCTGGGGTTTTGGGGGGTTTGTCCTTGTTAAGAAAATTATTTTCCCATTCCCCGAGATGGGATGAAACTGATTAATGTTTTGCTGGTGTGTTGCTGATGTCCTGGGTTAAAAATAACGGGAAAACCTGATTGAGGTGGAATGCTGGAACTTAGCTGTCAAGATAACCTGCTTGAAATAGTTGTAAAGGCCTAAAAAATAAAATAAAATAATAAAAAAGATGAGTGCCCAGTAGCCAGATGGTTGGAAGAGAACACCCCACGATCAATGAGGCAATACGTAAATATTTTCGATCATTACCACAGTACTGCTGTGTTGACATTGAAATTCAGAGTGTTATTCTGTGGGCCTCCTCATTGATCAGCAGATGAGCTCTGATAAAACAGAGGATGAAAGCACAATACCGAGCATTATTATGGATTGTGGATTTCATTGACAAGGACAGGCTTCCATCAAGGGCTAGGAATGGATTTCAAACGCTCTTTAAGCATGTTACTGAGCCACTGTGCTCCTTCCCTGGCTGTCAGCTACCAATTAAATGGTGTTTTATTTCTTGAGCTGCTTTATTTAAGGTGAAATACTGCATAATTGACTAATTTTTCTGTGCTAATTGCCACATTTATATGGGAAGGGGCAAAGTGGAAGCTGCCATAGAGTTCTCTGCTTCAATTATACCTGGCTAGAAACAGCTGGAAAATAATATCAATCAAACAGCTGAATTAAAATTTTTTTTTTTTTTCCAAAAAAGATCCTCCTGAAAGCTGGTTGTAGAGACCCTATCTGGCTGAGTCACTTAGAAACCTTCATGGTGTGACAGCATTCTCATGAATAAAACATGAAGTGCCTTTGGCATACACAGGTGCTGAACCCACCCAGAGGCTCTTTCTTTTTATTTTTTTTCCTTTTACTTCTCCTTTTCCCTCCTCCACTTTTGTGCTCCTGGAAAAAACAAAATAGCGTCGATTTTACTGCTCTCAGAGGGGAGTCTGAAGCTTGACACTAAATAGACTCTCGTGAAAGCTGCTTTTTAAGATCTGCCCACCCCGCAGCAGTCCCAGTGCAGAGCGGGGGCTGCTGGTGGTGGTGCCTGCGGTCCCACCGTGGAGGCAGGAGCTCACCGTGGTTTGGGAAGGGGATGTGTGTGGGGAGCAGGTTGCCACCTTTGCCTGATGTTAAATGGGACTCTTCCTGTTTTACACAGACTGGTGTGAGGTTCCTAAAAATCTCATAAGGGTGTGTATAGAGTGTAGGGTCTGGGGTTTTTTGAAATATTTTTTTCTTGCAGTTGATCAGAGCAATGGGTTGTAACGTTTCCCATTTTATATACGGGAATAAAGACTTTTAGGAAAGGATTAATGACTTCTGAGGAAGCAGAGAGGGCTTTGCAAATGAAAAGCTCTCTCTCTCTCTATAGCTACAGCAGAGTCCAGAGCCCAGGCAGCTTCTGGAAGCATTTTGCTGTTTGTTTTCCCTCCCTTTCCCTTGGGTCTGGCTGCTTACAGTGAGGCCAGGACCTTGTGCTCCTTTGGGAACGTAACCCCGGGGCACTTGGAGGGTCCAGATGCCGCAAGCATCGGAGAGGGGGAAATGGTCTCGGTGCCTTTCCAAGCTGCTCGTGTTTTCCTGTTAACTGCTGCATTTCTCTTGCATGTTGATTAATTTCCTGGCACATCCTGGAGCCTGCTCCTAAGATTAGAGTTCTTCAGGATTTTGAATTTGTTTCCCTGTGGTTTGTTGGTTTTTAGTTGCTTACTTATATCCCCTTAGTGCTTTAGAGTGGCTGATAAAGAACAGAAACCACCTTTTCTGAGCATAAAGGGCTCTGGAGACCATCTGTGGTCTGAAACTGATGCTCCCAAACCATGGGCATGTGGTGTTTGACCACAGCTGACACTCGGTAGGGCTTAGAATTTATTCATGCGGATTGGGCAAGAGCAGGAGGCTGAGCTAGACCAGCTGTGGTGGTCATGAGGAACAGTTTTGCTTGTTCATTTCTCCCTGCAAGACGGTGCTGTCGGTGCCTCTGACTTTGCAGGAGCCTTTTTATTGCCTGTGCTTGGCAGGGCTCTGGTCCTCGAGGCCAGTGAGTTGTGGTTTGAGGTTGTCATCAGGTGTGTTTGTCCAGGTAACGGTGAGGTGGGAGCTCTGCCTGTCCCACCAGTATAAAGTGATTTAGTAGTGGCAGCGATGGGGGCTCCTGGAAGGACTGGAAAGTGAAGTGCAGCACATCAGTTCAGCAGAGAAGCCTTCAGAAGCCAGCAGAAAGCATCTTATAATTAATTAATCATCCTCCATGGGAAGGTAAATGCCAGTTCTGTTACCGCAATGTGGTGATTTCAACGTTGGTGCTAAAAACGAGCCGTGTGGCACCTCTGCCTCTTTGCAAAAGATATTTACATGTGAATCTGGCTATTAATAGCTGTGGTCTGCTTTCCTGTGCCTCGGGTGCTGCTGAGCTGTCGTGCTGCTCCAGAACCAGACGTGGGCTTTGATTCGGTTCTGAGCTGCTCCAGTGCCCAGAGGCTTCCCCGGGGAGATGCTTCCCTGAAAGCCTTTCGAGGAAGGGAGGGAGTTTGTAACGTTCCTCTTTGCGAATCACCCATAATAGAAATGTTCTTGTAGCCTTTTGGGAGCTCTTGCATTAACTCACATTTCTGTGTTTTTGTTGCGTTGCTTTTTCCTGGTGGTTTGGACAAATGTGCCCCTTGTTTAACAATGCTGAATCCTCCCACACTTCGGGAGTTTAATTTTAAAGCAGAAGCAGTTTTAACAGTGTATGCACTTAGCACAAAATGTTTCTGAAATGCAGACAGGGTTAATGATTATAGAAGAGGCTGGAAACCTGACAATTTTTAAGTTTAAATTTTGCCTTGGTAATCTGTTCTCACACCTAAAAATAAGTAAATTAAGAATAGCATCAGCGAGGCCTCTGCAAACTGCAGTGACTTTAAAAAGTGATGACTTGGGAATACAGTCAAGGTGAATTGTTTATGATTATTCCAGAAAACAAGTTTTATAAATGTCATAATGTCCTAGGCTACATTAATTATCTATTACTTTTAGTGTTTGCTGCAGAGAAAATGCCAGTGTTTCTGTTTTCCCAGAGGCAATACTTTCAGTTTCTCTTGTACAGAAATGTTTTTGCTTTTAACCACTTTTGTTTGCAGTACCATTAACAAGTGTGCAGAAGACTCAGTTTTTCTGTTCGGAACAATTGCTACAGACTTACTGTCACAGAAAATAAGAACTTTTGTCATCCTTCTCTGGTCTACAACACAGGGAAAAAACCCAACCCCGGAACAAAAAAAAAGAGGGCGTAGGAAGATTGATTTTTGTCAGCTGGAGGAGGCTTTGTGGCTGCCCTTCCAGGTTTGCAGGTAGCCTGGGGGGCTTTGAGTTTGGCCTCACCCATACTCTGAAACCCTTTGAGCCCCTGGGTCCAGGCCCTGCTAATTCTGAGGACTGTTCCCTGCTCAGCAAAGCCAGACAGAGAGAGCAGGGCCCTGCTCTGACTCAGTTTTTCACAATTTATTTACCAAAGTGTGGGTTGTAGTGGATGTTTCTTTTGGGAGGATGTTGTCTGGCATATCCAGCACCTAGAGAGACTTGTCTTGCTTGTGGAAAATGGGGAAAGAGTGGATATGGACAAATCCCAATGTGTTTGAGGAATGAATTATTGTACCATGTGTAACAATTGGTAAGGCTCAATCAGACTGGATGTGTATTGAGTTAAAAACTGCATAGCTATAATGAATATATTAGCTTTTAAAAGAGAAAGGTAATGTGAGGATTCTTGTTTACTTGCAAATCATACTGGTAGAATGGCTAAAAGGACTAACGGAATACTTGCTTTCATGAAAAGGCGTTTAAAAATTCAAAGGCAAAGCAAGATTAAAATGTTATATTTAAATATATTTCCATCATACAGATTTGAATAGTTGCTTTAGAGAGGAAGTCCTTTGGGCTTTGCATCATTGTATTGTATATAACAGTAGGGGAAGAAACGTTTTACATTTCCTTTTATGAAAAGAACTTTTACTTAAAACATTCCTTATGAATTTAGTGGGTTAATTCTGCCCCAAAATGCACACACAAAATACTGGCAAAGGTATCAAATCATCAAATATTTTTTCCACAGTTATAGAGAGGATGTAATTTTAAAAGTAGTGGTGATTTTCAGTGTTAATTTTGTTGTGAGCCTGAAGAATTAGTTTTATTTATTTTCTGGTCTTGACTGTATTAATGTTGGCAGCAAGATCAATAGTCAGTGAAAGAAAAGAAAACTAAGATTCAGTTTCAGATAAATTCTGATGGGATCCTAAACCACAGGGCCACAGACTGGACCTGTGGTTTCCAGTTCTGACATCCAATCTAAAAGTTGCATCACGGAAGGTTTTGAGATAGGTTAAGCAACTTAATAATAATAGAAAGTGTTGGGTGGTATTATTATTATTATTTATTATTACCACCACCCAGCCTGGGAAAGCAGAAGTGGCATTTGGGCTCTATGTGCCTTGCTCAGCTGTGAATCAGCAAATGACGTTAATAAGCATTTGTGGACTAAATATATTTTTAAGCTATCTGGCTGCTTGCTCTTGGTGAGATTTCTGAGATTAATGGTCCTGAAACGTTACTCGCATTTGCTCTTCCTCCAGGATGAATCTGACCTGTGCAAGCACTATTATATTTTTTAAAATTGCTGTGCAAGAAGTTACAAGAGTAAAGATCAGTTACTGGTTTTTTTTAAGTTGTTGGCAAGACATAAATTTATGTGAACTGAAGCAGTGTTTGCAGCTAAAGGTATCGATGGTTTTTCCAAGCATTTCAGGCTCTTTAGGGGAGGGAACAGAGTGTATTGATGTTTTATTTATTTTTTGTGTAACACTTTGGTAGCAGGTGCTGGTCTTAAGGCTTGGATCCAAGTCCCTGTCAAGGAGATGTGCTTTTATTTGTGTAGTTGTGGGCCCAGATTTGCATGTTCCAGTGCAGAACACAGCTCCTGCTGCTGGGAAGGAGAACTGGGAAGGACAACTGTGCCCTTCCTGACCTGAAGGGGAAAGGGATATTTGTGCTGATGGGAAGTGCAGCGAGATAGAGGCAATTTTAACATGAGCACGTGGGTTTTGGGGGCCCACGGGTGACCTGTGGGATGTACCCCAACCTTCCCTGCTCCATCACGCTGTTAGACCAGTGCTGGGAGAGCTCTGGCTCTGCTCTGGCTGCTGCTTGGAGGACAGAGAAACAAGGATAAGCCAAGATATTAAAGAAAACCTAAAGGAACCTGGATATACTCGGGGAGATCATCAGTAGAGAGGGGAGTGGAGAGCACGTGCGTGCCCTGAAGTGCAACCCAGCTGCTTTAAAAGCAGCATTAAAACCAGTCTGCAGTGGTTGGAGGTAAAGATGAGACTGCCTGGAGGAATCTCTTGGAAAGGCAGTAGGCTGCTTGGAACGACAAGCAAAGCACATAACTTGCTCCGCAGGGAGTGTTACAGGTTCCCTCAGCCCCCTTGACAAAAATCAGCCTCGGGGGAGAGCAGGTGGCTGGAATAGGAGTGTAAACGGGGTGCCTGGGCTTTCCCGAGCTGGATATGTCCTCCTGGGTGCTGCTGGTTCACCAGCCCTGTCTTTGTTCCCCGTGGGAGCTGCCGTCTCCTCGCTCCTCCAGGTGTGGAACGGTTTGTGGGGATTACAAGAGCAGCTCCAGCTCTGCTTCCACCCTCACACGTGGGATCCTGCCCAGGCTCTGGGGGCTCCCTGGAAGAATCTGTGGTGTGCTGGGTTTGTCTGTGGTGTTGTCGCCTCTGTGGAAGTCATTGAGCTCCGAGTTTGGAAGGGAAATGCTTTGAGGGGAAGTGTTGTACAGAGGGAGCACGTGAGAGTGGTCAGTGCAACGCGTGTGTTTTTTCTTCTCTCTTTTTTTTTTTTTTTCCTTCTTAATTTCCATGAGTTAGAGATGACGATGACTCATGGTTTGGAACACACTTTAAATCCCTGAGGTGCTCATTGCCGCCTACTATCACGTATTGAATTTCTGACATACCGGAGGGATGTCTGCAGAGAAACTCTGATGTGCAATTATAAAATGTTGTAGCTTTATGTTGTTTGCATAGGAGCCATTAGCATGGTATAACTGGGAAAATAATGCAGCTTTATTCTTGCTCTTGATTTCCCATGGGCATGGCAGTTCAGCAAGTGTGTTCTGTCTTTTTCTAGGATGTTGACACATGTGGACCAACAGTGACATCCTTTTTCAGCAATGCTGTCTTTGCTCCCTCCTGCATTCAGAAGCATCTAGAGAGATTTTTTGCAGAAGGTAGGTTCTGACATTTCAGCTGGGTGGCTGTTCTTTTTCTTCTGGGTTAGAAATAACCATTTAGATGTTACTAGGGAGAATGGTAATTAATCTGAGGGATACTAGCATGCTGCTGGTGAGAGGGGATTAACCTTAGCTTGGGTTCCACTTGAATAAATGCTTGGGGACAACGTGATGAGATGGAGGCTGGAGAATGGCTGCAGGAGCTCTTGGAGAAGGGCTTGGCAGTCACAGGACATGGCTGGCTTAAATTGCATAGATGTGTGCATTGGTAATAAACCTCTTTTGAAAGAAAGCTCACGCTCCTTGCCTTTTCCTGCATAGTCAGTATCCTTGTTTATTTAAAATCTTTCAAA
Source organism: Cnemophilus loriae (assembly GCA_013397755.1). Lineage (NCBI taxonomy): Eukaryota > Metazoa > Chordata > Aves > Passeriformes > Corvidae > Cnemophilus > Cnemophilus loriae. Next base: position 167,806 of record VZTF01006246.1, on the reverse strand, counting down.
TGAATAAAGTAAAAGGGAGAATGGCTACACAGGATGTGCAGTTAACAGAATTTTTAATTTAAATCTTGGGTGAGGTTTTTTTTCTCAAAAAAAGTCTTAACCTTGCTGATTTTATTTGTATGGAGATAAACAGTTGTGCAGGCTCATTTACTACCATCAAATTGTAGTTTCTACCTTTTTTTGTCCTCTGAATTTTAGATTTGTTTTACATTGCCAGTAGGATTGAGATGCAGAACTTCCCAATAAACAGTGTAGAAGGGGAACCAGTTACCTGTGGTGGCTTTTAACAAATAAAAGTGAAGAGATTGTGTTTTTTATGAATGTGTGTACCTGCTGCTCCCTTAAGCTGTAACCTTTGGAGTGTTGCTTGGGGGTTCACTGTGTGTGTCCAGCTCCATCCAGTCTTCTTGTGTGAATTCTAGAAACGTCTCTTGTAGTGTGAACTCTCACTACAAAATTAGTGGCTGGAGTTTTTTGGTAGACAGGGTGTCAGCCTTTAGCCTGACTGCATAGTTCTGCATCTTTTTTTCCTCCAGTACATTCCTCAGCACTTAGGTGGTTTTTTTCCTTTATCAGGAATGGTCTTTTTGACTCCACCAAATGTTTCTTTGGGGTGATACTAAAACTTAACAGTTGTCAGGTTTTGCTTCAAGAGCAACGAATTGCTGGGAAGAAGAGAAAGAATAAATGAGTTTGGATCTGAGACTGTTCACTTACCAGACTGAAATATGTTTTCAGTCTCTCCGGGTTTATACCTCGAGGTCACAGCAGTTACACTGATACTGCAGTGGCACCAGCTCTATATTAACATGCAATATCTTTACGAGAAATTGTTGAAAACTAGGGGTGATTTGAATATCTTAATTGTCTCCTGTCAGGAAATTGGCTCCCAGTGAATTCACTGCCATTCTCCAGGTCGATTCCCTTCCTGAAGCCTCTCTTTGGGATTAGCAGAGCCCAGTGCCAGGCTGGGTAGGCTGTTCCTGTGCTGTGTCTCGTCCCTCTGTGGAATACCTGATTTCCTCGGGAGAGAGCCCAGCAGCTCCTGCCTGCCCAAAGGAGCTGTGCCCGGGTCTCTCTGGGATCAAAAGCTGCCAGCAGCAGCTTTGACAGAGGAGTTTATGCTCGTAGAGGCATTAATTGCCATATGAGTTTGTGCTGCTGTGCTGAGGGGGAACATCTGTATCCCAAGAGCTTTGCCTCCTGTTTTAGGTCTTGCACTCCCCTGTAGGCTGTTCCAGAGGGGAGCATTTTTCTCTGAATTAGCAGTAACAGCAGAGAAGAAATGCAATCCTTGGCAGAGCTTAGGGTTTGCTTTGCCCCAAGGCTGAGTCTCCATTCATTTCAATTGCCTGAAGGATTTTACAGGGCTGATGAGGTGCCCAAGTGGTCATTAATTCTCTGGGTAGGTGAGGGGAAATTGCCTCCAGAATGGTGTTCACAGGGAAATGAATCCCTGCTCTTGCGTCACCAGAGAGCGAGTAACGTCTGTGAGTTGGCAGGTAGGGAGTGTAGGGAGAGAAATGGGTTTTAAACCTTGTCAGGGAATGCAGTGTTCATGGAGACAAAAAACTGAATTGCCGTGTCCAGGAAAATGCTGTAGGCACCGGGTAATTTCCCCCTCTGTTCTGCCACCATCGCTGTGCAGCCCTTTGGTTTTCCATTCTGGAGGCTTTCAATCCAAACTGCTGGACAGAATGAAAATGTTGGGGGAGCGCTCCTCTGCAAGTCATCCTTGGGAGTGTTTTGCACAGAACTATTTCAAAACCTAGGAAAGTGTCCTCAATCCCTGCTGTGAGCAGAGCCCGAGGGACGCGTGTGCGGACGTGAGCCGTGTGTGCCGGTGATGTCGGGAGCTGTGGGACCTGGGCAGGGAGCCAGGGGGAAGTGCAGTGTGATGGGGAGATGGAGGATGCTGCTGTAGAATGAGGAGGGACCTGCTGCTCTGTCCCTCAGCATCCTCACTTCCAGCTGTCTGGAGGCACTGTGCTGCCTTTTTGTGCTCCTGCAGCTGCAGAAGCCTGGATGGGATGAGTGTTCTCTGTCTGTAGGAAGAGGCAGAGGCTGACGTTGGGCAGGAGGATAATAAGAGGGGAAGGTAGATGAGGTGGAATCCAAGGGTGCCTGAGAAGATGTGAGGCAGGCTGGGGACAGGGGACTTGTGCACTGGGGAGGTGACGTCCCCTCTAAGCAATCTGTAACGTCACTGAAGGAATGTGTTGTGTCCTGTCAGAAGGAAGCACAGCTTTACTTTGCAGTTGCCTCCTTCTAATGTCCTTCCAGCACTCCCTGCCTTGCCTGCAGCACCTGTCCCTGCTCCTGTGCCATGCTGGGCTGTGATTTTCCACCCCGGCTGTGTAATGTGACCAGCTTTTCTCCTTCCAGAGCCTTCTATCCTTTTGTATGGGCACAAACTGAGCCTGAACCTTTCTTTTTCTGCACCTTGTACTTACCAGGGGACTTAGTGTGGGACCCATGACATGAGAATTGAACCCCTTGTACGGGGTGAGTTTGTGGAAACCGACTAAACGCAGAGAAATCTGCCTTCATGTTGGATCCTCCATCAACTAGGTTGAAAAATTCACTGTAAAGAGTTAGATCAAAGGGATAACACTCCAGGGAGCTGGGTGGTGGCTGCAAGGAGAGGAAGCCTGTTTGGCAGCATAATGGAGCAGCACAATTGTGACATTCCCCTGTCTCAGTGTGTAAAGGTTGTGGTTTAGGGTTGCACTTGTTACTGTGCTGGGAAGGGGGAGCTGCTGAGAGGTGAGGAAGGGGGAATGGGACCTTGTAAGGGTGGGAGAGAGTTACAGGTGAACTCATTTAGACCTGACAGGACACAAATGTTTGGAAAGGTACAGAAGGATCCCTTTTCAAAAAGAAGGGATCTACAGAGTCTCCTGTATAATCTGGCACTGAAATTTCTCATGGAAACAGGGGTGAGTTTTTATTCTGGTGGTTTTCCTCCTTTTACAATAGAAACACAAGACACGAGGAGCTGTTTGGACATACGTCTTTAACTGGGAGGAAAGAGCTGTGATGCTGCTGTGGTTGTAACCACAAACTAACTGACAGTTTCCTGCTGCAAGTAACTTTCTATAGATCTAAACCTCCTTCATTTGTTTGTTTTTCTGTGCTGTTTAAATATCTGAGGAAGATTCTGTTGCTGCTAGGCTGCTATTTTCTGACAAAGTCTTTGTTGTAGTAATTTTGGGGGATGGTGGCATGAAGAGAGATCATTACAGCACTGATACAGCTGGACTCCAAAAAGTTTCTGTATTTTACGATCTGGTTTAATGTAGAAGTGAAGAAGTAACCCCATTAAACGTGTGTCAGACTGGTTTTGCAGTTACATTTGCATGTACAAAGCTCTGTTTATTTCTGAGGAGAAAAGATGTCATCATGTGAACCTGCCTGTGTGGCTGAGACTCTTCATCTGAGTCTATTTCCATGGCATCATTACTGGCTTCTAATTCTCCTGCCCCCTTCCCACCCTTCTCCCCTGTGATGTGTTAAATATCACAGCTGCAAAAATGAGGGCACGTTTTTTCCCTGCTGTTCCCATTCCAGCTGGAAAACTTGGACAGAACCTTCCCTTGTGGTTTGTGATACTGTAAATAAAGGCTTGGGAGGTCACACGTTTTCCATCTCAAGTTATTTTGATTCCAGTGCTGGAATGGGAGAGGAGGAGGGAGGAGAGGAATAAAAATAAAAACAAAAACAAAACCTCAAACTGTTGTAGCTTATTGTGGGAAAAAGAGCTCATTAATACAAAGGGGAAGCAATTGGAAGAAAAAGCCTTTGCAGAGAGGACTTAGTCTTTGACTGAAGCTGTGACTTGGATAATTAGGGTCAAATATTTCAAAGGAATCTTCTATAAAGCTTTGAAATAAAAGTTATCTACAAAGCGGAGGCCCTGAACAGCAGCTCCTGTGATCTGGGGCTGTTGCTGGGCAGTTGCTGTCTGCCTTTAAAGGTGCATCAGCCTGACTCTATAGGCGTGTGGGTGAGTAATTTGACCTGTGTCCCTCTGACTATGGTTACTCATACTCTTAAATGCCAGTTAAGTGGGCTTTAAGTGTGGAGTTGAGAAATCGTGGTTTTGGGTCTCGCTGGCTGCGGTCGGGTGAGCCGGAGTCGCGTTCGCAGCCCGGGCAGTACCCCACGGGCTGGGGCACGGGGGGTGGGAAACCTGTTTGCACATTTTCTCAAGATTAATGCTGCAGTTCAGCCTTCTGAAAATCCCCACAGAATCGTGGCTGTTACTGCTGCTGTTCACAGCTGGTGTCCCCCATCTGCAGGCTTGGGCTCCTCAGCTGAGTCCCTTCTCATGTTGGTGTTTGAGGCTTTGCCTGCTCACAGAAAACACTGTTTAGGCTTAACCTTATCGTATTTTTCGCTTTTGATATTTGTATAATCATGTTTTGGATATACTAAGAAATGAGCTCAGGACAAGGTCCACTGGGCTTTACTGCTGAGTGTGATGAATATTGGCTTACAGAGGAGACACTAACATTTACTGGCAACTGTGTCACTCACTTTTGTGGAGTTCTGAAGAGACCTTTTCCTGGTGATGATTTTTTCTGTTGTTTTTTTTATCAAAACAGGATACAAAGTGTGAATGTAATTTGTCACTGCAGAACTCACATTGTACCTTGACACTACAGAAGTATTTCTTTTTCCATAAACTGTTATATTTATAATGTACAGCAGGAACAGAAGAGGAACATTCCACATCTAGATGTTAATCTCTGCACCTGGTAGTCTTTTGATTCAATAACTTTTCTTCCTTGATCTTCTTTTGAGGCTTTTTTTTCTTTAATAGGCACAGGACATATGGACATAAAAAATAATGGCCCAATTTCACCCCTGCTGTAGCTCATTGACGTCATTAAAGCTACAGCAGGGATGACTTGGCCCAGATTCTTTAAAAATAAGACCTGATGAACAACCCCTCCTGGAACAGCTCTGTGGAGAAGGTTGTCCTGAGCACAGCATAGAGCAGATGTGATGCAACTCACCCTGACATTTGATACCATTCCCACTGGTGCCGTTCCAGTGAGATGCTGGGCCCTTCCTGGAGGAGACAGAAGGCTGCAGATGTGCTGCAGATGTGCTTTTACCATGTCATAATAGTGTGCTGGAAAGGGGCAATTAATGAAGTGAGAGAAGGGCACTTAAGGCAGAGGCGGATCTGGGTGGAGACCTCACTTGCCTGGAAGTTGTGGGAGCTGTCTGTGCCTGAGGATTGGGCTTGGCACATGGTGAGGCAGAAGATGGAAATGTAGAATTATCTGTGAAAAACTGTTGCCCTGAGCAGGTTTTTAGGAAGGTGGTTTGGGTGCGTTTTGTATTTTTGTACTTTTTCCTCGCGTCCTCTGTGATGTCTGGGTATTGCCACGCAAGGATCAGCCATCTGAACGTGGCAGTTCCTGGCACAAAGGAGCACTGCCAGGTTCAGTGTCTCAAGGTAGGTCTAAGGTGCAGCTGCTTTCTCAGGGCATATTTCCCTCCTTATAACTGGGTATAGAAACAGAAATTCTGGGTAATGTAGATGAAAAAAGGCAACATAGATCATGGTGAAAATAGTAGATTTGAGCTTAAGTGCCGAGTCTGAATTAAGCTGAAAAATGTGCTTTCAGATCTGAACACACTGAAAACAGAAAGGTGAAAATGTGAAAGGTTCTCAGGAGCTGTTGACTGCTTTCTGTTTACTAAAATAGTGGTGGCGATTCGTGGATGGTGACTCCGAAAATCTTTACAATAACGTACAAAGCGAGTGTTTTGCTCACTGTTATTTATAACTGCGGGAAGAAACACCTTTTAGAGAGCAGTCAGAGCCCCAAAGCTGTATCTGAGGTGGGTGAATGCTTGATCACTTTTTGTACAGCCAGCATTCATTGCCCAGGGTATCTTTAATTGAACAGAATTCTTGGTGGTTATAACTGTGTCTGGCCAAGACAGGTTCTCTTGCAGTGAGTCCAAGAAATCAGATAGTTCTTTTTCCGATGCCAGACTCTTCTGGTCCACTGAATATAACTGCAAGAACACATAGTTCCCAAGAAGGAAAATGCTTACTGTGTTTTTGGTGACAGCTGAAGCTAACTTGGGGGAGGGCAAGATGGAGCAAATGGCACTTGTCTGCTTATGAGAGCATGTTCGTTCTAAGGGAATTTAAGTTGGAAAGTTTTTTGCAGTGAAAAGCCAGAATAGTGTCAAAGTGATATTGACTAGTATAAATAGTGAAGGGAGAATTAAATCTTTAGAATATATTCAGTCCTTTGGTTAGTCATCCAAAACTCTGCTGGTAGGACAGGGAAAGAAATCTGGACTTAACCTGATAAATGTCCTTCTAACAGTGGAAAAAGTCAGGAAACCCAAGAATTTAATTCATGATATCCAGAGAGACCATGCAGCAGCTGGCAGCAGACTGCTAAGGAAGAGTATTAATCCTAGAGGAAACGAGAGGGAAAGGTAGCTGAAAACTCTGCAGCCCTAAGGACTTTTGGAGGTAAAAGATATTTGATGTAATGCAGATAAGGGTGATTAGCTAATTTTATTGCATGGAATACACCCTTGTCTGATTAAACTATCTTGCTTTGAGATTCTCTTTCCTTGTATTGTCTTCTTCCCCCGTATCAAGCTCCCCCGTGTCATTGTGGATGGACTTATTTAGGGTCTAACCCTGCTTTTACTGAGGTTAAAAGCAAAATTTGATGGGTGTGAAGAGAACCTGCCCTGGGACTTGAAGTGAACCCCTACTATCTCTCTCTAACCAGACTGATGAGCAGCATGGGTTGAATATTTATGCCAGATCCAGTAAAAGCTTGATGATTGCAGAGAAGGGTTGAAGAGAAGATTTTACCCGAGTAATAGAATGTGTGAAAATTTTAAATTGCATATCTTTGTGACTGACCCGCAGCAGTTAATTTTCCAGAGCCAAGGCTACATTGTCATGGGTTTTAGCAGAGTAGAGAAATGATTAATTTCTGGGGTATACAGAGATCTTTCTTAATAATCAGAAGCGTGTCATCTGGTTGAAAATACAATTTTTCAGGAAGGTGGGAAGCTGTAAATGGGCAGCAGCTTGTTGTTATGGATGCAGTTAGAGCACATGCATCCCTGTGAACCAAGCCCAGCTCCCTCTCCGTGGCACTCAGGCAGTGCTGGGGAATGATGAGCTACAGCCAAGTCTGGTTTCCCGTCCTCTGGAACGTCAGCGCGTGGATGTGACGCTGCACACACGTCCCCAGGCTGCAGGGAGGTTATCAGGGAGATAACCTGGCTGAACCCCAGCGCTCAGAGTGTCTCGGGGCCGCTTGTGATGGTGGATCAGCTTCACAGCCTCGAGTGGAAACTCCAGGAAATTCCAGTTCCTACTGAGGCAGTGTGGTCTGTGTGTTAATCCCTGTGCACGGGCTGCGAGGGGAGAGGATTCATCAGCACATGCACTGACAGACTCGTGGACCTGTTTCATTTATGAAGAGTTACGAGTTGAAATCAGTATGCAGATCAGGAGTGCTCGGAGTAACTAAAGAAAATCCTTTGGCTGTGGTTTCTGCGTCATCCCAGCAGTTTATTAAGAAAGTAGAAGGGAAAAGACAGGGATGCAAATACCATCCATATTTATTCAGATTAAAAAGGAGTGTGGGGATGGAGCCGTAGGGAGAAGGGGAACTGTTCAGTGCTGAAGGAGAACTTTCAGTTTATTTGATGGGAAATTTTAATCTATTCTGGATGATTTAACTGTTAAGCTCTAGAGCAACAGACTCCAGCTCATCACCTGCCAAATGCTTGGGTTCCACTGGGTGCTCTTAAGTCCTGTAGAGGCCCATGAGGTTCAGCTCTATTCTGAAGAGCTCAGAGAGTAGGAAAGAATGAGGTAAAGGAAACTTTTTAAAAACGCTGTTTGTGTTTATAAAAGAACAAAGAAAATGACCTTGAAATTAATTTGAGCTATCCCCTTGATCAATGACTCTAGTTTGTCCACTAATTCTTCTGTATATATAGCTAGAACACAGCCTACCAATGAAAGTTCTTTTCGTTTCTTACTATTTTGAGGTTTATTTTGATGGATTATGTTTCTAGGTAACTGTTGAAGGTTATTTCTGGGAAATGCTGCCAGAATGTTTATTAACATGTGACTAGATCCAGGTAGAATCCCTTGAGAAAATCTGGCTCTTCTGTGCACTCTCAGCAAGGGGCAGTGACTGTGCTGAAGCGTGAGAGTCCTCCCAGCTCCCTGTCCATGCTGGGCGTGGAAATAACTCTGTCAATAGCAGAAATGTCACAGCAGGAATGACTTGCTGGATGTGCCCAATTCCATTTATCTAAATGAGCTGTGATCCTGGATTTAACGTGCTGTTTCATAGTTCAGATAAGAGTCACATGAATTAGATTATTGTTGGGAAAAAAATAGAGGGGTGCTGATATAAATACTTCTGTGGGATGTTTAGAGAGCATTAGCAAGTCATTTTACTTTTATGAACAGCAGTGGTCAAAGCAGTTTCCTGCAAGAGATGCTTTCCACGTGATAGGAACTCCAGTCATTAAAAAAGCATGAATCGGATTAAGACGTGTAGGGTTATTTTAATTTGCCTTTGAGTCTTCAGATGTCAGTGCAAGCTTTAATCAGCAGCTGTGCCAGTGAGGAACTACCACGTGAAGTGGAAAGGGAGGATGTGGGCTGAGATGCTCCTGGCTGAGTGGTTCAGGGGCTCCCCTGCACGCTGAGGGGTCCTGCCCTGCAGGTGCTCACTTCTGCAGGATTACGTGAGCACTCGTGACCCTTTTGTGGCCTTGTCAGCAACAGCCAAAGGTGTCCCTGTGGTTTGTGGAGTTGAGGATGTGTTCAGCAGAGGGGCAGGCGTGTGGACAGTGGGGATGGGTAGCCAAGAGCATTCCTGATGCAGTGTGAGACTCCTGGGTAAGAATGTGTGGCAGAGATAGCACAGGTCTTGTGGCATCGAGAGCTGGCAGCTGACTGTCTCCTGGGCAGTTGTCTGATGCCATTCTTTCAGGTGGACTTCAAAAGCCTATTTCCTCATCCTTCTGGGAGTTTCCTCTGCACGTGAAACAAACTCCTTGAGCCCTTTGTCTTTAGTTTCACATCACCCTTATGGCCTGTGGTGCCCATTGCTTTGAGCACCTGGCTGTGTTCCCTGGGGTTCAGTGGGAGATACGGCAATGGCAAATGTTAACAGCTCAAATTCTTGTTTGCTTTTTGTGTATGCTTAATATGCAAAACGTCATCTATGTTGTGTCAGAGGCAGTGATGAGCAGTTCTCTCCCTCCCTGTGTTCTCAGGGCATGAATGCTCAGTTTTGGCCCAGTACCGGTGATTTTGTCGTGAGGAGCCAGAAGCAGGAGGGCACGGAGGGTGTCCCTTCTCGAGGTCATGGTGGGTGCTTCTGATAACCGTGAGGGGAGAGACTGTCCCAGCACTGTGACTTTGCTGGGGGCATTTCTTAGTGCTCATGTCTGGGCGGATGGCTGTGTTCTGCAGGTCACGGTCAGGGACAAAGGCGTATTCCCTGGACAGGATGGCAGGAAGTTCAGGAGGTGGGACAGCAGGAAGCTGTGATCCTGAAGTTTTGTGATCCTGAGCTTCTGCTGGTGGAAAAGCTGTGCCTATTCTTATTTCTGCTGTGGCTCTGTGTTGGCAAAGCTTGTGTTTAATTACGTGGGATGTTCAGGGCAGTACCTGCCATCTCTCTAGACTGCTGTACTTACTCCTCTTGTTATCACCGTGGCTGTTCACTGGTGATAAAGGAGAAGCAGAAGAGAACCAGGATCCTGATACTTGGGAACAGGGCAATGCTTTCATTTGAATTTGTCTCTTGTCATGGAAAGAGTTGAGGCACTGTGGGGATCTGCTTCCTTGAAGACCTGAAATGTGCTTTTTTTGACTATTCAAACTTTGAAATCATGATGGGAGAAAGTAGCAAAACCATTGGAAAGCTTCCCTCCTCACACTTAGTGCTGTCTTAATAGCTGCCTCTTATGAATTGAAATAGCCCCCTGTGCCATTCCCTGTCTTTTAAATATAAGCTTGCCTCTACTGCAAATAAATACGTTAATTTAATGTCACAGTTGCCTTAAATCAAGTGGCTTCAGAGTTGCCAAACTCATGTTGCTGCTTGCTCGGGGGGATATTCTGCCCATAGAGACACAGAGATGTGCTGCTGCTGCATCTTCTGAGCTGTGACCATCTGACATTGGTCTTCCTTTTGCAGAAGAGCAGGCTCTGGTAACTCACCCTACCAGCCTTTCATAATCCTCCCTGCCATGCTGATTTAAAGGAAAGTGGCAATTCTCCACCCCCTTCCACCCATGCCATCACACACACCCTGACTGAGGTGTTACCTGGGCTATTCCCAATAACCCCTGAGCTATGGGGTGCTGCTTCCTGATGTCAAAGCAGAGGAGTAACTCTGGCCAGGGGCTAAACTACGTCGAGCTGTGCTTTTGGAGATTAAGCTGATTGCAGATCTCTCATAAATAAATTTTTCTGTATTAATAAATAAATGCCTGCAATAGTTGCGTTATTACAGTTCATGGAAGCTTTCAGAAAGAAAAATTTCCTGAATGAGCCGATTCTGCAGTCTCAGCTGGCTTTTAAAGATTGGTGTCATTAACTGAATTTTGGCTTTTCCTCTGGAATGGAGCCTGTGCTCTTCGCTTGAGCGTATGAAAGAGAATGGGAGGAGATAAAGTCTTCAGAGCTACTTGGATGGCTTCTGTGGCCATCAGGTTACTGGGAAGAGTGGGCAGCCTTATAGTTGGGTCTTTGAGGGTGTGAGGCTTTCCCCACTGAAGCCCGTGTCGTGGTTGTTGGTTGGCTGTAGAGACCTGGCTGCTTGTCTGCTGCTGACTCATTCTTCCTGCAAAGTTTCTCTTAAAACCACAGAATGTGGTCTGTATGTTACAAGTAGTCAGATTCTTCTTTCTACAGGGAATGATACTTGTTGGAAATCGATCTTCCCTAATGCAGAGCATCGCAAGTGTGATAATTAAGTGCTCCTTAATTTCCATACTCATTTGGTGGGGAGACAATAGCTTCTTTTTTACAACGGGGCTTTGTCTTTTGAAAATACTCTGACCAGTGTTACATAAAAACCATATTGCAGCCCACCCTTAATAGCCACTGATTAGAGGGTCCTTTGTGAAGTGTTGTCTGTTTCTGACATAAATTAATTAATATGGAACCAGCAAAATTCCTATGGAAACAAAACAGAAGTAGATTTAATACTGGATAAATGTATGTTCTGGGCTATGAAAGTCATCACGAAACTCATTTCTTAACAGGACCACTAGAAGAACAAACAAATCTACAGAGATGTGGTTGTAAGCTTCAGCTAGAAATGTATATTTGTGGATATAATTAAACTTTCGTTAATAATGTATTGTCCTCAGTCTTGGCAGAGAGCTGTACTTGGGCTGTGGCTACACGTCCAAAGCATTTTTACCAGATTAACCTCTCTGTGCAGCCTGGTCTGGAGCTCTCAAAGCACTTGCAGCTCTTCAGTGACTGCTCTGCATCTCAGCTCTGAGAGCACATGAACCCTTTCCTATGGCCGTGGGTGGCTGTCCCTGTCCCTCACCTGCTCTGGGGGAGGCAGGGGGCGGTTGGAGGGACAGTCCCTCAACACAGCCTGAGGAAGGGTGCGGTGTGTGAAGGTGATGCTTCACGATTCACTTTTTGCATTGCAAATCCTGTTTCGTAAGTAAGCCGCTTCCACCGATACCTTAAATGATTTATTGTCTCTCAGGGCTTTTCTTCACCCTGGAAAAAACCAAAAGATCATCAGTGTGTTTGAAACCTCTGTGCTGAGCCTTATATGATTAAGTTGTAATTTTGAAGTGACGCGTTTGGGCGTATAATTTTCACAACCATCTTTGCTTTCAGGGGTCATAAATACTGGTTCCAGCTGTAATGAAGTGCTGTACTACTTACTGTGTTCTTATCATTGTGTGTGTCTTTTGTTTAAATTACTAAATCACAGTGGCAATGGCCATAATAATGTGGTTGTTTTATGTCTTGGAACAGGGGAAAATAATTTTATTTAGTTGGAATAATGTAATTGTAACATGCCTCTGGGTTAGAGTTAAAGGGGGAGGTGATGCAGGTGGCTGGCAAGGCAGTGCTGTTCTCTTGATGATTTTCTGCAGCAAATTCCACAGCCGTGGAGTGGCAGCATATTTGTTTTTAATGGAACAACTTGTGAGCAAACACTGCGATGTTTATGATGACAAGGAAAGCACGAGAAAAATAGAGGCTATAAAGTCCCACTCGTTAAGGGCAGCTCATGGATAATTGGCTCAGTCGGGTGCATCTCAGGGGAGGAGATGTGGATCTGAGATCTGGCCCGAGCTATTACAGGCAAAACACTTGAGCTCTTTGCACCTCTGAAGGCTGTCTGTAGGGGAGGCAGCTCTGCCTGGGTGGTTTTGTGAGGCAAAGTGCCAGGGAAGGACTCGGAGATCCTCTGATAGAAACTGCTTTAGAGATAAGGTGTTTATTTCCCCTTTTGAAGGGAAAAGATGCGTGATGGTTTCTTGAATCAGGATGACTGCACCGATTCAGATCTGATTTGATAAATGAAGTCTAAAGGCCCAGTGAATGACCTTCTGTAAAATACAAGAGTGCCTGAACCATTTGTTCTCTAAATCTTGCTTCACATCTCTGTATTTCCTGCTCATGCTGTTCATTAGTCTCCTGTGCCCTGCTGTTTTGGGGCTGATAGTGGATAGCTGAGTGGTGATGCTGAAAACAAAGCTCCTGTATAAATAACCTGCGTTTCTTGGCATAAATTCTTGTGGGTATGGGGCACAAACCCTTCTCTTTTTCCCTTTTTTTGTGTTTGTAGCTGGGCTCTGACATGTATTAGTGCTCCTTAGGTATCCCCTCGAAGTCCAGTTGATTGAGGCATCTCTTCCCCTGGTGAAAGCATACACTGCTGTGGCTGCAGCACAGCCTGTGGTTTCTTTCCAAATGGATCATGAGGGTTTTACAAGCTGTAAAACTTCTCTGGAGAGTTTAAGGATGTGAGCAGCTTACAAATGTGGGTGAATTTTTTTTTTTTCTTTTTCTGGTTTGGGGCTGAATATATCCTGAATATCTGCTTGATGTTTTAGATTGCCAGGAGGATTTGTTTTTCCTTCAGATGGGATGCAGCACAATCCCAGGCTTTTGTGGCTGCCTGCAAAGCTTTGCTGGGACTCCCTTAGGGACTGGGTATAGGGAGTGATAAAACTTCATTAATGTAAGTTCCTCCAGCCAACATAAACCTTTTATGAGCAATAAGCTTATGCATCTGGAGGACAAAATTGCCCATTGCTCTGGCTGGGCTTTGCTTAAGGTAGATGTGTCTTTTTGCCTTCCACAGCAGCTCTTTGCCCAGGCCTGGGGAGGCAGATTTGACCAGTCCAGCTTAGTCCAAACCACTTTTCTGCTGAGCTGTTTGTTCTCCTGGCATTTTGTGTTTGGCGGAAGAGCCCTGCAGAGGGGACTGTGGGTTGGCAGAGCTTGTTCCCTTGGGCTCATCCTTTGACCTGGTGGGCTCTTCTGGCAGTGGGGTCACAGCTGGGAGGCTTTGCCATGCTGAGGTCTGGGATGTGCTGTCCTGCTCTGCCGCTGCCTGGACTTGGAACGTGTGAGCGGCCCTGGGGAGAGCTGGCACATCCACACTTGTCTCTGGCATGTGTGCTGGGCCGGGGAATTCAGGAAACCAAGGGTGTTTGCAGTAGTTGGAGCTCTGGGTGGGGGCCTGTAGGACCATTTCTTGCACAGTGTCTCTCAGGGCTCACCCCAGGTTCCTGCAGCCAGTCCCTCTGCTCTGACTCAGCCTTGGCTGCCCCAGAGACTTTCTCCAGAGCAGGGCACTGGCCAAGAAATCTGGAGCTGGCAGTGATACGGAGCTGGCAGAGGGCAAACCAAGCCAGTAGGAACTGTCAGGAGCTCTGGGAAATTAGAGGGGAATATTTTTTTTTCCCTCTTTCAGGCATATGCCAAGAGTAGGTGGTTCAGAAGGGGAATACCTGGCACAGTATGATGGCAACTTACCCAGCTGCCCTAACAGGATACTTTTGCCAGGAACCTTTGGACCTATTCTTCTTGTTGTAAATAAAATCAAATAAATAAAATACTTGTTGCTATAAATAAAACTGAATGAGTATGATTACCTGGAGTCTCTGGAGGCACCTCACACGGTCAGCATTTGTTCCTTTCTCCCTCTGCCAGCAATTACTGGAGAAAGAGGGAACCATCAGCGTGCACAGGCATCAGCCAGGCAGCATGGAGGCTCATAATAACTTTCTTCTATGATAAAGGAGATATTTTTATAGTCTGAATTTTTTATTTTACTTTCCCCCTGGTGGGAGAGAATTACTGGTGACGATAGTTGGTAGACCAGCTCCTGTTGAGAAGCACTGAATGGAGGAAGGATTTATTGAAGGGAATGTGTGGCAAATTCCTTTATAACGCACGGGGGTTTTTTTCCCCTTTATTTAAAGAGGTTGTTTATAACTAAGAGACCATTAGCGCCCAGGAGGTAATTTCGTTGTAGCAGTACCTTATTGAATGAAAGCTTGGTAGTCTGTTTCTGGATGGAAGCCTTGGGAACAGCTCCTGTGTAATGCTGTACCTAAGCTTTTTTTTCATTTCTCCTTTTTTCTACTTTAAATTGCAGTTGGTGCTGTTCCTTCCCATGTACTTGAATGAACAGCTTTGTGAAGTACATGTCAGCTTTTGAATTATGCTTTTCATTTACTGTAGCCAGTTCCAGGCCTCTCCTTTCACCCCCAGGGTTTCTAGAAGGTTTCTTGACAAATCTCCCTTTTCACCCCCAGCAGCCCAGAGACAAAAACCCAGGAGCTCCTTTGTGTGCTGCTTGGCTGCTTTGCCTGGCTCGCTGCTGCTGTTAGAGAAATTCTGTGATTTTTGCAAAGGATACTAAAATTGGGGGGTGGCAGAACTGTGCTCTGAAGAGTCCTGGTCAGGTTACTGCCCACAGCTCTGCCTGTGCTGAGGAGCAGTCAGAACTTATCAGTGTAAAACCTTCCACACCAAGGGAGTAAAGAACACGGATTAACTGGTATGGGATGCTGAGCACTCAACATCCCTTGTTGTGTGAAGTGGGGTTTGTTACTTCTGGCTTGAATACTGACCTCATACTAATAATCCCGTTTTTAAAGCACCTGCCAATCTTTCCCCACTGTAGCAGTTAAGAGATAAGAGAGAGAAGTGTGTATGGCAAAGACTGAGGATCATTGCAGGAGCCGTGTTCCTGTTTGGTTTAAAATAATCTTTCATGTGATCAAAGAAAGGGTGATGTGTTCCTAATTATCTCCACTGTAAAATCTTTAGAGCTGTTGCTGCAGGATGTCTAATCCAGAAACCTCTTTTGGTGATAAAAATGGTGAGGGAAGGTCATGTGTATTTTGCATCTTGCCCCTTTTACCCTCCCTTTAGTTAAAGCATTTGGGCTGGAATACACTGAGCTACCCAGGTGCAGAGGATATTACAGATTTCCATATTGCAAGCCCTAATTTTAGCTTCACTCTGCAGGGTTCATGCCGATATTCACCCACTTGCATTTGCACTTTGGGTAGCACTCATTACACAGTGTGAGCTTCGCACATGGTGCCGCTCCTCCCGCAGTGGGGATTTGTGTTCCCACAGCCAAACAGTGGGGCCTGCGTGGGGCAGGGGCTGCTGGGAGGCTGCTCACAGCTGTGGATGTGTCCCTGCGGAGCGCCGGGCTCGCTGCAGCCTGTTGGAGCCAATTGGATGGGAGCAAGGGGAAGAGAGCTCTGTAATTCCCTTCTGCTCTTCAGTGAAGTGGAGAAATGGCTCTGCATTGCACGTTGTGCACTTTGGCTGTGGAAGGACTCCCAGTCCAATTTGTCGAGGCAGAGACTTGACGTGAGTCCAAATGTACTTGACAATAGTCTCTCTGCTGTCAAAACCTCTCCTCCTCCTGTGATAAACACACAGCTCCAAGAAACACTCCTCTCCTTCCTTCCTGTGGCTCTTAAGAAAGACTCTGCATCCCAGAGCCGCTCTGGGGAGGAAGTTTTTTCCTGGATTCAAAGCACTTACCCGTTTCCCATTAAAAAGACTTCATAGAGCAGCGCCTTCAAAACAAGACAGCCACAGAGAATTTGGGTTTATGCTTTCTTTAATTGGCCCACATAAGATTTTATTTACTGATAGTGTCCAAAGGGAGCTGTCGAAATATTGCAGAAAGAGTGAATGCGTCCATTGTGGTAATGTGCTTTTGATAAATGCGTTATGGCATAGTTATGAAGTCGGGAAGAAGCCTTAATTACTGTTATGAAGCCATTAGAGTCTAAAGCAGCAATTTGAGCTCTTGTGGCAATTGTGTTTTGTATTTCTTCACTGAAGACTTCAGCACCAAAAAAAAGTGCTTGTTTTAGAAGGTAATTTATGCATTTTATTTCCTTTGCCTTTTTAAAATGGTGCAGAAGTGACTGTGATAACAGTGAGCTCCATGGATTCACATAAATAAAAAAATCCTTTGTGCAGAGCATGTATGGGGAATTCATACAGGGAAGTGATGCCATGTGACCTGCTGATTGTTTTCTTCTGTTAACCCATATGGCATAAGAAATTACTGAGCTTGATTCTCCCATCTTAAGAAAAAAAAAATAGAGGGAGAGAGGACAGGATTTGTCTCCAGGAATCTCATGTGAATCTTCCTCTGGGGTGAGGGAAGGAGAAAGACTGGTCTTGGAAACTTCTTATTAATGAAAATCGCTTTGGGAGATCAGTCAGTGTTATAATAACCTACAGACGGGGTCAACAAATTGTCTGTCCCTGGAAGCCTCTGTTTTCCACATCAGCTGTTGCCCAGCACAGCCAGAGTCTCGCTTGGGTATCCCCTGACAGCCACCACAAAGCAAATTATCTGGAGCTGACTCTTCTACCAAAAATGTGTGCAAAAAAACCCTTTGTTTTCAGATGCTTATGATCTTTTTATCTTTTAAGTTATTCGGCAAAGGGCTGTTTAATGCTCACTCACCTGTTTTTAGTGCTTTGTAAATGTTCTTTGACTCTCTTGTAGTACATTATTTATAGCAGATGTTAATTTAATGGTGTGAACTCTGTTACCCTTCAGCATACAAGCATCTTAATTTCAAAAACAAAACTGACCAACGCGGTTGTAAATCAAAGGTTAACAGTCATAGCAACACGAAGGCATTGTTTGCTTGGTTGTTAAACTGATAGTGAGCTGCTTTCTTAAATGGAATATTTCTTTAGCGCCAGGAAGCTTCAGTACAACTTGTACTGTTATGAGAAAGGAGGAATGAACGTTACTTAGTGTTTTTCCAAAGATGATTGCTTAAAATAATTGCAGGTGCAACACGGTAGCGCTGATGGTTTTTACAGCAGCTGGGGGAAGCAGCTGTGGGTGCCTCCAGCCTCTCCACGTGGGCTCCCAACTGGCTCTCACTGGCCTCAGTCTGGGCTCTGACTTTTGGCTGTTTCTTGGAACAGACTGCCCAGAGAAGCTGTGGCTGCCCCATCCCTGGAAGTTTCTGTGATTCTCGAGAGCAGGGAGGCTCTTTGCTCATAAGCTTTGATTAGAAAGCACCAGTTGAAAGAGCCCTTCCCAAGAACAGGGATATCCTCGGTGCACCAAACCTCCCAGGGCAGGCAGGCTGGCAGGATGGGGACCTCCACGTCCAACATTGTGGGCAGTCTTGGGTCGTGTTTGTGCTCAGTCTGGGGATTCAGCCCCTTCAGCTGATGCTCAAAAGATGTCACACAATCACAGAATAGTCTGAGTTGGAAGAGACCCAGAAGGATCACCAACTCTGACGTGAATGACCCCTACAGGGATTGAACCCACATCCTTGGCATCATTAGCACCGTGCTCCAACCAGCTGAGCTAATGTCAGGGTTTTTAAGTCAGAGGTGTCGAGAATGTCTGCTCAGTATGTTGGACCAGTTTTTAACTTTTCCAAAGTGTGTTTATCTTTCCTGTCCAGGGTGGTTTGTGAGGGCTCTGCTCTTGGGATGTTTTTCTGGTTTGATTCAGTTACAAGTTATTTAAAAAAAAAAGGCAGCAAAACCTCTCCCAAACTAACCCCCCACCCCCGACCCCCTCCATTCCCAACACTTAACTATTCCAAGGCTGTGTGGTTTTCCTCTCCGTGTACTTTCAGCATACTGAGCTGGGGAAGGTGATGATGGTAAATTATCACCACCTTGTTTCCAAAAGCTGCTGGGTAAGGTCTCTCACTGCAGCATCTGAAGTATTACTAGAAATATTCAGAACTGTTACAACAACATCTCCGTGTAATTTTTCTTTCCCAAAAGTCTTTTCCTTCCCTTAATTTTGGGTGGAAGACACTAATCAGAGAGATTCAGGTGTCAGCAAATGTTCCAGGCTCCTGAATCATGCAGCTGAGAGTGAGTGCTGAGACATTCCCCTTTGGATAGCAACATTAATTCTCAGAGTGCACTGGTAGTGCTGCTGCAGTTATCATCATATCTGTGTATTTTCAAACTGAAAGTGCTTCCAGTTATGATGTTTGTCCTGATTGACTATTGTTAGAGGTGTTCTGAAATTTGGGTTGGCTTCTTGAAGTCTGACACACAGCATAAAAATTCTGTGTGCCTCATCTCTGTAGAGTGACAACACTACAGATTAAACCTAAGCATTACTACTCCCAAGGAGATAGGCTAAGTATTTTTTCCTCTCCAGAGTACTCTATGCTGTATAGCTCTACAATTAAAATGGATATATCTTTACCTGCTTAATCTAATACCTATTATTTCCTATTTGTTTCAAATTTGAGTAGTTTGGGGCAGTTCATGCTTCAGAGATCTAATTTAAATGAATTTGTTCACAGCTGTAAGCTTGTAGATGTGTTAATCAGGTAATGTGAAGCTCAAAAGAAACACTGGAAGAGTCCAGAGAAATTTAACAAGATAATTCCTCTGCTCTCCAGGCACAGTTCTGTTGGCTTGTCATCGTTCCAGTCGGTTTCACCAGCCTCCAGCACAGCCCTTCCACAACTGTGCTTGTATTTATTTATTCAGAGCATTTGGTGTCAATGTCTAACTTGCAGCCCGGTGCTGTTTGACCATTTTCTAGTTTGTTAAATTGTTCCCCAAAAGGTTCCTGGCATTACTGCAGCTGCTGGATCTGCATTTCCACTGACAGGGGCTGCCCAGCTTGTCCCTGCCCCAGTGAGGGGTTTTTAGCCAGCTCAG
Organism: Cnemophilus loriae; assembly: GCA_013397755.1. Lineage (NCBI taxonomy): Eukaryota > Metazoa > Chordata > Aves > Passeriformes > Corvidae > Cnemophilus > Cnemophilus loriae. Next base: position 148,560 of record VZTF01006246.1, on the reverse strand, counting down.
CTCTGTCCCTTGCAGAGTTCCCTGGGAAGTGTTTCACCCCAGCTGCACACACACGCACATCAGTAGATGCTGAAACCAACCATTCGTCTTCAGGCATTTGGGGTAAATGCCACCAGAAAATGGCACAGAGGACAAAAAGTAAACTTGCCTTCTAAAATCCTTTCAGCTATTAACTATTACAGATATAATTAGAAACACAGGCAAGGATTATTATCCTATAAATGCCTTTCTAGTCTGTTCTGCTTTTGTAACCTTTTTTTTCCAACTGTCGTCCTGCCTCACTGTGCTGTTTCTCCTTGCAGCCTGGCGTCTCCACCATCATGTCCCACTGCTGCCTCAGTGCTTTGCACTGCCTCTGTTTGCTTTTTCCCTCTATTTACGTCAGAGCTGTTGTCGCTTGGCTCTGCCCTGGTGTTCTCGTGAAGCCACCATCACTCAGACAAATAGGTGGTTCTTATTGCTGCAGGAAAATGAAGAGCTGCTCTCTGCAATTGCTCTCTCCCCAGGCTGTACTTCTTCTCCCTTTGCCACTTGGTGGATAAGGATTTTTTGGAGTTTTTTTGTTTTGTTCTGTTTTTAAAGTGCCTTGGAAAGTTGAAGCTTTGTGTAGATTGGTCCCTGCAGGTGCTGGTGTGGGAGGCAGAATGGGTCCTTTGGAGCAGGGATGCAAGTCCAGGCTGAAAAACCTCCAGGAGCTGCCTGGACATGGTGGGAAGGAAAGCCACTGCTTTCCTGCAAGAACATGCCACAGTTTGCCCAAACCAGATACCTGAGAGCCCCTGAGAGGGGCTCAGCCCCTGGAAGTGCACCTGAGCTCAGATGGCCAAGCCCTTCCCTGCCTGCACACTGCGGTGTCCTGGAGTGCTGCAGAACCCTGGGTGAGGAATCATCTGAGGTGGTGTGAGGGTGCTGGCCTGAAAAACCCTTGTTAGGAACCACACAGCTTTTCCTCCCACAGGTGGTCACTTCAGGCAGGACCTCTGGAGTGTGATTTTATAGGTGCACTTACACGTGTCTGTGTCAGTGAGAGCCGAGGGTGCTCAGCAGCTCCAGGACTGAGATCCAAGGCACATGGGCTGGGGCACCCACTGAGCAATGGCAGCACCTTGTGAAACAAACAACCCCCCCTAAAATCCACGCTCATCATTTCCCAGACACAGCTCAGCCCTGCCCACAGGGAGATCGATGGTGTGTTTGGACTCCCTGTTGCTTTCCGTGGAGGTGAGTGTGTTTATGTTATTTAAGGAGTTGGTACATAATCAGTCTTAAAATTAACTGCCTGCCTGTTGACTTGTCACCCTGTGAATGAAAACACATTGCTTGTAATTTGTTTGACATTATTCTGTCCTGTTGTCAGGCTTCTAATTACATTTAGAACATAACCCAGATGTCTGTCTGTCTCCTGTCTCTTTTTTTTTTTAAATTATTATCATTATTATTATTTATCTTTTTTCTTGTCAAACATGGAAGGAAGTATTTCTCTGAAGTGGTGGAAGTCTGTTTGTTCCTCTCTGTTTTCAGGAGATTAGTAGGTGGTTGCAGGCTTATCTCTTAAAACTGCTCCTTTTAAAAGAAAATATCACTTTGGGCATCCAAAATTGCTGATCCCTTGTGACTTTGGACTGACCTTCTGTGTGCTCTAGGGGTATTGAAATATGTTTCTATCTCCATTAAAATGTTGCTCCAGGTACTGCTTTCTAAATACGATCACATTCCCCACCTTATTTATTTTTAAAGAAGAGATAAATTGCTTGTGCTTTTAGAAGTTTAAAATATTAATGTATTTAAATATAACAGTGAAAGAGAGGTGAGGCAGAAGGGGTTGCCCTTTCAAAATGTGCACACGTGAGCAATCTTATATGGAAGCCATTGGATAAGCCTGTCACGCTCCTTGCCAACAGTGGCTTTTGATGATTAGCAAAGGAAACTCAGGCTGCTCACAGTGAGGTTTTACTGCTCCAGCCCTATCCTGTAGCCTGAATTTTCCTCGAACCTTAAGATTTTAAGCACCGGAACCACAATTTTTCTACAGAATACTGGTTCACCAATGTAACCAAGCCCGGTTTTCCAAAAACGTTAAGTGCCTTAAACATCAAAGGGCTGCTACTTCCTTAATGGGCCTTCTAAGCACTTCACCTCTGTCCCCACTTGGAGAGAACTCTGGCCACTGAACAAGCTCCATTCCCCTCGTGGTGGTTCTTTTTAAACTGATTTAAGTTTGCAAAGCAACAGGAGTTTGTGGTAACTGTCTTTAGGGATTAGAAACTTGACTCATGGTCCCTGCTGATTTGTGTTTTTTGGTATTATTGATCACCAACTATCCTAGCTCTGAGCTGTGGAGGATTACTATTATATTTGGATGCTGTTTTCTTAGGCAAAAGAGTCGGATCTGGCTAGTTCCAGCAGGGGACAGAATTTTCTGTTCTGCAAAACCTTGTTCAAACAGAGCTCATGGCAGGAGAGAAGGTGAAAGAGTATGAAAGACACAGTGGGCTGCCATAAGAGAGAAAAACTGGGAAGAAAGAATAAAGGAAATAAAGCAAGTGTTCAATACAAGTGATACATGTGAGCCTTAGGCATAGAGACTGCAAATTATTATGTGGTCCTTGCCATTAGTACAAATACATCCCTGATTTTCCCCTCTGCATCCCAGCCAACGGGGTCTTAATGAAAAACAAACTATGCAAACAAATTCCCCGAACCACTTGTGCCTCAGCTTGAGACACGCCGTGTTCTGTATCGCCTGTGCTGCTCCGTGTCGCTGTGATGGTGCTTTTTGATCTACTGCTGTTGTTCCCCGGGGTCTGGGCATCTGTCAGTCCTGCCACCTGTGGAGAGGGCTCCTGACTGTGCTGCCAAAGGTCGTTTGAGTCTGTAAAACTGCAGGGACAGAAACCAAACCTTGGGGTTTTTGTGATGGAAGAACCGCTTCCCCAGAGGGACAGAACTGATGGGCAGTGTTGAGCTCGGCGGAAATGCTGCTGGAGTTTGCGGCTGGGAGAGAGGCTGGAGAGGGGGATGTTGTCACTTGAAGTTCCTCTCTGATCCCTTCTTGCTTTTGTTGGCAGCCAGCAGTTAAAGGGGGAAAAGGCATTTCAGGCTCTGGGCATTTGGGCCCAAGCCTGGCTGCCACCTCAGCTGGCCTCAGCCGCCTTTGAAGATCTTGACCCTTAGAGGAGCTGACAAACAAGAATGAATTGGTGACTCACCAGCACAATAATGTCAGAAATGCTAGTTTTATTTTGCTGTTCCTGCATGTTCTTCAACCTGTAACTATTTTATGTGTTTTTTAGCCTGAAGAGAGGCTCTTGTGTCCATGTACAGCAGAGGATGGCAATGCAGAGTGGGTGCTTTAGGAAGAAAAGTCTCTTTGGTGCAGTGGGACACTGCGGGTGGATGGCTTGGCTTTCACCAATAGAGGGATGATTGGCAGAGCCTGGTTTTAGTCCAAGTGGTTGGTGGAGCAAAAAAAGGGTTTCTCTAAAGGTCTGGTGTTTGGTTTTCTCTCTTTTTTTGTCTCCTGAAGCAGCACAAAACAGAACTGTGTTAACTACCTACACTTGAGATCAGGAAAGCTCTGTCTGTGTGTGTTTTCACAGATTGGGGCTTTAAATGGCAAGTTAATTCTTGGACTGAGGGGGGGGAAGAATCCTTGGAACAGCAATGAAGCTATGTAAGTTTTGGGGAGGGGGAAAAAAAGATCTTCATACAAGAGGAAAAATATGCTAATTTATAGTTTAGCTAATGAAGTAAGAAGTTAAGAAGATGTAACAACATATATTTCTTGAGTTGTCTTTGTATTTATTAGTTGCTGTGTTCACTGAGTGTGGTTTCCAGGGGTATGGCTTTTCTTTTTCTTCAATGATGAGAAATTATCTTAATAAATTAAGGGATTTATTAGCAGGAGCCATGTGTTTTCCAGCCTTCAGCCAGGCCCAGCTCTCGAGGATGCGTGAACCCCCTCACGTTCCTCTTTGAGCACAGAATGAAATGGGCATTGCTGCTGGGTGTGAGCACATCACACAGGTCCCTCCTCAGCCGTGGGGACTTTGTTCTGTCCCTTGTGACAATATGCTCAGTGTCTAAACTGTATGAATAGTGTGTGTGATTTTGGTTTGGTTTTTTTTTTCCTAGCTTGACTTTCCTTCTCCTTTTAGCCGTACTTTCTTGTTGTTCCACAGTAAGCTTGGATATTAATCATATGGTATTCACCCCTTCCCACTGTGACAATAACAGCTGCTTGATCATTTTTTGTAAGAATTTTACCTTTACAACTGCAGCCTTCCAAAAAAAATCAACCAAAAATACCCCAAAGAACACAACCTATGAAAAACCCAATAAGGCTTTGAAGAAATGTCAGTGTCATTTAAATATGTAACACACACACTCGGGCTTTCTCTCTGTACCTGCTGTCTAATTTCCTTTCTCTCAATAGCTCTGACTAATCCTGGGATCTTTCCCTGTTGGAGCTCTGCTATTTATGAATAGAGCAAGTCCTGTCTGTAGGCTCGTGAATGCTTGGAGTACGTGGTGCGCTCAGATTAACAATGTGCATAAATAGCAGGGAGTTGAGGGACCGAGTCCTCGGAATAACAATTGGGAGGAGATGACCCTGTGGAATATGTGATGAATGAAACAGCTTTCCTTCGGTTGCTGGCCCCCCTGAGGGTGAGGGTGTGTTTCTGTTGCAGGACTTGCCATGAAGAATCAAGTTCAGCACCCAGAGGTGATGATCTTGTGAATTCTGCTGATCTTACCAGGGTGGTTTTTTTGCCATGGTGCTGAGGGCACTTGCAACAGAAACAATGATTTATTGTCCTTTATAATCATAGAACAGCTTGGGTTGGAAGGAGCTCAAAGCTCACCTGGTTCCAACCCCCTGCTGTGGGTAGGGACACCTTCCAGTGGACCACGTTGCTCCAAGCCCTGTCCAGCCTGGCTTTGAATACTTCCAGGGATGAGGCATCCGCAGCTTCCCTGGACAACCTGTTCAGTGCTGCTGAGTGAGTTATCCTGCTGCTTCTGTACTTTCTTCTCTGCAACAGGCTGATTTTGCGGAGTAATCCTGAGTGCACTCATTTGCAAAAAGCTCGTAGGACTGGCTCTGTCTTTGACACAATTATCTCTAATGCTCTTCCTCCTCTTACTGCAGCCCTCCCGTGTGTGTTCACCAGATGTTCGCATCACGCTCTGTGTTCCCCTCTATCCCTGAGCTATAAAGGAGAAAACAAGAGTGCTGTTAACCTGTGCAGTGCTCCTCTGGAAATGGAGAGCTGCCTCTCCATCCTCACCAGGAGGAGAGAACAAAGCTGCACCTACGTGGTTCCCTGACAAAGGCTTCAAGTGCTTTCCCAGCCTTTCAGTGGAAAAAATCCTGGGAGCACAATGCTGTTGCTTATTTAATTACTGTTACTACCTAGTGCGTTTAGGGCAGCGTTTTAAGTGTAACTGGCATAAGGGATTTGCTAAACTCGTTACTTCTTCTGCTTGTAACAATTTCTGTGTCTCCCTGGCCTTTCTTGGGGAAAATAATCCACTTAAAACATCTTGAAAGAAGGGCTAGAGAGAGCCTGCTGAGGCTAGGGCAATTCAAAGTATGTGGTGGTGATGTTGATGCTCATTTTCTGCTGGGTGTCAGGAACTCCTGTTAGCATAAAAGATTTGATACGCTGGTTTCAGTGCAGAATAAGCATAAAGTGCCCTTAGCTGCGTTTCCAGGAGGCAGCTGACACACGGACCTTATCTCTGTAACATTTCAGCAATGATAAGACATCTGTAGCTCTTTCCATGACACAGTCTAGTAAATCCAGCAGCAGCCCTTTGCCTGACTCTGAGAAGATGTGGAGCTGCTTTTTGACTTTGCTGCACAAAGTGGTGTGTAAGGAGCACTCTAAAATGGGGTCATTTGTCTATTAACTGTGAACTCTGGTTTCAGTCTCGTTGGGCTCTGGCTGCTCTAGTTCAGTCTTCCTTGGTCTTCCCTGCACAAGGATCTGCTTCACAGCACGGGTAGAGGCCAGAACACGTCACTTTTTGGTTCTCTCTTTGCATGTCTCTTGTGTAGATAGTGGGAGAAATGTGCTCCTGATGTGCACAGGGACAAGTGTGTTCCTTCCTGCCAAGGAAACTCAAGGAAACTGGGAGCAGTGGTGGTCTTGGGCAGGTGGAGGTGTTCTCATGCGTGTGGTGATCACACTGCAGTAAAGATCAGTATCTCTTCATGATATTTCTGGGACTGTCACGAACTGGTGCAGCTCCATTATTAATGCTGACCTTTTCCCTGCCCGATGAGACATCCATCTGCAGCATCCACTGCAGAGGCTCAGGAGAGCAGCATTCTGATACCTGCTGTCAAAAATGGTGCCTTTTCCCCTCATTTTGAACCATCTCTTGTGACGTTTTCCACATGGCAGCCCCAAGTATGTAAAGACGTGTGTGTTTTCTGTGAACGCAGCTGCTGCTCTTGACCCATCTGCCAGGAATTCTGCTCTTCAGACACAGCTTGCTTCCTCCTGGTGTCTGTCTCCTTGTTCCATCAGAAACAAACATTTTAACACAGCTTCGCTTAATGAGAAAGAATAACACACTCTCCTTTTAAGGGCATGGTTCAGAGCATGAATGAATCCAAGGATGGGCTGAATCTCCCGTCAAATGGGTGTTTTAGTTTGGACAACTGTATAAAGTATTTGTCTCTGTGGAAAAATTCTTCTTCCACTGCTTAAAAATTCCTTAAGCAAGCGTGTCTGGGCAATGCCAAACCTGGTTAGTGCAGGGTGAAGCTTCTTGAGAGCCTCTGTCCTTCCTGCTCGAAAGAAAACCGAGTCCATGCTTCATCTTTAATTGAGTTGAGTTTTGCTCTGCTACATGAGCTTTCTCAGCGGCACAACTGATATTGGTACTGCAGAAAAAACAGCAATTTGTTTTACTATTATAAGGAGGGAACAAAGAAAGAAAATGTTAAACTTAAGAGCAAGCTGCTTTTAAAACACCTGCCTCTCACCTCTGCTAAAAAGGGCACATAACTGAATTACGGAGGGCCTGGATCATGCAGTCGGGAGTCTTTCCACACCATGGTCGTTGTGCTGCCAAGGGCGTGCTCACGAGATGTCCTCTAATCCAGTTAGAAGTGCTCTTCCAGGAACCATATCATTATAGAGTTGGAAATTCTGGAAACTGGGTGGATGCAGCAATACAGGAGAGCTGCTGCGCTCTTCCCTTCTCCGTGCTAAAAATGTCTCTGGAATGAGCCGTGTCCTGCTCTGGCTCTGCTCCTGCTGGCTGGGCACAGCGGCCTCCGAAGGGCTCCTCTCCCCTCCGGGTGCCCTGGCTCTGGCTGCAGGCAGTGGGAAGGGCTCTGCAGAGCTGGACGAAGCCTCCTCTGCCCTGCTGTACCTCTCTTCCCTTCGGGACCACCTCGCTGATGAAGTGATTGGTTCTTTTTCACCATCAGGAGGGGCCTCCTGATCTTTTCATCCCAGAGGTTAAATTTTTTATGTAGATGGGTCTGCTTTAGTCCACAGGTCACATTGCTTGTGCCTGGCTCTTAACCAGGGAGAGCATCTGATCGAGGTTGGGCTTTCTGCCTTACGGGGCTGTGATTTGATGGGAAATAGCGTCAGGCACATGAGGAAAATCAGCTGCAGCCTTTGGGCTCTCTTTTTTTTGCTGTTAGGTGTGTGTTTGTTTGTTTGCTTGCTTGTTTGTTCATTTGTTTTACTGTGCTGTGCCCTGGACAGCCTGCTTGGCCACCCCTGGCATTCGGTAAGCGTGTGTTCTTTTAAGGAGGAGCATGTTTGAAACTGGAGTAGCAGCTTCTGAAATTCCTCCTGTGCTGCAGTTTTTCCTGTGGAGAAGCAGTGTTGCAAGATGGGCAGTGACTCCAGGGGAGCAGCCTTCACCCCTTAGAAGAGCTTCCTCAGTGTGAGCTCTCTGCAATATGATGTTGGATCTGATGCTGCCGTGTCCAGAAGACATCTGGGCCTTTTTATTGTAATCATGTTTGTGCATTCAGACCAATTTTGATGGTTATGAAGGTTCAAAAAAATCCCAGAGATCTTAATAAGCTAATTCAGTAACTGTTTGTGGCTTTTGTTGTTCCTCTTTGTTGTGAGGACAGAACTGGTTCATGCTGATGAGTGCTGCATGAAAATTATATTATTAGTAATTACTGGTAATTTCTTGTCTGGAAGCTTCAGGTTTGTGGGAGCACTTGAATCCATTTGCTTCTGTGTTCCTTGGCTGTAGCGTCTCATGGTACCTCCAGACACTTGAGCAGTTCCCTCTCCTCCAAGGCAACTTCTCACACTGGTTCTGGGTGGCAGAAGCAGTTCCGTCTCTGTCCTGACGTGGATTTTCTGTCCATCACTGGAAGGTTGAGGTTTCCCCCAAGCGAAGGGAGCAGCTCCAGCCCCTGCTCAGAAGGATGTCAGTGCAGGGTGATGCCTCAGGGATGAGGGGGAAGGCAAAGGACTGGAATTGCTTCTACATGTTCCCCTTAAAATTGTAATTTTATTTTAAATGTGCTGTGGTAACACAGGTTTTTGTCAGCTGGCAAAGCGAAGGATTAGTCATAGAGGTTTGTTTTGTTTGCTTCTAGGGAAGCTGGCAGAAAGGTAGAAGGAAAAAAGTGTACCATTAAACAAAAATCCCTGGAAAAACAACAACCCTAAACCACCATCTTTTCAAAGAAAATGACAGTACTGCTGTATTTGCTCTTTATGGGGAGCATCACCTGGCTACGGTGTCTCAAGGCCCTCTTTTAGATTTAGATTAGGGATATGCCTGATTTTTGAGTTGTGCATGGAAAAATGCAGTGGAGGTAATTGTATCTGGCTTAGCTAAGGAAATGGGAATAAATGTGAATACTGCTTAATTCTCCAGTTTGAGAGTTACCTTTTCTCCTTGTACCAAATACTGAGTTTTTTCTTCAAAGATCATCGTTGGAATAGAAACATTTTTATCCCTCTCTCTCTGCCTGAGATTAATGGAGGGGGACTTCTTAAAAGCTGTATCGTCTGTTTTGAATTGGTTTCCAACATCCTAATTACTTCTACTTCCAGCCTTGCCTCTGTATCTGCTTTCCTTTCATCTTCCCGACTCCGACTGGAAGTAGCCTTCGACCAGAAAAGAAGGAAATCTTGGCTGTAGGTGAGATAAGCAGCAGTTGCAGAGGAGGAGGGCCGGTGGCCGGCACCTTTCACAGGACCTGCAGCCTGGGAACACTCGGGAATGCTTGGGAACGCGGCCGGAGGTGGGGCAGCCACGGGGTCATCTCACACAGCTCTGGCAAGGGCTGGTGGTTTGAAATTTGCCTGGGAATAAATAGTAAGTAAAGCCTGGGATATACTTGGAGAGGCAGTTCCTGCAGATGTTCCAAGCTTTTGTGAAAGGAGCAAGCAGGAAAAGCAGGGGGGCTTGCACCGTTTGTTTTTTTTTTCTTTCCCTAAGCTGTACTAAGTTTATCCTCATTTTCAACCTGTTTGTTTTGGATGCCCAGCTATTCTTAACACCTGATTCCTCACTGGTTGGAGATGCTGACGGGGTGGGGGTTCTGGGGTATAAACCTATGGCTCCTGTGTCTGGGTAATAAGGTGGCAGCAACTTTGATTCCTTATGTCAGCATCCCTTCGTGACTTTTTGTTCAGGAAGGTCAGTAAAACTAAAGAGCAAATAACTTGTTCCTTAAGCAGTGGGCTCACAGTGCAGGTTGAGTTTATATTTGTAGCTTTGTTTTGAATTTTGTTGTTATTGGCTAAAGAAATGCTTGTGCTCTTCTGGTGCTCTGTGAACTCAGCTGCTGTGGTGCCCTGCAGTGCCTCTGGATTCGGAGTGGGAGGAATGCTTGTTATTTTGTGTGATGGAAAGGCCTGGCTGTTTTCAGACTCTGAGATGTGTAAAACCTTCCAACGCCAAAATATTGGCAGGGTGATGCTAAACTTTCCTCTTGTCCAGATAAGTAATGGGAGATTTGCTCTGATTTGTAAAATAATAATTTCTCACTGGTTACTTTGTGTAAACACTGATGGAGTTTCTTTATGAACTGATTGCCTCGCTGCCCCCTCCTTCTCTGGGGAGAGATCTTTAGCAGCACATGGAAAATGTGACTGACCCTTAAAGGTCAGATTCAGTCTACCCTTCTGCTTTTCTTATCCTGCTTGTCAGACAACGCAGCTTACTTGCTTTATCTCCTGTCCAGATCTGCTTTTTTTTCTGTATATCTAATTTTTTTTCCTATGTGTGAATTTTAAATAGAATTTCTATAAGATATGGTGGCAGTAGAGCTGTTCTCTGAAAGTAATTTACTGTGCTTTATGGCTTCTGCCGATCTTTTTTTAGTCTCTTGCTACAGATGATATTGATTGGAGTACAGCATTTTTATGCAGCTGAAAGGAAAGGTTATGCTATTACAGATTATATTTTTTTAAAGACTGTTTTAGCATAATAAACACATACAGGCAGTGGTTACTAAAACTCATTATTAAGTAGCTGTAAAACCTCTAACGAGATAAACCGTTTAATGCATTGACTGGTTAGTGTCTTTAGCCCTGCCTTTGATGGTGTGGTAGGTAGAGTATATATTTAGAAACTAATTCCAGAAAAAAACCCATCTGTCAGACTAAAGTATTTCTCAAGACCCAAAAAACAATGCTGTTTTTTATTTTTCCTAAGCAGAAAATCATGTGCTCTGCATGAAAGATGCTGGTGGTAAAGCTTTGGCTTTCCAAATGGCAAAAACAGGGGCAATGGGCTCATAACATCCCAGCCATCCCAGGAGAGGGAGATTCACATGGCATTCCTGCTGGGATGGAGCAGAAGAGTGTTGGTGTCCAGATTCACTTCCAAACCTCCTATTGGAGGATTTTTGGGATTTTGGGTTGGCTTTTATTTCTGGCTTTTGTAGTAGAGCTCAGGGGTGTGCAGTCAATTGAGCTCAGCACCCGGCACGCTGTGGATGTTATTCCTCTGTCTGGGAGGGGTTTGTTCCCAGGGAATGATTCTGTTTGTAACGAACAACCTCCTTCCATGCCTGTTTGTGCCTCTCCTGGTGGAGCTGACTTGCTTCTGCCAAGCACTGGAACATGACTGGTCTTCCAGAACATGAGCAGAGCATCCTGAGTGATTTAAAAGCCATTGCTTAGCATTCCTGTCTTTTTTTTCCCCTTTTCTTCTTTTTCTCTTTCCCTTTTTTGATGTCACACAAAACCACCAAAAGTTTGGAACATTTAACTTTTTAACTTTTTTTTTTTTCCTGAAAGTGGCCGATTAGCTGAACATGTGTGCTCTTGGCAGTAATATGAGGTTTTTTTCTTGGATTTTTTTTTCCTACAGGGATGTGTATTTGACTGAAAAATATTGGGATGTGCAAGAGAAGCAATTGATTCTATTTGCTTAATTGGTCTTGCTAATGAGGAAAATGTACGTTCTGAGAGGCTTTACACACTCTAAGGAAAAGTTTAGAAAGTTCTTTTGTTTGTAGTGACACTTAATGACAAGAACTGGCCCATAAGCAGCAGGGAAGAAAGTTGCTTCTAATACCCAACAGCTTTGTCCTCTGAAATACCACTACTGGGAATGTGTGGTTATTCCCATCAGGCAGCCTGAGGGATCTGAAAAAAAGTTTTATTGGCATCAGTTACCTGCGTTAGCCCTGAGTGCCCGAGCTGCTGGAGAGCTGGGGAGGAACTTGCACATGCAGATTTTTTTCACCAGAATTCCAGATTTCACCATGTATGTTTTATCTTGTCAGTTTTTTTGAGGCTTTTCTCTTTTCCCACTGTGGTTTCTATGGGAATGTCACGAGTTTGGGTGGCGTGTGTAACCCTCCCAACTGCAGCACAGTCTGTGTCTATATTGCTTAACTTCTGGGGATTTTTTTTTTTGTGCTCGTTTTGTGCTGCAGGACCGGGGCAGAGGATGTTTGACATTAACTGGGGGTGCCAGTTATAGGGATGGCAGTCAGAGATGATTTCTCTGTTCTCTGGAGGTGAAACAATTAAGTCAAAAAGCTGCACAAACCATTGTTTCCACGCAGGCTTGAGGATGGACCTTTACCATCCCCAGTCCCCTGCGCTGTGATGCAAGCTGGGAGCCATCCCAGAGATGGAAAGTTTGGGAAGTGAAGGAGGAGAGGGGCTTCTGTGGCTGACCCCAAGAAGGGCACTACTGAGTGAAAGGTTTGTCTCTACCACCTTTTTCAGAGGAACTGGTATGTGCTAAAACATCGGAGGGAAGTGGGAGTGTTCCTAGCCCTGGGCACAGCACTCCATGCATTTAAAAATAAAAACTGCTGACATTTCTTTCAGCTGTCCTTAGTGTGAATCAAAGCAGTCTGGTTTCCAGTATTTCTCAGCACTGACAACACCAGGCTGGGCAGCAGAGATATTTTAGCCCTGCATACAGGATTAGTGGTGTCTTAGGGAGGAAAATGAGGCACCTTGTGTTCCAGCAAATGAGCAATTTACTGTTCACTGAAAAAAGTCTGGCGTTGCCTGGCGGATGGTTCTGTGTTGTACACGGCTTTTGATCTGGAAATGCTGTCAATCACCTGCAAGCTGAAGAGCTGCGAAAGGGTTGTACTTGCTGGTAACTTTGTGCTCATTTGCTGCACCAGCTCAGGGAGCTTCTTCCAAAGACTGTTCAGTGTGAGTGTCTTTGGGTGTAAGAACTGGACTCCAAAGGTATAAAGGAATTTAGTTAACTAATCCCCTTCCCCTTTTAGAATGTGGTAACTTAAGCTTCGGTCCTGGGGCACCCAAAACCCTAAACAAGGGGTTCAGGTGAGATTTTGGAGACAGTTGCCTGCGGTGCAAATAGCACACTTTGCTGTTTTCTTTCTTTTAAAAATCTCCTTATGCTCCACAGCTTTCTTCTTGGGCGCTCCAATTGCCCTTGGTCTGGCAGCATTTCTGCAGGAAGGGGAGTTGGGCCACTCAGGGTGAAAGATGCAACAGGAACACAGTAAATCACCCCCTTTGTCCTTGTCCTGGGATCACCCCTTGTGCTGCACCCTGCGCATGTTGGTTTGGGTGGAGAGAGTGGAGGAGCCTCTCCCAGGAGGGTTCTTGTACCCAGTCACGGGAATGCTCTTAGGGAACGCTGCTGGAGCTGTGGATAGAACTGGAGGTATTAATGCAGGCTTTTACCACATCATCTTAGCAAACCATTTTCTCCAATAAATGTGACAAGCTGACCTGGGGCTTCCAGATAAATTTGTCCCTGAATCCTGGAGGAGCTCAGTACTGGGAAGTGTTAGGGAGGCTGACACTGCTGGTTTGGAAATCTTGGAGGTGATTGCTGGGGAGAGGAATATGAGAAAATTACTTCCTTCTCCTTCAGATGGGTGCAATTTGTAACTGTTTGGCTAATCTGATTATCTCACCTCGCCTGTGATGACAGATGGGACAGATAGCTGTGCTCTGCTCACTTGGGTCCTTTTGTGCTAAAGGAGCACATGACCTTATTTTGAAAGAGTAAACTCCTGCAGGAATAAATACTGTAAAGAGAAAAATGCAGCTTTCTCTCCTTTCCTCTTAGACAGGCTTCAAAACCTTGTCCATTATTCTGTAAATCAGTGTAGTTACAATCTGTCTGTCAGCATGGAACTGGAAAATATTTTCAGCTCAAAATAAACTCCACAAAGAGAATAGCTTCCATGTGATCCCCTATTCAGAGGAAAGCTACCAGACTTTAGTCCTAAATAAAGATTCCAACCAACTTTGGTGCTTTAAAGAGCTGTAGTGATCGTCCTAAATTTGACTTTACCAAGTTCACTCTCCTGCATAGCCCCTTCCTTTGGTCAAGTCAACAGAGCAAGTTTCACATTGGCTTCTCTTTGTTGCTGGTGCTTTCACTTGCTTTGAGAGTGGCTTCAGTGGTGTGAAATGCAAGGAAAACTTTCCAAAATGTAATTATTGAGCCATCACTTAGTTGGCAACTCATTTTCAAAGCTTGCCATTGTCCTTTTGTCCTCTTTATCATCGCTGGGAGAAAATGCATTAACCTGTGCTTGCAAAGGCAGCGATTTGCTTGGTTTTTGATACAGTTAGACCTATTTATTTTGTCAGTGGGAGATGCTTCTAATGTATTTAGCAGTAAATCATCCTGAAGCCAGGTCTCTGAACAGCTCTTGCTCGTGTTCTTTCTCTTGATGGGGCTGTCAAGATGTTGTTGCTGAATGTGCAGAAGAGAATGGCCATTCTTCTTTCTCTTCTAATTTCAGAGATCAACAGGGATCAACTGCATTGCATTTTTAGAAGCAGCAATTCTGGTTAGTTTGGAACTCGGAAGTTTTCTCTCCCATTAGCTAATTAGGACTATTATACTCTATTGTCATTATTGTCACTCAGGGTATTTTTGAGAATCAAGGGTGAAAAGTGACTGTATAAAATGAAACTCATCAACGAGGCTCCCTGAGCCTATTCTGAGTCACCCTTGCTAATTTCAGTGACAAAAATAAATCTTCTGTTACAACTGTTGACTCCTGCAAGCCCTGCAGTTACTCATTGCAGGAGCTGGAGCTGGTTTGTGCCTTGGGAAGAGCCACTGTCACCAGCACGTGGCCAGAGAGGCATCTCACCCACGGGTGGCTCCTGCCAGCCAGGCTCTTTTCTCTCCAGCTCTAGCCTAGGATAAGTTGTTAAGCTTTTACTACCTCTCAGATTGTTTTTCTCTTTATCAATTTTATTAAAAATGCTGAAGCTGAATAGTGCTGTCCTGAGGAAGGAGGGGGCAGCTGGTTCTTGGCAAAAGCTTGTGTTTTAGTGGAGAGAACAGAGAGGATAAGGTGCTGGATTTACATAATTATTGATGCCTTTTTTTTTGAAACTGAAAACATAAATTGCACACCTGAGCAGCTGAGATAATCTTCTGGCAGTGGTCTGTGTAATTAAAAGAAATTGTTAGCACGTTGTCACTAAAACTATGGATTGCTAGTGCTGCCATTGCTTATGCTTTGCTTTTCTTCCTTGTAATTATCGTGACTGGTATTTTTAGGGCAGCTTTGCAGCTTGTCTATTTTCTCCCAAGTTGGCTAAAAATGCTGGTCTCACGTGACATGATAAATATTCTCTTGGAAACTAATGCTGTATATATCCTGAGCTTCCTGTTCTGCTCATGTCTGGATTCATTCCTGAAAATTGCAGGAGCTGAAGGAAAGGTGTCTCTTTTTATTGAAGCCTGGGCTTGTGGCTGCTAATGGTCTTAAGAGTAGCTTGAATGGTCTTTGCAGATAAATCTTAGACTGGAATGTTTTTGTTTGCTTTAGCTTTTGGGTGGTATTAGCCTTAGTTGTAACCTCTTTCAGTTTCTGTTATCTTTTAATAAGGGCTTCCTGGAGCTCTGATCCTGGAGTGAAATCCAGGCAGAATCCATCTGTGGCTGCAGCAACGAGGCTGACAGGGAGCACGGGGCTGCTGCTGTGCTGCTCTGGTGTGGAGCTTCTCCGCTCAGCGCTCAGACTTCCCTGCTGGAATCATAGGGCTCTTCTCATTGATTTCTGGAGCTGTAGGGCTGCCCGTACAGGAGCTTTACCGAGTCTCGTGTCTCTATCTTCAGGACACCTGGGTGCACGTTTCTCAGAGGTGTTGAGAACTCCACGGTGCTGGTGCCCAGCCCCAGGACTTGTCGCTGCTGTCCCTGTCTGAGCTCTCACCTGCTCCTGGGCAGGTTTGTGGAGCCTCAGCACAGGCTGAACGCACCCACCCAGAACGAGGTGTCTGCTTGTGTGTTACACGTGGCGACAGTGCTTAACCCAAAAGCTCAAGGTTGCAGTGGGAACCTTCTGGTAAAATTGCTGTATATCGTCTTTTCAGTGACACACTCCAATTCCATGCAGGCTGTGGGGTGCTGGTGGGGAAAAGGTCGTGGGAAAAGGTATCATTTGGGAGCTCTTCCACACAAGGTACAGCTCATGGATGAGCCTTTGCCGTGCGTTTGGGCAGCGTTTTTTTAGGTTGATCCCAAGGTTTCGTACCTGGCTCTTGCAGGAGCTGACTGTGCGTGCTGTCCCTGCTGGCATTGCCGGGAATGCTGCTTCCAAACACCCTCTGGAGCCCGTGAAAGGCCAAGGCACTGTTTGTGTTATTGATTTCTGGACTTTGCTGTCATTCACGATTTTTGCTTACTGATGGAAGCAAAATAAAAGCAAATCTGTGGAAGAGCAGAAATGGAACTTTTAGGCTAATGAAGCTATATTATGTCTGACAAATGGGTGGCTAATCTGCTGGAGAAGGAGGAGGGTTGACTTTTAATGAGAAGTTATTACATGTTGAATAGCTGTTCAATTGCTGTATTAATAAAGTGGACAATCCTCTCTAGCTTGTCTCTTTAAAGTATTCTTTTAATTGAGAACCCCCTGTAATCCATTCTTTAAAAAATTAATTAACATTTTGAAAAACACTTCTTTGACTGTGGTGGCCTGGTTCAGATTAAATTGGGGTTATGTCATGACTGCTTCCTTATGTACTTTAGCTGTAATTTATGGAATCAGTGGATAACACTAACTTCATATACAAGAGCTTAACACTTCTAAGAACAAGACTAATGGGCTGATTTTTTTGGTCACAGCTCGTTGAATTGGCAGCAAACAGAAGAATAGAAATGAGATGAGAAAACAGGGTCTGGTGCCTGGAGTGAGAACTTTGGTATTATTTTCAGTTCAGCTCCTGATTGTTTTGACTGTGAGCCAGCATTTGCAGTGAATTTTGGACTAAACTATCCAAACTTTTAATGTCCCTCAGATATTGCATTACTTGTAGACTGCAGGCAGCATTTTTTGCACAGACTAATTGTCCTTTTCTTCATGGCATGTTGTGACCAAGCTGGAATGTTGAAGTCCTTTGGCTCCTCTGTTACGCTTCGTGGATAGGCCAAACCCTCCAGCTTTGGGTGGTTTTGATTTTCCACTTGCCAGTTCTGGGGTTTTTGAGAGGATGTCCCTCAGGGCCAGCAGACACGTGTGCTCTGGATGTGGCCGTCTAAGAAAGCCCAGCTCCTGAATCAGGTCACTGTTTACAAAGCAGATTTATGTCAGATATAAATACAGCTGTAATGCCCTTTAGCAAAGGGCGTGTGGGGCTGTGCAGCGCTCCTGCAATCCGAGAGCTGACAGAGCTGGATCAGCCAGGATGGAGAAATTCCCAAGGTGTGAAACAACTGGCCAGGCCACGGCAGGAGCTGTGAAGCCGGGACAGGGAACTGCACTGCTCGGTCAGAGCCATCCCTGAAATCTGAACCGAGGGGGCTGGACACTTTCTGCTCCGTGCTTTGCTTCCTCAGCTGCTGTCAGGCTGGAACAAGGTTTCCATCCTATGGTGCATCTCATGAAAGGGAAAATTTTGTGTCTGAACCCTTAGTGAACTTACTTTTGTAATGCTCTCTTGTAAGGGACGCTTCAAAAAAGAAGTGTCCCTTATAAGAGACACTTATAGGGGACATCCCCAAAACAACTTGGATATTTGTTGGAGAACAAAGGAAAAGTTTATTTGAATGGGTCTTGGAGGTCAGGAAACCGATTTTGTTACTTTTGTTTTAATTTACATTAAATTGCTTTCTTTTGAGCCATATATGCAGTATGACACCTTGTTGCAGGACACCCTGATGGACTTGTGAAGCTGAGTTTGTAGTTGGAGGAGGCGGTTGAAATCCCATTTAATTTGAGGAATAAAACCACACAAAACTCCACATGAGTCCTCAAGGAACATGAGAATTCCACCCTTGGGAAAGCTCTCTGCTTGCTTTGTCGGTCTGAAACCACAATGTGTGCTCTATGGCTGTTAAATGCGTTGATACACCCAGAAATTTTCCGTAGAAAAGAGAATTGTTTCCTGGAGAGAATTCTGAGTGAAGCCAGATCTTGGCTGTCTGAAACCAGTGGCAGTGGGAAGGGCTGTGGGAGGGGTTCAGCAGAATGGGTCAGAATAAAAGGCCAAAGGAGCCTGGTTTGGGAAGTATGTGCAGAGGTCCTGGGTGTTGTGGAGGTGCAGCTGTGGCCCCAGGGCAGCAGCTGGGTCTGGGGCAAAGCCAAGGCTCTGGTCCCATCAGCAGCTCCCCAGAGAGGAACCTGGAGCTGCCCGTCCCGCAGCCCTCGAGCTGGGACTGTCCCAAGTGACTGACAAAGCTTTGTCCTTCTTTAGATTTCTCAAAAACAGATAAGGGACAGAAATGACCCAGCGATTGTTACCCAGACTAAAGAAGGAATGGAACTGGTGTGGCACTTCGGCCTCCTCTGCCTCAGCTGGCAAAACTGCTCAGTTGGAAACACCCTGGATCTGCTCAGCTGGAAACACCCTGGAACCCTCTAAATGGTGTGGGTGGTATTTAGAGGCTGGGTGTTCCATGTTGTGGTTAGCATTAAGGAGGATTTGCAAAAGCAGTAAGATGTGGTGGTTTAAAAATGCACCATCACTCCATATGTGGGATGTGGAACGGTAGAAGGGAAGAAATAGCACCAGCCCCAAATGTGCTGAATAGTGAACTGAAAGTGGTTATTGATTAGCTGTGCACTTTCATTACCCTGCTGCAGTCCGAGAGCAGCGAGCGATTCTTTTTTCTTTATTAAAAAAAAAGAAAAAAAAAATCTTTCAAAGGCACTTATGAAATATTTAGTGTAATTATTTCCAAGATCAAAACTCCAAAGAAATTACCCAGCCACAGAAACCTTGTTAATCTGTTGGTGTTATGGATGAAAGATGCAACAGAGATATTAAACATTTACTGCTCTTGTGCAAAATGGCCCTGTACTCTCCACCTCAATTGCACCATTATTCATCAGCCTTCACTGCTGTGTCTGCCTTGCTCCCCATGTAAGAATTTTAGGTGTCATTACAAGTTTCTTCTGATGGAGTGGGACTTATTTTCTTTATCCCCATTTTGCCTTTAGGCAAGGCAAGTCTCAGCCTAATGAAACCAGTGTGAAGTATTATGGTGCTCTGACGCTGCCTTTGCAATGGTACAGCGTTTTCCTCCATGAAATGGTCTTTTTAAACCAGCTTTGAATGCTCATTTCCTGTTCCACATGATATTTGCATAAGCGAGGGAATAAAATGTTATTTCCGTCAGGACTGTAACTATTGAAAATGTGGAGTAGCTGTTGATGACCCTTTTCAGTTTGAACAGGGAGTTACTGAGGAAGCAAGCCAGGGTCTGTCCAATGTTGACTCAAATCCCAAAATTGCGTTTTTGTGTCTCAAAAGCAGGTTTAGTGGATCTGCAAGTGTTTGGAGATAAAAATTCAAATTAACATTGAGAAATAGCCTGAAATGGGCTGTAGGTTGGGAAAGATGAGCATATAAAGACCCATGAATAAGCTTTAAAATGGGGAATGAGTGCTGTGGCTGCCATTCCAGGGGAGGTGGGGTACGGCTGGAGCGGCTTTGGGGCTGAGTGGCTGTCAAGTGCCTTGTGCTGTTGGCAAAGACCGTGCAGAGGGGTAGGAACAAGAGTCACGGGAAATAAACGGAGCTTTGGACTTCAGCCCCCCTGCTCTCAATTTCTCATTTTCATGCTTAGTGACTGGTAAGATGAAAGAGTGGGAGTTTTCATGACTTTCTGCTCTTGATGTTTTAATAGAAAACTGTGATTTCCAGTGCAGCTACTGATGGAGAGAAAGAGAACAGGGGTGCTGTGGACATGGACATTAAGAACCCGGATGGATTTGTGGTTGGGATTTTACTACTTAATGCAAGTGAAGCGTTGACCAGCTGGTGGGAACTGCACCAAGCTGCCTTGTGCTCCCTCTCCTGAGTTCTGTCAGGAAGAGGGATTGTAGCACCCAGAGCTGTAAAGTGTAAATGCAGTAACCTCCCAGGGAGGCTACCTGGGAAATTAGATGTGTTTATTTTGTTTTTTAAACTTGGCCTGCCTCCCATCTCCCTGCCACTGCTGCCTACAGTGTGCAGGCTTCTGCGTGCCAGTGCCCCTTCAGACTCATGGATGTGCCACCAACCAAAGAAAAATCCAGTCCATGCTATTTGCCTGTAGCATTCCATAGATTTTTCTTTACAGTAGCTTAATGAGCTGCCAGGAATTTTCAGTCTGTTTTCAGCCAACACGCTGTACTTGCCACACTGTCAGTGCTGCTTTTATTTTTGTTTCCCTGTGTGTGTATATATATGTATGTCTCTATATATGTGTCTATATATAAAAGATATATTACACATCTATATTTATGTATTTGTGTGTGTAATTTTCAGTGGATAATGCTGAGTCTCGGACTAAAAGCAGCCCCACTAAAAGCAGGGTCTGCCCAGTTCCTTTAGCTCACCAGGCTCTGCAGCCTGGCCACAGGACGCTGGGGTTTGTGGCTGGGTCTACATGTTTCCAAGTAGTCTCCTCATGCAGACTACTTGGAAATGTTTAACCTTTAATGTCAGCATTCTTTTTAATATTCATCTCTATCCCCAGTATCAGCAAAAGGATTAGAGGCTGGTTTGTCTTTCCCTCTGAACTCATCTGTGGCTCGAGTGTGCTTATTAGTTCTTTTAATGGCTTCTTTATTAGTTCGTTATTGCATAACCTCCAGGCACGGCAGGACTTGAAATGTTAATTTTCCAACCAAAGTTCAGCTGATGGACTTCACCTGATCCCCTTGGAGTCGGTGTGCGTGGGGAGGGCTGGCTGGCTGGCTGGCTTTGCACCACAGCATCACTTCCAAAGCAGAAGGAAAGGGAGTCAGTTTTTCCTCTCCCAGGTGTTAAAGGAGTAATAGGAATGGAAAGTACAAAAATCCAGCACAATATCCTAGAACGTTTAAGCAGAAAAGGTGGTGGGTGTTGTGCACGCTTTGCTGTGGTGTTACTTGCCCCCTCTCCCCTTCTCCTCACGTTGCTTTGAGCCAGTATTTGGCTGCCCAGTGAACTATAACAAGATTTAATAGCTCCAGTGTCGCTATATTGCGTTTGGACTGCTTCCATCCTTCAGTTGTAATAAACGTCTGCTTTACAATGAGCTCTTAAATTCTGTAAGTGACGTCAAATTGCATCTAATAATGGAAAAAAGATCAAGTACTGTAAATGCGACTTGTTCGCCCTGTCTTACCACGCAGTGTTTGTCCTCAGCCCCTCGCTGTGCTGCCTGCCTTCCAGAGCTCTGGAGCTTGCCCTGCTCCTGGGAAAAGCTGATTTCCACAAATGCCTTTGTTTTCCTTGTCCTCCTTGCCCCTTCCTTGTCCCCTGGCTGTGTTGCAGGCAGTGGCCAGCCGCAGGGGCAGGCACGGGGAGCTCCAGCTGCCCCGGCGCTGGAAGGGCTGCTGCGGGTTTGTGATGTGGCCGCTTGTTCGTTAGCTGCTGATTCACTGTCGGATGGGCTCTAAGCTCAGTCGTGAAACTGGGATGTGCAAACATCTGCATAGTAATTTTTCTCTCTGAAGATGTGACAGATGAGATGGGCGATTAGGATGAACGACCGCGCTGACACAGTGGCCCTGGAGCTGAGAGCGTGTGAACTGTGCACTTTTAAGGAGCTTTAACTTTTGATCTATTTTTTTTTTTTTCCTCCCCAGGCCTGATGAGTTTTTAAATCTGCTTAGCTGTCAGTGAGCAGGTACACTATGAAAACTGAAAACTGCTGATTTTAAGAAGCTTGTTCTGCCTCTTCAGTTTAGTGCATGTGCATGAGTGTGTGAGAGACAGTTTTGAGGGGTAGCGATGAGTGTTTTGTGGCCAGAAAGCTACTAAATAGAAATGCTGAGGCTTTTTAACCTTTCAGTGCAGACATGGCTTGAAACAGTCCCACTGGGGAGATCACTTTGGTGGGGTTGGCCAAGGAGGGGAGAGAAGAGAATGGTAAAATACGAGCACTCGTTATTTATCTCCTTGGAAAAGCCTCGTAAATTGTGTTTTCCCCTGACCTTTACAGAGTGGTGGTCAGTCATGAGAGATTCATGGTGACTCTTATGCTGCAGCCTAGAGTGTGCTGAGCACTCACACACCAAGAAGTTCCTCTCTGTCCTGTGGTCCTTCCCACAGAGCTGGCAGTGGGATGTGTGCAGGACAGTTGTGAGGCCGTGCTGGTCCCTGTGATGGATCTCGGGCTGTGTGTGCCGCAGCCCCTGGAGAGGGTTGGGCAGGCAAGGCTGGCGAGCGAGGGCTGAGCAAGGTTTGACAACCAGGCTCTGTAGATACTCCTGGAAAGCTCCTGAGAGGCAGGGACACTGTGGACAACCAGGATCAGAGTGACAGGGAATGGTCTTTGCAGCAGTGCCACTCTGGGGAGATAAAGCTGAGCAAGGCTGCTCTGGGCCAGGGGGGAAACTGCCGCATTAATCAAGGTGTGAGCGCCGAGGCCGCCTTTGAAAACTGCTGACTTAGGCCCTGGGAATCTGTTTCCCATTTATGCCGCTGCTTCTAAAGGCATAAATAAAATCCAAGCACAGTAAGCATGCAGCGCTTCCAGTCGTGGGCGAGCACTGTGTCCTCCTCCAGGGAGCTCTGCGGGAGAGGGGAGGTGGCCGGGCTGCTAAGCCTGGTGCTGCTTCCCAAAGTCTAAGTGTTTGATACACTTGGGATCAATGCTAACATCTCTGATATCGCTTTCTTCAAGGAAGCATCTTCTTGGGGGATAAAGGCGATGTAGAGAACCTAAGGAAGGTCGTTAGGGAGGTAGGTGAGGTCTCCAGGTAACGCCTTTGCGCATCCTTTTGCCGTTACAGGTTTGGCTTGGTTTTCTTACAGTTGTTTCTGTTAATTATCTTTAATTTGTTGCTAATGTGAAAATATTGCACGGAAAATTGTTCAATAGCTGAGTGAAGGCTATCAATCCTTAGCTCACGAGTGTGCTGTCTCGTAAAGGAGACTGTCCTCAGCTTCTATGGACAGCACAGCCCTGAGCAGGCAGTGGATGATCAGAACCTGAGACCTGGGGCTGGGACCTGCCTCTGCTACCAGCTGCTGTGTGACTCTCCATGATGGGTTTTCCTTTTAATTTTGTAATGGCATAAAATGAACCTCCTGTGTGAGGCTGGAAAAAGCTCATTATAGTTGCTCTCTGTGTCTGGGGCCTTTTCTTCTCTGTTGAAGAAGGGATGCAGCAGCCATGGTCCGAGGTGGGTTCGTGCTGCTGGGATGTTGCTCACTGCCGCCCTGAAAAGCCTTTGCTCAGCAGCCTGAGCACGGAAAACGTGAGCTGGTCAAGAATTAGTCATTGAGGTGATAGCTGGGAAGAGTCATAACAGCCCTTTTGTAGCCTGAACCCACGGTGTGAGTGGTTCTCCTGCCCTGAACCCATCGAGGAGCCGGGATTTCTGCTGTCACACTCAGTTTCCATCCCCTCAGGGCCATCCTGGGAAGCCTGGCTGGGATTTGGCCTCCAGCACTCCAGTAGCACAGTTTAACCACCCTTCACACACTGATTCTTACTCCCTAATTACAAGCTGTCAGTTGTTATCAGTCCTTTGCTACCTTCTTCAGTACCAGGGAGGCTGCCCTGCTGCTCCCAAAGTGAACACCAAATTCATGGGTTAAATGGAGAGATTCTGCTGGGTCCCTTGGTATGTTCAGCTTCTGCAGATCCAGATAATCCTCCCCTGTTTTTAAAGCACGGGCACTTTTTTGGGGAACTTTGTTGTTGTGAGGGAGACTGTTAAAATTGGAAGTAAATGCAGCAGGCTGTGCGTGAGCCTTCAGACAGCCTGGAGCAATGGCTCAGAGGTGGACCTGACTCATCGCAGCAGGATATTGACTCTGCAGCATAATTATGATGCTTTGAGAACCTGATTTTAAAATAATTGAGGTATAAAATTATGCGCCTGGCTCTCACAGTTACTACAGCTCTGGGTATAAATTGAATAACAGGCTGTACAAATGTGCCACTTGGCTGTAGCAGGAATAGCAGCGAGTCTGGAAATGTCCTGCGTCACCGCTGTTTTCCTCTTGCTGGGAAGCCGGCTGCAGGCTGAGGTTTGCAAACAGCCTCTGGATCTTCCACTTGTGCAGCCACAGGGGTTTGGCAAATCCATAGAAAGTCCGGCTTGGTGCAGCTGAAATCCAGTGGTGAAACCCTGGCTGTTTGCTAATCCCAGCACGTGGAGCATCTCAAACACCTCTGGCTGCTTCTAGCAATGGGCTGGATGTGGGCAAGTGCCATGGACACAGGTGGGGTTTTGACACCCGTTTTGCAGAGCTGTGTGGTGGCTCCCCTGCTTCCTGAAGCGCTTTTTCCTCTCTCCCATCGTTTCTGCAGACAAACTCCTGTGTTTTGTTTGGACAATACCATGAGTGGTCTTGGTGAGCTTTGATTCTCTGTAAAATCCCAAGATTTTGGACAGAGGCCACTGTGCTCAGTGAGTTGTCTGAAAGGGTCATTTTATGACCTCTGTCCCACCTGGAATGGTGTTCCCCCAGACCTGAATTTAGTGAAATCCCATGGTTGTATTTCATGGTTTGATACCTGGGCTTCACTGCTCTTGGAAGAGTTAGAACAGGTTATTTTCAACTCAGAGACAACCCAAACTGCAAATTCATCTCGATAATTTACTTTTTTTTGCCGGTCTAGCTAAAACCCAGGCAAACAAGTCAGGTTTGTTCTTTTTGTGCCTCCTTCAGGGTCTGCTGCAGCCTGCAGTCCTGTGGGCTGAGCCCAAACACTGCTTTTTAATCATCCACCACAAAGAAGGAAAAGCCTGAAGGGAACTTCACACTGAGCCCTCAGCTCCCGTAAAAGCTGAGCAGGAAGCTGGAGCAGGAGCCAGTGCTGTGACCAGACAGGCTCCGCATGCCAAGGCTGCTGCTGGGCCTGCTTGGGGCCAAAATGTTGGGATTTTTAGTCTGTAATAAAATAAACCCTCTTGTGTCTCAGCCTTCTGAATTATTACCTGATTGGCACTTCGTTATAAACACGTTTTTTCCGTGTTGGTACTGGTTTCTTGCCATTTTACTGCTTTTTAGGTTCTATTTTTTGTTTTATTCATCTCTTCCAATCGATAGAAATACCCTGTTTTTAGCAAGCAGCAAGGGCAGGCATGACTGATGTCCTTATGATGGAGCAGAATCACTTTCAGAGCGTTTGGGGAACAAGGGGAGAAGCTTCTAAATCTAATTTTCAAAGATCTCTAGAGCACAACAAACTGCTCGAGATGTGTAGCTGAGTCTCCCACTGCCATTAGCTCCAAGAGCTGGGATCCTGGAGTTGCATCATTGCAGATCTGGTGCTTGAGATCCATCCTGTGGTGGTAACTGTTGTTCCTTACCATGACACTAATTAAAAACCACTTAATGAGATTATCTCCACCTGTTCTGGAGGGTTAGTTTGATGGAGGAAATCCTGCACACGCATGTGGATGCACACACTTCTGTGCAGGGCTCGGCAGCGTAGGGAAGCAGAGTCTTCCCAGAGTTATTCTCTACAGGCTTTGCCATAGCAGAGACTTTTTTATCCTCCCCTCCACGCGCACAGATTGCTCTGACAGCAAGAAAATGCGGCAGGGAATTGAATTTGGAAATAAATTGTTTAGATGATGCAGCACCAGACGGATCACTATTCCAGAAGAGTCGGTCCGGGGTGGATTTGCTTTAGTGCCAGATTAGAAATGTGGCAGTCACAGGGAGACGAGCTGGGCACACGGTGGCACGGGGCTGGGTGGCCCCTGGGCAGTGTCCCCTGGGCAGTGTCCCCGTGTGCGCTCGGCTCTGGGGCGGCTCTGGCAGGGATGTCGCAGTAAACCTGGGTTATAAATACTGAATGTTGTCCCTGGTTGCCCTGTGACCATGGGCATGTGTTTGAACCTGTCTAAACCTCGTAAAAGGTTGGTGAAGTGTTGTGCAAACACCGACTGGCACTAAGGGCTGTTGATAGTGGTGTGGTTTCCTGGTTCCCACATCATGGTTTAATCCACAAGATAAATTGGTTGGGTTTATTCTGTTGATTGTTTTCACCAGGCGCAGGGTTTGGGGCTGGTTTGGCTCCAGCAGCTCTGTCTGAAATCTTCCAATAAGCACGCACAGCAGAAAGGTGGATTTTGGTGACAAGAAGGAACCAAGTGAATGGTTTGTGTGCTGTGAGAGCCGTCACCAGATCCTGCCAAGGCTGACTTGGGCTGATAACAGACTTTGCTTCTTGTGTCCTCTTTTCCTCACCAGTCATCCTTTTATTTCCCCCTTCCTTACATAAAGTTATTATCTTTATCCACAGTCCATAGGGGGTATTAAAGGTATTTGAAAAGTTCCTGCTTTGACCTGTGGTGTAGTAGGTGCTGTATTCCCTGAATTCTTAACCAGTAATTCTGTGGCAGTGCCTTGAGGTGGGATACGATGGGATTTTTCTCTGTTGCAGTTTGATCTTTGGCTGTATTTTCATGCAGTGGGAGTGTAAAAATGAGCCTGACATTGAGAGAAGTGACAGGAGGATCTTGCCAGCAGACTGCTTTGGAGGTGCAAGAGAAGGGGTCTTACCAAGACAATAATTCAAAATAAAGCAGGGAAGAAAAGTACATTTCAGCTGTCTTTATTCTTAGAACCTAAAGGGCTTTCTTCATCATGTTGTTACTGAGGGCTGAGGAAGTCTAATTACTGCCTTTTCTTGCTGCTAAATGAATTTGAGGGGATAAAACCTGATGCCTTTGAGAGGATGCATCTCTGGTGTGTTGCTGACACTGGAGAGAGACTTTATTGTGGGCAGCAGCAGATCTGCCTATTCATTTGGAGCTTTTGTCACATCTCTTCCGTGGAGATGCTGTTGCATATGAAAGTCTGATTGATATGGTAGCAAAGGTCAGGAGGGTAATAGCTTTGATGGTATCCCCTGAAGCAAATCAAAATTCTTCTGAAGGATTCTGTTCAATTTGATAGCAAAGGTCTGGTAGCACTCCAGGGATTCTTCTCTCTGCTATGAAGCTTATAGCTATTACAAAAATTAATGTTTGTCTGTTGTTTTTTTTTTTCTAAATAGGATGTTCTGCCATAAGAATGGAAAATAACCACTTCTCTCTTTCCCTCCCCTCCTTCCTCTCTGTTTCAGGGATCCTCGATGCACTTCCTTGCCATTATTTAAGGAGCCTTTACTAAAAGCTTTCGGATTGTGTGTCTGAGCGGACAGGAGATTTTTGTATCCAAGATGCTCATAAAGGAATATCGTATTCCTCTTCCGATGAGCGTGGAAGAATATCGCATTGCCCAGCTCTACATGATACAGGTCAGGAACGTTCTGGGCCCTGCAGGGCACTGGGGGCTCTGTGTGGGATGGGGGAGAATTGCTGCAAGATCGGATGTTTTAAATTCGGGTTTTGCCATTTGCTTATAAAGGAGTAGCAGGGAAAGCAACACAAACTGCAACTTCTGACTTGCTCGCTCTTCTCCTTGAGCTGGAGAACCTCTGTTTGAGCTGCCTGGGGAAACAACAACCTATTCCTGTGGAAGCACCCAGCCGGGTGTGTGGGCACCTACTGGAAGGCAGCAAGCTGTAGGGCGTAAACGGCCACTGCTTCTCAGCTGGGCTGTGGTTGCTGGTCATGCCAGTTCCAGTTGCAAACCAAATTCTGTTCTTTTCGTAGGAAGCAACAGTTTAATATAAATTTGGGAGAGTAAACCAAAGGCGTGACTTGGAATTAAGGAAGGGAAAAAATTAAATGTAATATATCTGTGCGTATATACCATGGTGAAACAGATACTAATCAGTTTAGGCATAAAATGTAGATTATTTTTAATAGGCTTCTGAATACTGATGGGAATTTTTGTGGAATTCCCTGTCTGCACTAAAGCAGTTAATTAAAATGTTGGGTTTTTGTAACTGAAATCCTCTGTGCCCATATTCTCCCAGTGTTTGAAATGCAACCAGGAGCAGTTATAAAAGGAAATGAGTCTGAAGTGTTATTTCATTGTCCCACCCTTTAAATAAAATGTAATTTTGCTCATCCAGCAAAACACACATCTAATATTGAGTTTGCAGGAGAACTCTGCTTTCTGAAGCAGGATGAAGCCATGCTAGAAAAATCTGCTTTGGCTTAAAACCTAAAATAAGTTAAAGGGAAAAAGCAAACCCCCCAAACCAAAGCAAAAGCACAACTCCCCCGTTTCTCTCGTGACCACCCAGCTGTGTTCCTTAAGGATTCATGCACTTGGGCTTGACTGTTAATAGAAGGTATGGTGTGTATTTTGCAGTCATAATGGTCATTTTCTGACACAAATGTGTCATCTCTGTGTGTTTAACCTAAATCTTGGCATAAGCGGGTAAACATTTTCCCTAGGTAGCTTCATTTTTCTGTACCTTTTACTGATGCTGTAGCTGCTTTGAATATTGGTGTAATTATTTTGTTAACAACTTTGTCTTCCTGATTTGTCTCTGCTGCTTTGCATGAAGAGCTGGTGGATGGCAGCAGAGCATTATCTGTGCAGAACTTGTCAGTGAGCAGCAGAGCGTAGGAGAGAGTGATCTGATTAGGAAGGAGGAGCCCACCTGATTAAACAGAGGATGAATCCTTAATTGGGGAGTGTCTGCGGGGCCTCCTGGGAATTCTGGAGGACTTGGTCAGGGAGGTGGATTTGATTTTTGATCTCAGAAGTTAAATTGCTGATTTTTATTTCCTTAATGCAGAACACTGGGTTCTGCTTTGTTACCTGACAGGGATTTTGACCATATCTTAACATCAAAAGGACATGAGAAGCCATGAGGGTTCCATGCAAGGGGAAGTTCACCAGCTTGAGAAACTGCATCTCCAAATTGCCATCCAGCCCTGCTTTAATTTTCTACTGCATTGACAGGCAGCAGAGTAAGGTTTCCTCTTACATCAGGTGTCAAGTCAGGTTTCTGATCTCCCTCCACTCTCCTGGAGCAGAGGGCTAAGCTGGAAGAGCTGCATGGAGCCCAAGGTCTGAGGGAACTGGAGGAGTGCAAGCAAGGGACTTTACTGCGTTACTTGTACAAGCAGCACAAGAGGAAAAGTTAGCTGTGCTTTTCCTTGAGAATGCTAGTTTCAGCTCAAGTTTGAAAAAAACAAAAAGCAATAACAAAACAAGAAAGACCACTTAGGGTAGAGTTCATAGTTTGGTAGTGATTTGCTTCAATTGTTCCTGAAATTGGTGGAAAGATTCCTGCTGGCTTCAATGTGAGCTTTTCCTAGACCAGGATATCAAATGTTCTTTTTATTCAGTTTGATTTAAAAGTGGAGGTTTTGTCTTTGAGAGAGACACTGGGGAAGGAGCAGTGGGGAGCGTGGCTTTGTCCTTTTCAGAGAATGAGAAAGTGCTTCGTATCTGTCCTTTTATTTTTCTTCTGAAATGCCTGAAGAAGCCACAGGAGAAGTAAGTTCTGTGTGTTGAGCCCCTTTATGGGAACAAGCTGAGATACCTGTGCAAAGCAGAAGTGAAGAGGTATTTCTGAGAAACCTGTGGCTGAAATGTAGAACAGAATGTTTCGAAGTAGTTCCTTGGAAAAGGAGCGATTCTTAAAAGCAAAAGGTTAATTTCTGAGACGTTTGTCGTGTACAGGATGGTGGCATTATTGCTGGAGGCACCAGGCAGCCTGGTCCTGTGAGAAGCACTTCTCCAGCAGTGGAAAAGGAGATGTCGCCATTGTTCCTCAAGGGTTTTAGGGAGTTTTGATCACTCGTTTACCTTCAAGCTCCTGAGTGAAAATTCCCATTAAATTCCAAACCGTTTGGTACGAAGCTGTCTATTTTGTTTTACCTAGGTATACATATTCCTAGATTTCAGCATTGTCCAAGTGGAAGTTTTCCAAAAGGCCCTTCTCCCCTGAGCCCTTGTGGTGGAAGTGGTGCCTCAAAGCCATGTGGGCAGGGATGTTCAGACTCAAGCTGTAGTACTGCCATCACTTTTCAAAGGCATTTTCATGTAGATTTTTGCTTTGCAGTGGAAAGATCAATCATCTGTTTTCATGAGAGAACAATCCCTTCTTTTTCTTAGAAGTCTCAACAAAAATTTCCACCAGGTTTGATGTAAGCAGCATCATGCCCAAATAGCACAGGATCCTTCTGTTAAATGGGAACAGGCTGTACTCATATTTGCTGTGTTTACTGGATGGGAGAATTAAAATCGTGCAGTATATAATCCACATCTCTCTTGGTTCTCTGCGCCACTGGGCAGGCGAGACGTGCGATAAATCATTGTGTGCATGCCCGTGTTGCTCTGTAATTCCTCTTATAACTACAAGTTTTCCAGGCTGGTGTATAAAGCTGGGAAAACTGAGATGAGTGGCCTGCTGCTTTGCTTTTTAATTTTTAAATTTTTTTTTATTTGAGGTGAGAGAGCAAAAAGTCTCCTAAGTTGATTTCTGCTGGCTTCTGAAATATTATCTACAGTCAGTGGTTTCAGTACTTTAAGTAGCACTTAAATTCTTCCCTAAATAAGTTAATTTTACATTACAGCAAGAACTTAATGTACCCTCGACTTGCTTGAAGCCTAGCAGATCTGAACTGAATTGTTTTTCTCTATTAAATTTCAGACTTTCAATATCCTTCCATGGGAAACCTCTCACACAGCATTGTCAGCCTCTCCAGGTTGGGAGCCCTTGCTCCAGAGCAGTTGGGTTTAGCTTTTCCATAGGCACAAAACCTTTTTGCATCGTTGCTGAGGTTTTGTCTCTTTTGAGGTCCGAATTAAAACATATTCATTTTTATATCTGAGCTAAGAAGCAGCGATCTTCCTTCCTGCTGTGACCTGGTTTTATTCTGGTGCATAAAACAGGCAAAATATTTCAAAACAGTGAAATCACTCTTTGTACCTCTATTCCTGTAACTTTTCCCTGAAATCTGTGTGCACATTTAAAAGCCAGTCCTGCTTCCAAGGGTGGGAGATTTCTCAATGAATTCAGCCTGAAGAGTTGTCCATGGGACTGGGAGAGCTGTGGTTTGATCTGGGGAAGCTGCAGGCTCCTGTCCTAAAGGAAGCAGAGAGGAACTGGAGCTGAGCACTGGAATGAGTTCCACGAAGCACAAACCATTTATGGAGGGAACAACTGTAGCCATGTGTAGGGATTTGTTTCCTCCTGCAGAAGTTTTGAGCCAAGGACTCTGTCCTGGATGTCTTCTCAGACTGTGCACATCACGTCTGAGGCGCGTGTGCTATTTCAGTCTCTGCGAGGTGAATCCTGTTGGGCACAAAGGGATCTGTGTTACACATTAGAGAGATCTTATTAAAGGGTCTCTTAATTCTTCCCCTCCTGTGTCCTGCATATTTTTGTCTCAACAGCAATCCTTTCCTGGAACACTGGCATCCTTTTCTTGTGTGTTCAGGGAACCTTCCTTTCTGTGCACTTCCTCCTCCTCCTTCCCCCAGAAACAGTGCACACATTAACGTAAAGTCTCTGTTTCATAAAAGCTTGGAATACGAGCCCTGAATGCGTTTGTCAGGATGTTATTAGCCAAAGGTCAGTCCTTTTATCATCTTAATAATGTTCATTACTGTGCTTCCACATGCCATGAGATTCCGAGAGACCGCTGCCCTTCTGACCCTTTCATAAGACAAGAGAATTCCTCTTGTTATTAAAACTTATTTTTATATCAGTGTGCTCAGCTTTCTTGTCTGTTGTAAATAACTCTGGTCCTCATTTTATCCACACAGATTTCTCTGGGTATTTGTGACCTTCCTCCAAAGATAGCGTGCTTTGAAAATATTCTTCTGCTGGACCTGATTACCTTTTGAGGATGAGACTTATTTTAAGATGCAGTGTCATCCTTCCCAGTTAATAATGTTAATTCCTTGTCATTCGTCACTTTGAGGGTCCACGACTGGGAAATGCCTCTGGCCCTGTTTGAGGCACTGCATGGAAGATAACCCATCTGCTCGACACTGCCTGCTGAACTCAGGCAGGATCCTGGGAATTGAGGGCTTCTCTCATGTTTTAACATGAGCCTCTCCTCCACAGTCCTCCAGGGCTTTGCATTTATTGCCTTCC
This sequence comes from Cnemophilus loriae, assembly GCA_013397755.1. Classification (NCBI taxonomy): domain Eukaryota; kingdom Metazoa; phylum Chordata; class Aves; order Passeriformes; family Corvidae; genus Cnemophilus; species Cnemophilus loriae. Next base: position 116,724 of record VZTF01006246.1, on the reverse strand, counting down.
CTGAAAAATCAAAGTGTGTTCCAAGCATCTGTGGTGTGCTGTACTCTCCTGTCCTGACTGCTGATGGAGTATCTTGAGTCACTTTCCTCCTTTCTGGAGGATCATGGTTTGTCCATCATCTCAGTCTCCAGACACCTGCACTGTCCTATTTTCCCCTTCATTTCTGTGCAGCTCTCAGGAAGCACCTTTGAGAACAGGTTTAAAACTCTGCTTGGTGCTGGTGGTAATTCTTGAGGCCCTGTCGTGATACCCAGGTGCAAAAGTCGTGTCCCTTAAACCCTCAGCTCCACTTGGCAGTTGCCAGCAGGCTCAGCAGATGGTGAAGGATTGATTGAGTGGGGGAAAGCAAACTAACCCTTCATCTCTGGACACTGAAGAACTGGATGGCTGATTATTTCTGTTCTGCATGCAGATGCCTTGGCCATCTGCACAGACAGACATTTATGCTTCAGTTTTAAAGCAGGTGACCCTGCTGACGGCTCCAGAGACCCTGCAAGGCTCACAAGTCTAAAAGCAAAGCCTGGTTTGAAGCTTTCCCCCTGATTTCTCCTCTGTGGTGTTAAAACCTGTGGCTTCTGTATTCTCTCTTCTTCCTCTGGTTTTCATAGCCTTTGCTTTGTGATCATGAGGATTTGCATCCTTCTGGAGGAGGAGAATAAGGCACTTGCAGATGTTCACTTTTGAGGACAAGGGTGGTACAGTTATGTTTGGTGGTACCAGACTTGGGGTCTCATTTGCACAGGTGACAGGGACACCCATACAGGTTATCATTTTGGGAAAACATACAGAAGGAGCAAACACCTTTTCTACTTCTACTTTTTCCTTGTTTTGTCTTACATTGTCTGTGATTCCACACCATATTCCAAAGAAGATTGATTTTAGGGTAGTGCACTTGATGTGGCCTTGTCAGTTCATGTGCTCTCTTTCTCTTAACAAAGGTGAAACTGAGACAGTGTTATAACACAAACAATTTTAAACTTCAGATTTGCACTGATTTTAATGCAGGATGCAGCACTGCCAATCCTACTGAGCTTGCTGGCTGTCAAAAATGCTTTTTCCTTCTGTATTTTTTCATTCTTATGAAAGAAGGACAAAAATCTTGATCTTTGAGATTAGGTTCTCCCTTTTTCAAATACCCAAAGGCAAGTAATGAATTAAGTATTAGGAAGACTATGGGGATTTCTTTAAGCCAGTCCTGCAGTATTTTAGCACACAGTGTATTGTTAGTGAACAACTGCATTGGGTTCCTAAAGTAAAAGGGATGTAATCAGAGGATTAGAACTGATCCAGAGCACCCTGAGTTGAAATTTTGTCTCTGACTCACGATATAGTAGTGGGCAACTCACTTTACCTCCCTTTAAACCAGGGACAGTAATTCTCACAGTCAGTGTCTGTGGAATAGTTAATGCAGTGAAAAATCAGTTTACAGACACAGTAGGAAATACTTAGAGCAGATGAAATACTGAGCTGGAAGTGTAGTAGACATTTTGAAAGATGGGGTAAACAAGTTTGAGGTATCTCCATAATAAAGCGATCTGTAATTCATGTGCCTCTGGCACATCCAGCCCTGACTCTAAAGGACTATGACTGGGCGTCTTTGTAAGGCGAAGTGATTAATGAGTGGCCATGAGAAAGGTTCTCTTAATGCTGTAAATTTTTTATGACCCTACACTATTGATTGTCCCCAAAATATCCTGTTTTTGTACAAGCAGCTTCATTAATATCCAGCCTTGATTCTAAATAATGCAGCGCCTACAACGCTCGTACAAAGCGATGCTGCGCGCGTTTCTGCTCTGCCTTGTGGGAGCCTGGCTCTGACAGCCCGGCCTGCCTTCAGCTTTTGGGGCTTTTTTTTTAAAAAAAAAAAGTGTGTTCCATTACAAGAAAAGCAGGCAGGAGTGCTGGTGCTGATGGTGCTGCAGATGCAGTGCAGGTAACGTGCACGTGCCTGGGTGAGAGTGGTCCCTCCCTCAGAGCCTCCTGCACTCCCCGCTTTGCTTGTGCAGCTCTACACGTGCCCCTCTCTGACGCAAAGACCCTTCTTGGGTGACATCTCCTTGTGTGCTGGATGTCTCCTTGGAGGCAGCACTGGCAGTGGTTACAGGCCTGTGTGGTAGTCCCAGTTCTTGCTTGGTAAACTGGAGGGAAGATTCCTCCTATAAAATCACTGCCACAGGCAGGAGTGATCAGGTGGCATCTCCCTGCAGAGCTGGGAACGACCCAGAAGGGAACCCTCCTGGAAGCTGCAGCTGATCGGTGCTGGATTGGGAAGACAGAGGGTGTTATGGTTACTATCAGAATTATGTTCAGCTGGTGAGGCATCAGTGTCTGGGGACAGGGTAGTGCCTGGCTGGAATGAAGCACTGCGTATTGCCCAGCCATTGATCAAACCTACAAGGGTTGTGTTTCAAACAGCTGCTCTTTTGCCTTTATTAATGAAGCCGTTGATGAGGAACAGATTTCTTTCCCCTCTCCCCAGGGTTTCAGGTCGTTCCTGTGTGTTTGGAGCAACGAGGCTCAAAGTGCTATTGTAAAGCAGAACTCGTGTTCTGATCGTTATCTTGTTGACTCAAACTAGCCTTCCTTCCCGAAATGAGTATTGACATGGCCCTTCATGTTTTTTTGGGGTTTTTTTAACAGCATTAATTGGATTAAAGTAATTGTCACGCGTGAAGGATGCATGTTGGAGCACAAAGGGCACAGGGGAGGCTCGGCTGTGGGCACCATGGTTACTGGTGACATCACTGGTTTGCTGTTCCCAGCAAGGATTGCCGTGCAGCTGAAGCCCGAGTGAGGGTGGCCCAAACTAAACCCAGGGGATTGCTGATGCAGCCCCTCCCGTTGCCATGGAAACACAGGATGCAGTTTAAAGTTGCCTGCATGCATAACGTGGTGCTCATGGTGTAAAGGAAAACACGGTCCTGTGGTGTCCACAGCTTCTGGAAGGGCAGGAATGGTGGTGTGGGGAGAGTGGGGAATCCTGTTGTGGTTGGACTCGTTTTCTCATTGGCATAACTGTGCACGATGAGATAGGGTGAGCCTTGCTTTGAGGGACAAGAGCAAAACTCGCAAGTCTCTTGCTTTTCTCCAGCAGTTTTGTGGTTGAGGGACTGCCAGTCAAACTTGATGTAATTGTTTCTAATTGGACGTGACAAAGTGCAGGCTCAAAAGTTCTATTAAAACCATCCCTGGGATAAAAGGGTTTCCATTTTTACAGGTAAGCCCCTGCCTACCTTTAAGATTTCTAATATAACCATTCAGATTGTTCTCAACTCCTGCAAAACAGGAGTAGAGAAGCTTCCCTGTTTGAGGACTGTTTTGCAGTATTTTGATGAAGGTCCCTGCTCCAGCCCAGCAAAGAACACTGTCACAAAATTGTTAGCATGCTGAAATGGGCATTCAAAGATGTGGTACTGGATATAGCCCTGCCACCAGCTCCGTGTCTTCAGGTTACTTTCTCCTTCAAAATAGTGCTCTTTTGTTGATTCCGTGATCTTTAATGTGAGGGAACTCACCCTTTTGACTGGGGCACAAAAGCCTTTGACAGCCGGAAGTTGTGTGTGCTGTTGTACTTCAGCACTCTCCTGCATAAATAACAGTAAGGGTGATTTTTATTTATAATTTAATTCCTGTAACTTCCTGTTTGCTTTTAGAACATTGTGCACTGATAAAATTATGTTGGTTTTGATGTGACAAGAAGTTCTGCATCTTGGCTTCTCTAAGAGTGGAATAGTTCCATCTCCTCTGCTCCCTTGCAGTCAGAACAAAGCTTTTTGCTCAGGTATTGCCGTGATTATGGTGATATGATTTTAATTGAGCATTTCAGGTCTTTGTCACACATGTTTTGAAGAGAAAAGAGCAACTTGGAAAGTATGAAACTACTGTACTTTTAGGATAACCCAGCATTTTGTTTTCATAGTCAAAGATCTCGGTTTTGATTACCTGCAGTAAATAGTGACCATGAATGGGGCCTGGTCTATCAGATATCTGCATCAGCAGGCAGAAGGTTGCTGGTGGTGAAAGCAGATTGCTCATAATGAATTAGATGTCAGCTCAAATGCTCGTGAAGGAGTGGTTAACAGAACACAGAGCTGAGTCATTCCGCAGCACAGGCGGCTGGAGGCACAGCGGATCCACCCTGAGCAGGCACACCCTCCCTGGACGTGCTACCCGTGTGCAGCAATCCTGTGCTGGGAAAACCTGTACAGAATAAACCAAGCATCACTGCCAGGGCCTTTCGGTGTTTCCCAGTGTGTCCATCGTTGTTTTTCTGGTTTTAGGTGCTGTTTAATTCTAGCAGCTATGGCTGGGATGCGCTGTCATATTTTGTGCAGGTTTATTTGTGATGTTTGACTGCTGGTGTTGCCACCATAAGCCCAATTACATGGCTGAGACTAACAGGCTGCTTTTCTTATAACCTCTGCCAGCTTTTCTGTTAAAGTTTACCACGTGCAAGGTCCCAGTCACAGCATCACTGGTACCTCCCTCAGTACCTGGTGCCTGCTGGTGGGAGTGAGGGTGGCTGGTGGGCAGCTGCTGGAGCACAGCAAGGGAGGCTCTTGGTGGTAGGAAGAAGACATCACTTTGGAAAATCAATTGTAAGAGTGAAATATCCCTCAGCCTAAATAATGTTCGACTGGAGATAGTTGGGAGTGTTTTTCCCTTAGCATATGGGGAAGATTGAGAGCAAAGAGTTTATTCTTCTCCTCTAGCCTAAATTTTGTTTATACCCTAGGTGCCTTTACACTTCCTTTCTAAAACTGAACAGAACAGGTCTGGTTAGTGAAAACAGATCTTAAGAGCTCTCCAGTGATGGCAGGAGTCATCTTGCTGAGCAGCTTCAGGCATTTTTGTGGTCTGATGGATTGTGTGAGGCACTTCATGCTTTCTCTGGTTCCCAAAGGAAGAGTCTGTTTCTGGGGACTTAATTGGTGTTTGTGGTAGCCTTAGCATCCAAAACAATAAAAAAATAGTAATTGGTCATAGAGACTGTTTTCTCAGCCTCCCTTGCCACAACAATATGAGCAAGTATGTTAGCAGGGTCCTCTGGGGATGTTTGCTGTCATGTTCTTGTTCTGTGGTTACAGAGATGTCTTTGCTGTCCTTGTTAACTGAAACCATCAGCTGGCTGGAAACTTCTTCTATCTCTATCTGTGTCTAAGTGGGCTAAAAAAATCTTTAGAGTTCAGTGTTATCTTAATGCATTCTCCCAGAAGAGTTTTGTCCAGACTATTAAAATACCCCATTTCCAAATGAGAGTTGGAGGGAAAAAAAACACCACCAAAAAAAAATCTTCTGATTATTGTTTCCAGACAGTGATTTGTGTCTTGCTTACCCGTGGACGATAGGTCTGTCAAGCGTGGTGCTGTCAGTCTCCATAATTGGACTAATCTCAAATCAGAACTCTCGTGGGTCCTGTGGCACTGTGTGACTGCACTGCTGAAGGGAAGTAAGAACTTCATGAGGGAGCTAAAGCATCCCAGCCTTTTGTAATCACTGTCTCACGTATTTAGATTGAGAGGTTGTACTGTAAACAATAATGAGTGGTAAACAAGGTGAGAGTGTAGTTATAATCTATTTTTGAAAGCTAGGACAGGCCCGGATCACCCATTATGACCATGCAGCCTACCCCGTCCTTACTGTTCTCTGCAGGACCATTGCAGTGCTTGAAGTAGTTACAATAAAAACAGACACCTTCAGGAGAACTAAAGCAGCTGAGCTGTTTGCAGTGCTGCTGTCGGCTTTGCAGAGATTCTCTGCTTGTGGACCTGAGCCTATGAGCAGCCTGTGCTGGATTCCAGCACAGGAACACAAGGAGGGCTCTGGTTTAGATTAATATTCTTCTTGGTGTTCTTCTGAGTTGGTTGATGGGGCTGTTTTTCTTCTAATTCCCCAAAAGCAAAACATTACAAGGCAATCTTAATTTACACAGCCTGACCTGTGTATTTCTCCAGCTGATCCAATAAGCCACATCCTAACTCTTTTATCCAGCATTGTGCATTCCTGTTCTGGGAATGCTGTTTCTTCAGCTGTGCTGAGACTCCTTGGGCTGTGGAGGTTTCTGTTGCCATCAACCATCATTCCTTTATGGAGCTGCATCCCACTAGAAAAACAAACAAATTGCATTGAGTCACCTGGTTCTGTTCACCTGGGCCAGGTCGTTTGCTGGACTAAGGCTTTGCAAGATGTGCTCTGCTGGGGAGACACACTTCTAACTGGGAAAGGAGATGGAAGATCTGAGAACTGATGAACCTGCCGTGGAAGGCTTTGTTTACAGCTGTTTGTCTGCTGTTGAGAAGGGCAGATGATAAATGGGGTTAGACTGGCCCAGTGGTTAAGTGATATTCATGGGAATTATTCATCTGTGATTGTTGTGCTGAGGTCATGTGCTGTGTCCCATGCTATGCTGCTGTGCCAAGAGATTTATTTTAATAGAAGCCTTTAAGTAACTGGCATTCTTGCTAATCATGGTGCATCTGCTTCTCTGGGTTCCCTGTTATGAGTAATTTAATGCTATTACTTTAGCTAGAAGGGATCTGTGTCACCATCTGTCCTGAAAAGCTATTGATGGGGCTGTGCAGAACATGGAGCGTCATCAGCAGGAGAGAGGGACTTGGAAAGGGATGACTGGATTTCCTCTTGTAATACAATATAACATGGTTTACTGTGATTATGGGTTAGATAACTTGCCTCTAAAGACTATTAGCTACTCTCTGATTTTGTTGGGGATCATTCCTCAGATATTTATAGAGGGGGAAGATGCTGTGTCAGTAGTGAGTAGCAATGACCCAGGTAATCTGCTGAGTAAAGTCTCTCCTTCTCTCTGAGGCTGACACCTCTGAGACTGACCCTAAAGTGCCTGCACATCAGCACCTCCAGCAGATATTCCTTGGAGAGGACCTGCCACACTCTTCTCAAGCCAGATGTTTTCCTAATCGAGGGTTATTTTTTAATTGTTGTTTACAGACCACTTCCTTGTAACCATCCCTCTCCAGGCTGTAGCTCAGGCACGGTAGGCATGAAGAGGCTGCATGGCTGCAGGGCAAATTGCTCTTCACTCGCAGAAGTGCTTCACTTTCACAGCACCACTTATGCCCAGAGTACCATCCTGGTCTCTCAAGTGCATGTGGCTGAAGTCTTTATTTGTATTATATGAGGAACATATTTTCTCTTTGTCTTTCTGACTGGTCAGTAATTGCACTGTTCACCATCTCTCCTGACTCTTGGCCCTTCCTTACTTCACAGCAGCTCGTTGTCTTCTCAACAAGCCAACTGCTAAGTGTGAGAGCCTGGAGGGCTGGGAAGCAGCTTTGTGTGGGTTTATCCTGGGGAGTTTCTCTTTGATCATACTATCCTTCCCAGCAGTGTGGTGTGTTATGAGTATAAATTTGGCCTGACTCTAAAGTCCTGGCTCTAAAGATAGTTTGGGATATAATCTTTGATTTTACTTCTCTTTTTTGTCAGCAGAGCTACAGCTCCTATTTCACATCCATCTGAGAAAATGTTCTTGCTGCCCTTCTCGTATCTTACGTAGATAAGTGACAAGTAGGAGGAATGTGAAGGGCCAAAATTTGCTTAAAGTTTGTAACTGGGTGACAAAGGCTGTGGGCTGGAGTTGGTCATCTGGAAAGGCCGGAGGAGGAAGCACACCCTGCTCCCAGAATAGGGTTTGTAGTCTGCTGCAGCTGCATAGAAGTGAATAAAATAACCACAATTCAGAAGTGAGATGTGAAGTGACTTTCACAGAGAGTCTCAGTGAACTCGGTCCTTCCTTCCCTCCTTCCTTCCCTCCTTCCTTCCCTCCTTCCTTCCCTCCTTCCTNTCCAGGTCGTGTGGAAAAGCTGCTGATGGAATTATTCATGTACAGCAAAACTTGACCAGTATTGTGGGTTCTCCAGGGTTCCAGCTGTAGGGTGAGAACCAGGCAGCTCATCTTCATGCAGAGAAGTTTTTGTTAAAACCGACTGAACAGGGAAAAGTGAAGTGGAGAATGGTAGTGCCAGTGAGTCAAACCCCTCAGTGGATTTTGGTCCTAAATGAGGACTTGCAGAATTGGCTGGAATTGCTGTAACTGTGCAGTCTAGAAGGGACTTTTGAATAACTTGGCATGAAGAAAACTCATCTTCCCTCTGCTTATGATTTCCACGTGCTTCTGCCATATAATAAAACTCTAAATCTCTATAATTTGTATCAACTGCTCAGAGCAGATGCTGTGCAGTTATTCTGTCTGACACTTTCACTGTGCTGGCTGGGTTACTGCCTTTTCTGAGACCTTTGAATTAGCCAGATTTTGGGGTCATCAAGATTATTTAATGTTATTGTCATAAATATTTGTACAGGGCTTGGTCAGTGCTTATATAAGAACTAAAAGAGTAATTTGTTAGAAGAGGATGTGTGCTTTAATGAACCTCCAGCTGAGTGTTAGAAATAAACTGTAAAAAAGTACTTTTCTGAGTTTCTGTTTTTATCTGTTGCAGTTTGTGGGGCAGGAAAAAGTGATTATTTAGATTGTCAGTTATTTAGGTTTGTCAGTTATGACTGTTTAAATTTAAAATCACTTCAGAGCTCTTTATAAACAGGGCTGTTTACTTCTAAACAGCTTTGTTGGCTTAACATCCTGTCCTCAAAAGATAAGAAGTTGATCTCTTGCATCTTATTAATAATTTTCTGTTAAACCATGTTATCTTTTGAATTGTTTGTATGCCAAAAATGAGGAGTTGTTATTGTGTTATATTTCACAGTTGATTCTTGGTGTAAAATTCTTTTTTCCCCCCTTAATTTCCAAAGTACTGTGCTCTCAAATACAAACAATAATCTCAAAATGCTAACAGAATGAATCTGTTGTTTGGAAATGATGAAGGTTATACATCATCCAATCTGCTGAAATGTGTGAGAAATTAATAAATATTTGGTTTGCCTCTAGCTCATCTTAGAAGCACTGAAATTAGTATTTTTTTACTGAGGGAATTTTTGCCAGGTTTCTCACTGAAGGATAGTCCTACAAATAAGCCAAAATGCGGAGGCTGCCAGGGGGTGCAGTGATCGTTCTGGCAAACTTGGGTTGTTTCTTCTAAATATCTTAATTAGCAGAGCATAGTCTCCAAGCTGTTCTTGGAGAGCTGCTGCTGGGCCAGATCACATGCAACAAACCCCCAAATCCTGTGGGTTTAGGTCATAAAATAGTCTTTATCACTGGGATCATGGAGTCATTGAGATTGGAATAGACCTCTGAGATCATCAAGTCCAACCTGTGACAGATTCCCAGCCTGCCAACTCAACCAGAGCACTGAATGCCAGTCCAGGCATTTCTTGAGTGCCTCCAGGGATGGTGGCTCCAATGCCTGACCTCTCTTCCAGTGAAGAAATTCTTCCTGGTGTCCAGCCTGAGATGCTGCTGCACCGAGAGCGTGTGTGATTCTTCACACTGACACATCACCAGGGGATGTGCCAGGTTGGACAAGCTCCCCTTGGCTGTGTCATCTGCTGGTGCAAAAGGTTTTTGTGCTGGTGGGTGGTTCAGAGCTGGAGCCAAGGTTTGGGGTGTGATGTGTTACCTGTTCCAGGAACAGGAGTTGAGGTGTCGTTACTTCCCCATTCAAACTGGGCGTCCAAATGGAAGTTTTCACGGGGTCCCAAATAAATCAAATCTCTGTGTTGGCCAGATGAGTATCTAAATGTTTCCTTTATAATCTCTGGGTTTGGTAGTCTTAGTGCTGGGCTGCTGCTACAGCTCTGCTCTGCTCAAAAGGAGTCCTGGAAACCATCCCCAGCGTCCATGTGCTTCGAGAGCCCGGTCCGTGTACGACGCCCTGGAAAATGAACTTTTTTGTGATGTATTTGTGATCTATTTCCCCTTCCAGAAAAAGAGCAGAGAGGAGACATGCGGGGAGGGCAGCGGAGTGGAGATCCTGGAGAACAGGCCCTACGTGGACGGCCCGGGGGGCAGTGGGCAGTACACTCACAAGGTTTACCACATCGGGATGCACATCCCCAGCTGGTTCCGCTCCATACTGCCCAAGGCAGCTCTGCGCGTCGAGGAGGAATCCTGGAATGCTTATCCTTACACGAGGACAAGGTAAAACTGGGCAAAATGCCCACAGCTGTGCTCCTGTGTTAAAGACAGGGCTCAATAGCACTGCCTGGCAGTGGCATTTCCCTCTCCAGTAATGTCCTTTAGAGCAACCGGGGTCAAGTCCTGAAATTCCTGTGCAGTGCTTGATCTCAGGAGTTTGCCTGGGCTGACTGCACACCTACCTGAGAATCTGTGGCTCTTTGCTGTAAAATGTGGAGCTGTTTCGTGTGGCAAAGCTCGGGGAATCGTGAATGGTTTTTATTTAGTCTTGTATCCTGCGCTGTGTGTTCTGCTTAACATTGCAGATCTCTGCAAGCTCAGGGAAGTTATAAATGTGCACGGTGCTGGGACAGATGTCATCCTGAATCCTGTCAGGGGAGACAGGATGCATTTGTACAGGGGAAAGAAAAATAGTAATAAATAAATAAATAATCACAACGCTTCTTTTCTGGGAGCTGTCTGTCATTTAACTAGAAAATAACAAACCTACATCCCATGGTTTTCACCCTGAGGAGGCAAAAGAGCCAGAGGCTCTGTGGAGCCCTCTGGGACCTCCTCGTTTCAGCTGATTTTGTCAGGGAGGACTTGAGATACCCTGGAATAAATAACCTTTGTGCCAGTTACTGCAGTTTAGAGCATTTGCTCTTTTTCAGATCTACAAATCTGTTATTCCTGTCATCTTGCACAATAGAAAGGCTTTAATGGGTATTTTGATTTTTGTGAGAAATCTAGAAGAAGTTCAGAGTTCTTTTTTAGCTGCTCTCTGCAAGTAACATCAATCCTGGGAAGATGGGGAGTCAGTGTTTGCATATGGGCTGTTGCCAGTGACTGAATCTAATGGAGCTGCCTGACTTTTAAGTGATTAAAGTTCACTTCCAGTCAGTTTTTATCTCTTCTCTTGAAATGCTTATGAGTCAATCAGTTGGCCAGGAAACCTGTGCTGCACAGAACTAGTTCATATTTTATTTTGCCATAGGTTCCAGGCAGGAGCTTTGCTTTTCTCCTTGCACAGGTGCATTTCCAGGGTGTCCTTGTATTAGTATCTGTGTCACAACTTTTTAACATAGTGGGCCCAAAATTTATCTCCTTGCTGAAAAGTGGTGAGCTCCTGTCTTAAGATGTTATTAAAGAACAATCTCTTCAATCTGTACAGTTGGTATTTTAAGCATATCTGAAGGAAAACACGAGTGAAGGCTGGCTGGGATTTGAGGCTGATTTACTCTAAGCTGTGTTGCTCTGGCTCCCAGGTACACGTGTCCTTTTGTGGAGAAGTTCTCCATTGATATTGAGACGTACTACAAAACTGACCCAGGAGACCATAACAACGTGTTCAACCTTTCTGCTGCAGAAAAAAGACAAACCATTTTAGGTGAATAGCCTTTTTACTTTCTCCTTTGTTTTGCCTTTTTTTTTTCCTTGATGTGTCCATCTGCCTGTCCATCCCCCCTAAACACACACCTGCACCCCTGTGAGTGTCACTGCAGGTAGGGTTACATCAAGTAGGGTGAGGATACCAGAATTCTCTTCTAGGCTTGATGTAAACCCCATGGAAATAATTTGAATCCCCCATCTGTAAATTTAAGCTGATGCTTTTCCAGCTCCCAAGAGCAGTAAGACATGCAATGAATTTGGGGGTAGTAAGTAGAAATAACCATAGAAGAGTTAAAAATAGCTGTGTAATTGTGAAAATGTTGCTGTTTATTTGTGTGGCTCTTTCATGTAGATGAAAATTATTCCTATCTGCACTTTTGAAGCATGAAGGTGCATTTACTTTTTGTTCCGTCTCCTTTTAGTCCTGCCCTCACACAGGTTAACACTCACTTCACAGCTGTCTTTAGGAGATTGAGTTAATGTAAGGAATTAATGAGAAAAACCAAAAGTGCTTCAAAAAAGTACTTTTGTGCTTCAGTTCAACTGTCCTCATTGCTGGGCCTGTCTGACCAGGCTTTCACTGCTGAGCAGACTCGAGTCCCACCACTGCACTGAGGTGTCACAGAGCTGTCACTTCTTGGGAAGTGTGAACCTGCCCTTCAATCCAAACTTCAGATGCTTCTGCTGAGCTCTGGGGGTTGCAGGTCTTTAAAATATGTTCATTCACTCCACTCCTGCTGCAGCTTCCACTTCTCCATTGTTGGATTGTTAATTAGGACTTTGCTTAAGCTTTCTGCTTTCCACGGTCCCTCTGGTCTAACAATAGCAGATGAGGAGTTCCCAGTCCCCTCCTCTGATGGAGCCAAAGATGAGATATTCCTTGTGTTATGTCTATTCCATAGCAAGGCAGGTGCAGAAAGGTGGTTTAACCACCTTGGCTGAGACAGCTGCAGCGCTGTGAGTGGTATTAGAAAAGCTGGAGGGTGGAATGTGCAGCAGATCTGTGTGGAGCTGGAAAGGCAGAGTGTGCAGAGCTGCCAGAGTGCTGTGGATCTGCAGTTACTGTGGGCAAAAACATCTATTTGGAGCTAAGCCTCTGTTTGCTGGAACTGCGTGTGCTCGTTCCTCTGGCAGAGCTGATCTCTGCCCAGCAGCAGTGTATAAACAATTTAAATATCAGTTGTTTAAGTGTAAGTAAAAAGCAGCTAAATTGCTGTAATGCTTCTGGTACTTACTAAAACAGAAATAACTCATGAAAAATGATGTTTTCTTGTTTTGCTCAGGAAAAGGAAATGTCTAACTGTTTCCATTCTCTTTCTGTAGATCCTATTGATATTGTTAAAGATCCTATCCCTCCCCATGAATACAAAGCTGAGGAGGATCCAAAGCTATATAAATCAGTGAAGACTAAAAGAGGGCCCCTCTCAGAAGACTGGATCCAAGAGTACAAGAACAACCCTGGGAAATACCCCATCATGTGTGCATATAAACTGTGTAAAGTGGAGTTCAGATACTGGGGGATGCAGTCGAAAATCGAGCGCTTTATCCACGATGTTGGTGAGCATTCATGGTCTTGCAGAGTTCACTCCTTAGTGTTTCCACTGAATTGAAACGTGAAGGTGAGGTGTGTGCAATGCATCACATTCCAAGACACGTCTGTGAAGAGATTCTCAGATCTGATGACTCTGTGGGTCAGTTCAGAAAAAATCCTGTTATTCTATCACTTATAATCGTGGTATGTACAAATCCAAACCACGTGTACCCACTGAAAAGGTTTCAAGCCCTGTGTAGGCAAGATTTTGCATTCTCTTTTTAAATTTTTTTTTTTTAAGATAAACTTGCCAGATCATTTCTAAACTCTGCCAGACTTCTTTATTGTGACCAAAATCCATCCTGAAGGGCTGCCTAAAGAAATAAGCTTCACTTCAGAGTCCTGAGTGGTTCCAGAAAACCACTCCCTGGAGCATCCCTAGTTTCTACCTGCCTTGTGACAGGGCTGGTGAGTCTCTGCGTGGCTCTGAGTTGTGAGTAAATGTCCTCCTTTGATGGATGCATCATTCTTAGGTCAGGGCTTTTAAGGAGGAATTGGATGTGTCTGGGAGCAACTAAGTGGAGACAGTACAGGTGGTGGCAGTGCTGGCAGTAATTTGTTCTTTGCAGAAAATCTATAAAACACCTGATACAGTTTCTGAGCCTTGCCACAAATGACAGGATCTATGGCCGAGTGGAGAACCTAAATAGTGTTTTAAAGGAGCATTCCCATGTGAAAGGGCAGAGCTCTGGCTGTCCTCTGGCAAAGAGAAGGCCAAAAAAAGGCCGTGTAGAGGATGCTGCCGCCTTCCTGTGCACAGTAAATGCTCCTGCGTGACCTCTACAACTCTGCTTTTGATGTGCAAGTCTTCATGAAGTGCCTGATTCTGGCATAAGTAATTTTAAAACTCTTTGCAGTCACACTGTGTTCCTGAGAACTAATGTGAAAAACACTGATAGAGCAGTGGAGAATAGTGTGCACCCTTCTCCGAATGCTCACAGGTTGTTTTTTTTAAAGCTCCTTTGCTTTTCTTACGCAGAGGTGGAAGTTTTTCCTGCTCTAGACTGTGTTACAAGTGCCTCTCCACACTGAACTCCCTTGGCGTTTCGGTGACACGGGTTAATTTAGTGTATGCTGGAAAACACGGGGGCAGAATAACAACCCCATTGTATCTGTCAAATGAAAAAGGAGCACGTGACTCTTCCAGTTGTTCAGAGGTGTTTGGCATAGATTAAACTGTGGTCCCTTAGAAACATTGCTTTTGTATTCCGTGAAAGATTGCCTGCCATTTCCCTCTTGATTGAGGCTTTGCAGAGAGCAGAGCCAGCTCATTGTCTGCCTTTCAAAAGCTTTTCCACTCTGTTGTAAAGATGGCAAATAGTGTTTTTCAAAGTGGTTAAGATGCATAAAATCAGGAAAGTCTTTAGGCAAGACAAAGTAGAGTGAGTGAAAAGTGAAAGTAAAAGCTTGGGGTATCTGCAGGAGCTGTGTGGCCTCCCCCTGCCCTGGGATAGCCATGGGGGAGCCTTGAGTGGGCAAAGTGCCACAGCATTTGTACCAAAGCCAGCAGTGTAAGAGGATGTTTGAGTTGGAAAGATGTGGTTACAACAGGACTGACCGGGCTTAGATGCAGGTCCCCATGTGGGGCTTTCAGCTGCTGGCCAAAAGCAGATGGAGACCTTTGTGCATTGTGCACCTGATGGTGGGCCAAGCTCCCAGAAGCCAGAGATCTTGTGGTGGGTCAGCCCCTTCTTCCTTGGCATTTTCCTCCTGGTTCCTCTGTTCCCAACTCGTGCATATTTATTTCTTGGGGAATTAGCCCACCCTGTGTAGGGTCACCAAGCCAGCAAGATAACGGAGGCGGAAACAAACAGCAGGATGCAAACTCTGCCCAATGGGGAGCACTACTTAGTGGAGCAAACTAAAATTAGAGAATGGGTTGAAAAAAGAGCAGGTCTGAGGTAAGTGATGGATGGCTTGTGCAGTGTGGAAGGGCTGCTGGGCACAGAGGGAGGAACTCTGGAGGACGGTGTTGAAGCGTTCTCTCTCGTACTGAGTGCAGCAGCCATTCTTTCCCGTGACTAATTGGACAGTTACTCAGTGCTTTGACAGCCTGAGACACAGACTAAAATTGTGATTGTGGGCTATTAGTCTACTTGGCTGTAATATTTGTATGCTTTTTTACTCCTTTCCCATAGATTTTAAGTTTAATTGGACTGGCACTGCATAATGTTCTGCTCCCACTTGCTTCCTAATGGTGCATGTGGGCTCTGAGTCTTTTGTTGTTAAACAAGTGTGTTGACTGTGTATGGGTTATTAATTATATACTGTGGCAAAGTGTGTTCCATCCCAGTAACTGGAGCTTTGTCTGAGCCACTGTGTCTTGGGCTAAATGTGCCCAAATTGCTGCACAGTGGTGAAGTGGTTTTAGAAAGCTCTTTTGCAGAACTTTGGCTTCTCTAAAGCTCTCAAATGACTCAGTTCATCCACTGCCCACCGGATCCCAAAGGCAGAGTTTTGTCTTTCCAAGGGGGAGCAGGTTGCAGTTGGCGCGATGTGGATGTGACCTTCTCTGAGGGCTCTGAGCAAGGGAGGGCAGGGAAGCAAACAGGTGTAACTGCAGGTGGCCTTTGGTTGGATTGTAGTGACAAGGTTGTGGGATCTGCTGGGACTGTCAGGGAAATAGTGTTGCACACAGACATCCTGTATTTGCTGTCAGGAAATTGTGACAGTGCCTTACAGCATTATTTGGGAGGTTGCTTCTAGGTACCAAGTCAACTGTACAAAGTCAGTCAGGGTATCTGAACAGTTGTTTCATTTGGATATTGAGGGCATTTGGGGCAGAATTTTTTGCTGGGTTTTCTAATTTATTTCCACTGAGTTCTTATTACATTTACTATTTTTATTTCCCATTGAAAAACAAGCCCAGAACTACAGACCAAAGCTTTTTAAATTCACATGAAGACTCCTCTCTGTCCTGGCTTGTCCCATGGTCATTTACACTTCCTTTTGTATGATGGAGTCCAGCACCACAAATAATTTACAGAAGTCAGCACCTCATGGGTTCAACCAGCCTCTGAATTGTTGAGGTGGTGAGCTGGAAACCAAGTGATTTAAATGTTTGCACCCTGCTCAGTACTTCACAGATGATCTTTCTGCACAGCGCAGTGGGAAATGTTACAATAATTAAATCAACACATGATGACGGGTGCTCTGAACTCAGCCTGCACGTTTGTGCATGTGTGGTGTTATTGTTTGTTTGTTTTTTTTAAGCAAAGCGTTGCACTCTGGAGAAATAATAGTCTGCTTAACGACTGATAATCAGCTGGTACCTGCATCCTTGTCAAAAAAACCTCTTCCCATTTTTTCTGGGTGACTTCAGTGAGGTGCCTGATGAGGCTGTGGGCTTTTCCTCTGATTCTGGGGAAGAAGGCTCAGATAAGTTTGGGACATGCTGGGTGGAGGGGGAAAACCTGCTGGCAAGGGAAATTTCCAACTGTGCTGCAGCTGGGGCAGCGTGTGACAGGGACTCCTTTGGCTGAGCAGGACACGTTTACACCTTCTCTCCTCCCAGGGAGAAAAAGGAAGGCCAGCTGGGCCACAGATTCCCTCAGCACTCTCCTGATGGGCATCTGTTACAAAGAGAGTTTTTCCCAATTACCCTCTTTCCTGGGTCTGGCGTCTCCCCTCCTTTTCACTTCTCAATAAAAACCTTGTTTTTCTCTAAGATTTTGATACAAAAATGCTTTAAGACTTGGTTTTTCTCCATTGCCCAGGGAGAGAAGCAGTGTCTGGACGGGTGAGGTCAGTCATTTGTAGCTGGATCCTGGCTCCCTTTGGCTGTGTGGGGCACTTGTTGTGTTCCTGGGTCTCTCCTGGGAGGCTGTGGCAGCAGGCTGGGCAGGAATTCAGTGATATGCCCACTGCTGTGCACAGAGAAGCCCCTCAAGTTCTCTTCCCTAACACTGAAGCCTTTTCTGCAAGCCATGACTTTTATTTTTCCATTTCTTTTGTACCTGCACAGCCTCATTCTCTCCCAGATTTTCTCCTTGTATTTAAGAAAGAGAAATGCAGCACTGCTGGCGCATCCCAGATGAAGGCCAGATGCTGGGAAAGTAATCTGTATCTTGGACTTCTTACCTAAGCTGGAGGGGTAGAGGCACACCAGCTGTGAAGCCCTGGAGTGCCATCCTATTTTCAAAGGAGCAAAGCTTTAAGGAAGGGTGGTTTGGGATGTCTAATCAAAGGGATGTGAGCAGGGCACATGGGGAGGTCTGTGGGTTGGCAGGAAGCAGTGCAGGCGATTTTTGAGATCTAAGAAGGCAGAGAGGAACTTCAAGAGACTTTTTTTTACCCCCAAGTGGTTTTCATGTTCCCTGTGATGTTAGTCCATTAAAACCCAGCTATGTGGTCGGTGGCATCTGTGCCTCTACACAGAGAATTTCTGAGGAGTTGGTGCACTGATACATCAAGGCTGGATCCAGAAGCAGGAGGGGAGCCTGCTGAGCCCTTGAACGGGGGAAGCCTTGGGATAAGAGCAACATTCACTTCTGTGTCTGATCACAGTCTGTTTTCTAGGTGTTCCAGGCAAGGTGGAAGTGGACACTGTGGGCGTGGAAGTCCAAAGGGTGGTTGTGGTGTTGGGGACAGCAAGAGAAATGTTTCCTTGGCTTTCAGTGTGGGTGTGATGCGAATTTAATCTTGGTTTTTAAGCTCTGCCGGTTGTCAATCATAACAGGAGGTGAAGAGGCTAAAACATTCTCCTGTAGTTCTGCAAAAAGTAATCTGGCAGGGGAAATAACTCTGAGTCTCGACTCAGGCTGAACAGAATTAAGTTGCTGAGGGCTGTCATTCTGCCCCCAGAAGGTCACACTCCGCTGGGTCAAACTTGCCTCTCCCTTCTGAAAGTCAGCCAGCAAAATGCATCAAATATTGATAGATTTCATCTTACTGTGTAAATGAAGTTCAGGTTGAGCTGGTCGGTGGCATTAGCTGCTGATCTCAGTGGCCATTTCCTCCTGATAGCCTGGCTTGGGATGACTGGTGGCATTGAGGACTGACCGAAGAGCAGAACAGACAATAACATGCTCAGGCCTGGGAGGAGATAAATATATAAAAATATGCTTTTTGTGTGTTTAAGAAAACAAACAAACAAAAAAAAAGTGATTGCTGAAAACAAATGGGATTTTAGGCTGAACATCACAGAAACTGTGACAGAAGTGGGATCTAAGGTTCTCTGTATGACAGTGAAGCCTGTGTTGCTGGAAGCACCTTAGAAACCCTGCACGTGGTGGGACTATCTCCCTTTACTGCTGTGTGATCCCATCAAGAATAAATAGCAGTTTGGAGTTTTGACCTGTTAAGAGCTTTTAAAGAATAATATTGGTGAAAATCCTGAGTGACTGTCATGTTTTAAAAGTCTTGGGGGTGTGATGATGTTAGTGAGTGAGTCTTGAGGAGAATATCTGTTGCCTGGTCAGGTGCATTGTGTGTTGATACTGAGGCCGTTCTTCCTTTCAGATATGTGATACATTGAAATATTTTAAATTGCCTTTACCCACTCCATTTTTCTCCTGCAGCAGAAAACAGATGGTATCTGCAAAATAAAGCATCTTTATCCCCTCCCTTACTCTGCTTTCTATCCCATTATCTCAGAAGCTCCCATTTGTGGTGCTGTTTTACTGATACATAGAAACCAGGTGCGGAAAACAGGTTTCCAAGGAAAGGAAAGGTTTTAGTCTTAGCACTGCTGGTGTGGGATGTACTTCTGTCATGTAACAACTGGGAAGGGCTGTGGAGCATTCATCAAGGAATGACTTGAAACTCTCCAGGATTTAAAAAAAAAAATCAGTAGCTTTTTTCTTTTTTCTTTTTTTTCTTTTTTCTTTTTTTTTTTTTTACTCCTGGGAACATATTTCACTTTGAAGACTGGATCCAAATGTTACAACTTCCTAGAACTTCAGGGAGTTGAAACTGTGCTCTGTGTGTGGCTTCTCCTTGGTGGAGCAGGCAGCCACAGGACAATCTTCGATCCAAAATTAGGAAATCCATTTCCAAGTTAAAAGCAGTGACAGAAGACTGGCTGATTTTTCAGTGCATGGTTGATTAGGAAGAATTGAGGAGATAAAAGTACATGAAGTGACCAGTTTGCCACCCTGACTGTGTGAGGGTCCTGCACTGTGGCTTGGGTGTCACTGTAATGTCCCTGCCGTGGTGCTGTGAAGCTTTGGGAGGGGAACACGTTGGTTCCTGCAGTTTGTAGCTCTGGTGACAGGGACGTTTTGGCTTTGCAGGCCTGCGGAAGGTCATGGTCCGGGCCCACCGACAGGCCTGGTGCTGGCAGGACGAGTGGTACGGGCTCACCATTGAGGACATCCGGCAGCTGGAGAAGGAGGCCCAGCTGATGCTGGCCCAGAAGATGGCCCAGTTCTGCGGCGAGAATGACCCCGAGCAGCACGGTGTCAAGGACGCTCCTGGGGAGAAGGACGTGGAGCCCAGCACGGGGTCACCTGCGGACACCGAGGACGCCTCTGCGAACAGCGACGTGGCCTCCGGCAGGTCGCTCACCAAGCAATGGTCCACCTCCTCCAAGTCCTCACGCTCTTCAAAGAGAGGAGGTAAGATGCTGCCAGTGACTTGTTCTTCTGAACTCACGGAGGTTGGGCTTTTGGGAGGTTGGACCGTGTCTCCTTGTGGCAGGCACCTTCGGGACGACGTGTATTTGTCCTGTGAGTCCTGTTAGCTCAGAGGCCTTCTGTGCTGGTGCTGCAGGCTCAGTCTTCTCAGGTGGCCTGTTTTGGGTTTGAGAATGTTTCTAGTTGTCCCATAACTGTGACTCAGTGTCACGTGGCAGAGTTGCTGCCGATGTCAAAAGCACAGAGTTTGTGAAAACACCGCAGAGGAGCAGGCGGGAGCTGGCTGGCAGCACTGGGGCTCCAAGGACAGCCAGCAGCACAGAGTTAGTCCTTGTTACCCAGGAGCCACTGGTGGCTTTATAAGGCCCTTCCATGGTGTTCCCTTCTGGATATCTGCTTGTCCTTGGTACCTGTGTCACAGCAGGTACCTGTGCTCCTTGGCCAGGGTTCTGTGCCACCACGTGCCTGTCATTTCAGAAGGGGTGTTTGGCTCCATGGGGCTGCACACAGTGAACAGCTCATCAGCTGCTGGGGAGATTAAGGCAGGAACCCCCAAAGGTGCGTGGGGGCTGCTGCCTTCCCCTGGTGATGATGATGTGAGTGGTTGTTTGGAGACAAAACCTCACCCTGGGATTAGGTGAGACTGTGGATCGTGTCCACATTCCCTTTGAAACACCATTCAGGAAGCTTTCAGGGTTTTGATGTTAAAGCTCTGCTGTGGATACCCTGTAAGGACTCAGCTTTGAGTCTTGGATTTTGTTACTCAGCTCTCCCTTGGGACTCACCTCGTTTTGCTGTACTAAACTCTTCCCTTCTTTGGACCATTCTGTACGAAGGAGTGAATCCCCGGTGAGTTACAGCCACAAGGTTCAAACCTTCAGCAATTCCCTCTCTCTTTAGCCAAGTGCTGCTGGTAGCAGCTCTCACTGCAAGAGGGGAAAAAAAAATATCTTGATTTTTCTGAAAACCCCAAGGGGCAGCATTTCTTCCAGTGACGGTGGAAGGGAACATCTGGGTGAGTGAAGCTTCTCCATCTATCATTTGCACTAAATATCGGGAGTTGAGTCTCCATTTTTATTTCCCACTCCATCACTGATTTCATCGCAGGGTGAATGAGAGAGGAGCAGTAGTTTTACCTTGCGATGACTCACTCGAGTGAGCTCCAGGGAAGAACCTACCAGATGCTTCATAAATCACTGCATAAAGATAAAAATGCTGGCTACTTTGCCTGCACCAGGATTTTATATTGATGCACCCATCTCCCATTATGCTCTTTGCACAAACCCCCGCTTCCACTGCTGACACGTTCACTGGGAGCTGGAGTTTTCAGACCTCTCAGGATTTCACTTGAAGCTTTTCACTGGGAGCAAAGCATGAATTTCTTTTCAACTGCAGAATGTCTCAGCTTTTACAAGGAAAAGTAATGAAAGAAATTAATTGTGATGTGCTGGGAAGTACGTCACGCAGATATTTTAATCCTCCTTCATGCTGGCAGCACATTACCATATGGAAGCAAGGAGGGCTGTCGCGACGCACCGCCACCTCCAGCTGAAAAAAATGCCTTTTCTCCAAAAGATCTCCTTTTCTCCACCACCCGAGCGAGACCCGTGGGCATGGCAGGACCCTTGTCGCCATCCCATATGTTATTAGGTGCTCTATTTTTAGCAACTATTATGCGAGTGCCTTGACGTCACTCCGGCGTGAATTAGCTCTGCTCCGCCACCTCCTCGCTGGCTGCTCCCGAGGGGTGGGCGGTGGGGTGCTGGGGGCTGCTGAGCTGCAATTACATGACTCTGCACAGGGTCTCCATCCTCGTTCCATGTGACAACCGGGTGGAAGATTAGAAGAATTTTACTTACATATTCAACTCTGTCGGAACAATAGCATGAAATGGCTCGTGCGGCTGTCACAGTAACCGGAGCCTTTCAGGCTCTTGTATATGCTAAATGAGAACTTGTCAGTCTCCTCAGGTTTTTGCTGGGTTAGGTGGCTGCTGTGAGTGCTTTGTGTGCTCTGTGTGACAGGCACGAGGGGACAAACCCTCTCTCCCATCGTTCTCTGGACAGCGCTCCCTTCAGCAGGCGGCTGTTCTGTGACAACTTCAGCCGAGACGAGCTCCGGCTGGATCGTTGCTAAATTACATCTGAAAAAAAGAAAAGAAGCAGCCGTAATGTGTTTATATTTAGCTCAGAGAACTCTGAAGGGGAAAGTGAAAGGGAGCAGGTAGGTGTGAGAACAGGAGGGCAAACAGCACTAAAAGGACTTTGGGGTTTCTCCTTGCTCTGTCAGGACCGCTGCTCCGACAGCTCCCTTTGAAGTAGTCAGATAGCATGTTGTTTAAATCATTCAAGTTTAAAGTTTAAATAGATCTCTAATCCAATTTGTGTGGAAGCAATTTCCTTCCAGAAAACAGATTATTCCTCTCCAGGCTGCTCTGCTCAGCTACCCACCCGAAAGTTAGCGAAGCAGAGGCATGGCTTGTGTGCTGATGAGAGGCATGGAGAGAGCTTCCAATCAGCCTGCTTCCTTCCTAATTGCAAACTTTAAAACCCAGCTGATTTTGCACGTCCTACTAACAATTATAAATAGCTGCCATTCAAAATAGCAGAAGAGTGATCCAAGCAGCTTTGCTTTAATGTAGCATCTTGCTGGCAGGTTCTACCAACAGTAAACAAACAGGATCTGTAAAGCGGTACACTGACATCACACCAGCATCATCGGGGTTTTGTGTTTTTTAATATTGCAGCAGTGAATTTTCTTAGAGAACACATGATTCTTCCTCCAGCAAAGATCATGTTGGGAACTCTCCGTCTTGTCGATGTAGCGTTTCGCATAAGGCTTTTTTGTTTTTTCCAGCAAGTCCCTCGCGCCATAGTATCTCCGAGTGGAGGATGCAGAGCATTGCCAGGGATTCAGATGACAGCTCAGATGATGAATTCTTTGATGCACATGGTATGTGGAGCCTAAATCACCATCGTTTCTTCCCTGAAATGGTGGGGTAAGAGAACGGAAGGCATGAAGGGCGGGGGGTGAGCAGGGAAGGAAGCGAGACTTTTTGCTTTGAAGTCTTTTCCTTTCTAACCACGACTGCAGCTTCGGTGCAGCTTCTTCCAGCATCACCCAGCAGACTCTTACATTAATGCAGCACCATTTCAGGTGCAGTCCGAGCTGTTTGAGGGGATCTTGAACAGTCTTAGCCCTAGGGGCTGTATTTTATTTGGTGCAAATGAGTGTGCGTGAAGTCCAGCAGTACTAACTGGGCTGTGGGTGTGTCCTAATGATTCGCTGTGACCGATTATTTTTCTAATTTGTTTTTTAATCAGTAAGAGGTATGATTAATTGTCCTGTCTGGGCCTGAAGAGACCCAAATTTGCTTTGATTAACTCTTCATTCTCCCATGCCAGGAAATACAACAGCAAATGCAACAAGGTACTTCATGTGCCAAAATTAATCTGTGTTGATTTCAGAATTCTCAAAGTAATTTTGATTATCCGTATTAAGAGAACGCTGTTGTATTTTTTTTGCTCTGTGTATGTGTGTATGAAGAAGCTTTGTTCCACTGCACTCATTTTATATATTGTACTTAACGCAAATTTAAGGCTGAAGGGCTCCATCTCTGTTGACAACAGATGGACTCTCCTCCCAGCTGGTCTGATGGAAGTCAGAGGTGCAATATTTGCTGATGAAGTTGGGAAATGCAGTTGTTAAAGGATGACACCCCACTTTTGCAAAGCAGAATTTCGCTGATGCTCAGCTGAAGTTCAACCTCCAAAAATTGATAGTATCGTGTTCCAGAAGAGTTCTCCCGTCAGTGTTTAGGCACGGATCTCAAATTGTGGGGTAGAAAGGGGTGTGTTGGTGTACTGACCTGCACAAGAGCAGCTGAAATGGCCGGGACACGTGTCAGTTGGGATAAATGTGTGTCTGCTGCCAGGAAGGGGAAGGGCCAACTTAGTTTAAGTGTCTCTATTTATTAACTTATGGAGCATTTATAGCAAGTATGTGAGGGATTTATTGGAGCAATACACATACAAGGGAAGAGGAGTGAGTCATCCAAACGGCACCGTCGCTATCCACACTCTTTTAGCCTTTTTAATTACTCAGTAATAAAATTGAGACGGAGATGGCTCTGCCTGGGATCCAGGGCCCCAGGGAATCCCTGGCATGCTCCTAACAGGCCTGGGAAAGGGAATTAACAAAAACGAGCCTTGTGCACCTCTGTTGTGATACTTGTAGGAGGTTGCTAAGAGTAAAAGCAGCTGCTCTCCTGCGAGCAGCAGCGAGTCTCCGTGTACGCACAGTTTGTCCTCTGCAGTCAGCACGGTTGGGTTGAAAAGTCTGCCTAAATCTGGTGGGGTTTTGGCTCACGAGTCAAAGCCTTGGCGTGTGCGTGCAGTCGAACAGAGCCCCGTCCCCAGGAGGGACCTCTTGGTGCCCCTTGGCCCGCAGAGACTGCGGGTCTGCGAGCGGGGATGAGGCTCCGCTCGCAGCTCATCCTGCCGGGGTCGGTACCATGGGAACTGGCACGGCTCAGGATGTGAGTCAACAGCCAGCAGAGTTCCTCAGAAGTGCTTCCCATACACACACACACACATTTCCTCGCAGTGCAGTGGGCGTAACCTGAGCCCGAGAAGATTCCTCGTCTCCAGCTTCCCACTCACCCCCATTCACCGGTAAAGATAGTGACAAATACAGTAATATCGCATATCTATCCTGTAATAAATGCTAATAATGGGAGTAGTATCCCATTCAGGGATCACTTGAGCAGCAGTAAGGGCTGTAATTAGACCTCTCAAGGAATTAAGTTTAATATTTAGATTAAGTTGCTGGGGGAGCTTTGAGTGCAATCGTCCTCTTAATTCTCTGCCAGCAGGTGTGTTACAGGCCTGTGCTTTCCACTTGCTCTGGACAGGCAGCTCCACACTCCCGTGTGCAGGGAAATTGGGATTTACTCAAATTTTTTCCATGGCTGAAAAAGGAAATGGCATGCTGGTGCAAAATTTCCAGGTTGCTCTCTTTTTATGGTCAAAGTTGAAATAGAAGCTCCTAAAAATAATCGAGCTTTGCTTGGATATTCACTTACTACCCTTCATTCAATTTTTTTTAAGCTATTGCTCAGATTTGCTGAAAAGATTAATATATTTCATAACCTTTTTTTTTGTTCTCCATTGTGGGACTCTTCCAGCTAATTATTTTCTTAGTAACTGTACAGCAATAAGAAAGGGGAAATCCTAGTCTGGGACTCGGAAGATTACAGCTTTTAGATCTTCAAGACATGTCTAATTACTGCTGTTATTACGTTTATAACTCTTTATTAAATTTACAAGCCCAAAATTTTCAGGAAAGACATACTAAGCACAGAAGTATAAATAAATTAGAAAGCACTTAACCTTCGTAGCAGCAAAAGATACATCCTCAGTGGAAAAAAAAAAAACCAGAAAGGAGAGCTCCCCTTTGTATATCTCTTCCTTTTAATTACACTTCTAAGAACATAATAATTTTGAGACCCTTATTCTTTATTGGCTATATTTGAACTGGGGATTTGGAAGATACTGAGGTAGGAAGGAAATGGCAGGTCCATGCTCTGTGTCTCATCTCCTGAAGTAATCAGCCTGGGGAGTTCACATTCCCTTTATTGCTCCTGCCTTTTTAGGTGTTTGGTCCTGTGAGCAACAGTGATCCTTGTCCCTGCTTCCCCCAAAGAAATCCCCCATGTCTGGGACGATCCCGGTGGGAATCCTTGCTTTGTCCTCTCCTGTGCTGGAGCGTTCTGGCTGCTTTAGCACCATCAGAGAGAATGGCAAGGCAAAGGCCAAAGGTGGTACCTTAGATGGTAGCATTAAAAATCCAAGTTACTTTTTCCCATATTTTAGGAGTTTTGTTTGTTTAAATCGTTCAGCTAAAACGGTTTACTTTTCAAAAGGTGCTTTGGTTCCTATATAACAAAAGCTAGTAAAGTATGTGGTTTATTATGACTTAAGCTATCCAAGTGTTTATGGATTGCACAGAGTCATGGGACTTTGGTTTTGTTTAAAATTCTGTTCTTTGCTCTTGTCTATATACATATTTTTGTGTGTGTGACTCTCAAAAAATCTGTTTTTTAAAGAGGACTTGTCTGACAATGAGGAAATGTTCCCGAAAGAAATAACGAAATGGAGTTCCAACGATCTGATGGATAAAATTGAAACCCCCGAATGCGATGATGTCCAGGGTAATTCTTTTCCAAGTACAAACTGCATGTGCTATTTTACAGTATTTCCAGGCAATTGTCACAGCCTCATTCTGAAAAAGGTAAAACTTGTTATCCTCGTCTCACAAAGGGAGAAGCTGAGAGAGAGCATAAAAATGACTGCCCAGTGCTGCCAAAAAAAGATTTGCTCAGTGGGAGCTGGGATGGCTTTTGATTCTCTTTTATTTTCCATGTTGGTTTGGCTCCTTTGTGTGACAGCCAGGATTCTCTCATATAATGATGAAATATCCCAGCTCCGTCTTGAATGACTTGAATGTCTCCTGGCTCTTCTTTCCTTTTGCTCCATTCCTTTGTTCTTGACTGCCTCAGTTTTATTTTCTGCTGCTCATTATGAAATGGTGAAAGGAAGCTGCAGCTCCTCAGCCAGAGCGATTCACGGTGGAAGGTGACACTCAGGCTTTCTGGTACAAAGTCAGTCTGTGTAGGCATAGATGTAGGAATACATCAGATCTCTGCTCTCCAACGTAGTTCAAGCAATTCCTTTTATGTTCCCACAAACCAATCATTTCTGACAGTTGTGCAGGGATTTCCCATTGTTGCCATCCTTAATAAAGCAGCAGTACCAGATCGCTGTAATGAGAGAAGAGCTCACTAATGCCCTCAGCTCTTAGCCAGGTTGTGAGAACTTGCTGGAAAATAAATGACCCAGCGTTGCCCAGGCTTCTCAGGTGGAAGGAGGCAGGAAGGAGGGAGAGGATGATTTGATGAAATAATGATGGAGATGTGAGGCATTGGAACAAGCAGGGTCTTTATGGAAGAGTTTCTTTGCCAAAGAGCATCTGGCAGCGCTGACATTTTACACCTCTGTGCTTGCAGGTGACTTGTACCAGGAGACATCAGCAGAGTACCACGTTGGCTCCAGCGTGGAGAGGCTCAGCATCATCGAGGTGAGTGCTCTGGCTTCTTGTAACGAGATCCTTCGTTGCTGGAATGTCTCTGTGTGGGATAAATGGGTCCCTTTGCTGTGAGCAATGTCTTGTCTCGATGTGCTGCTGAGCCCCAGTAACACGTGTGTGTGTCCTTCTGTAATTCAGATTTAAGGGATTTTTCACCCATCTTTTGAATGTTGTATAGAAAATGCTGTGTAGTTTGCAGGCAGCATCAGGTATCCAGCTGGAAAAAACTGGTAGTCCTGTGGGGATCAGAGCAGCTTGAGGCTGGGTAGAGCTATGCTGCAATGCCAAGTGTGGATGTGGGAGTGGGAGAACACATTCCTGCAGCACCGAGGTGCAAAGGACAGCACTCAGCTGTAGCCCACAGCATGGAGCTGCTCTTGTTTGGAAACCAGTTACAGCACAGCCTCTGTCAGTGCTCAGGGCAAAATAATAAATAAATAAATAACACTACACTGACCCAGCCCAGCTTTCCAGACTTCTGCAGCTCAGAGTCCTGGTGAGACACCCCGGGCTGGCTGTTCTCATCCTGCCCTTACAGCAGCTGCCTGTCTGTGCTGCAGAGGTGGTGCAGCTGCTTTGCAGAGTGCCTACATCATGTCTGAGTGGTCCATCAAAGATGATGAGTTTTGGAATTACTGGCTGTGCCAGGCTGGAAGTTCATGGTGGTTTGGCTTTTCCATAATAGACTGAGAGCTCAAGGGCCATGAGGAGAGTGGGTGGCTGGGAGGGGAACAGCTCTGGCCACCTCAAAATAAGCAAGTCACAGCCCTAAGATTTCTCTTGGAGCTCAAGATGGTGTGGGAAACTTGTCTTCCTCAGAGGGCTGTGCAAACTCAACCCCCTCCTGTTTCTGCCTTCATTTTAGAAAAAGAACAGACTTCAAAGCAAGATGAAAAAGACAGTTATTTGTAGTTGTTCACAAGCTGTCTGCTAAAATAGTATGAAGTTCCTGTGCCACCAATTGCAATGATTTTCAGGTTAAAAGCTTCCCTCACCAGAAGGTGGTTCAGGATTTAGGTGTTTTAAGAGGCTCCAGATCTTACAAGGAAGTTCTAAATAGTTACCTCCACCCTTGAACTAATCAGCAGTTCCCCACTTCCTTCAGAGCAGAGGGTAATGAACTGAAAGGTGCCTCCAAATCACTGTTGATAAACTTCTGCATGACCTGAGCTTGGTGACTCATGTTGTTCTCCAAATGAACACTTAAAATACTTGTCTGGAAGCAGAAGAGGTGCTGAGATGCTTCGAGGGCTCCTCCTGTGCCTCCACACAGGGAAAGGTTCACTGTGCAGGTGCTAAAACTGGAGTCAGAGAAGGTTTAAAGAGCAGGCATGAATACAGTGGAATGGTGCTAAATAATTCAAGGCCATTCTTATGCAGGAGGTCTGGAAAAATCGTTATTACAGACTTGGATGTGAATTTTGATACTTCTGGTGGGCTGTGTAGTAAGACAAGCTTTAACATTATCTGGCAAAAATGCAATCTAGTTGTTAGGCTGCTAATGTGTGCCTGGGCATGCTTTCCTCCCACCAGCAGGTCTGTCAGGGACTCAGTCACTGCTCAAAGGACAACAGGTGACTAAAGATGCTAGAATTAAAGCAGTTTGCCAAACGGAAAACACTGCTGCCCTCCACCCTTTCTGCACCCCCTCAATGGCTATTTCTCTGCCCCAACAGGGAGTTGCTCAGGATGTTCGCAGATGTCGGCTCTGCTAGCACAGAGGTCAGGTACAGGAGGGTTTGCACAGATCTCACAGGTGTGGGATGGAGGATTTGAGTCCGTGTGGGAGCTGTAAACACTGAAAGCCCTGGTGGCAAATAGATATTAAAAGTAGTTACAGCTCTGTTGTGTTACAATATGTGCACATGGATGCTCTTGTACCTGCCTAGGGCGGCAGGATTTGGCTTACAGCTCTTCTGGCAGGGCATTAATGATGAGGATACAATTCCCTCCTTCCCCCACATTACAGCCTGTCTGTTTAGGCAAGGAGTTGGTTCAACACAATAAACAAATCACCCAGACAGGCAAATTAAAATCCCTCGCTGTGTTCATGCAGCAGTCTCCCAGCCACATGCTGGCCATTCCTGGAGTTATGGGGTCATGAACTTTTTTCTTTTCAGTTCCTCTCTTGCAACAGTTTAAGCAAATCTGAAATCTTATTTATACCTTCTGTGTTAGGCAAACATGCAATGACTGATCTTCCCACAACTTCTCAGTAACTTGCCACTTGCTGACCTGTTTGATCTCATTTGTTAATTTTGCTGAATGTGTTTCACTGCCAACTGCTGCAGCTGAGCTCAGCACCCCACAAAAAGCAACACCCAGCTCTTATTTCTGTATTTTTCCACCCTAATACGCACAAGTAATGTCTTTCCTGCTGCCGTGTTTTACCTGAATACAATTTTATGCCGTTTTTTTTTTTTTTGACTTTCAGCATTCCTTCTGCTTCCGACAAGTCAGGCTGAGGCTGTGTGTGCATTTTTGCATGCACAAGTATAAGATAAGAGACCTGGAAGGGGTACTCAGGCTCTCAGCATTGTATTCTGATGCATCTAATGGCCTTTGCCATAAATTAATTTGCCATAAATGAGGCACAAGTCACACCCCTTTAAAAAATGAGTGGTTTTATGTGCTCTCTTCCATCCCCACCTAGGATGAATCAGTGCAGCCATTAATGCAGCCAAGTAAAATCCATGTCCTCCTCTTGGTCCTCCACGGAGGGAACATCCTGGACTCAGGAAGTGGTGACCAGAGCTCTAAGCAAGGGGATGTCAACACCATCACGACCGTGTTTGACACGGTGATGAGGGTGCATTACCCAGCTGCTCTGGGACACATTGCCATCAAACTTGTCCCTTGCCCAGCCATCTGCTCCGAAGCATTTTCCCTGGTGTCCAGGTAAGTTGATGCTGTTTTATCACGGAGTGGGGGTTTTTGGGGGTTTTGTTTTGTTTTATTTGTTTCCCTGAGATGTTCTGTGTGTAGCGTTGAGAGCTTTGACCATGCTTTGAGAATGCATTTATTAACGTACCAGCGAGGCATTCAATTTCGATTTCACACTTAGCTGCAGTGAATGCAGTAATCATGCAGCACAAGTTCTGAGATTGATTTATTCTAATTAATCCAATAAATACTAAGGATTTAATTCCTTGTCTGGGGGTTGTTCTGTCACTGTAAGTACGTTGTCCTTGAAGATTTACGTTTGATGGGAGGGAAAGATTTATTAAGCTCTCACCCTTTCACAGAAGAATAAATGGCTTTTCTGTCTTGAGGCTTTTTCTTTTTATGAACCACAACACTTGACTGTACTGCCTGCAAGTTGTTTTCCCCGTATTCCCACCGTCTCTTGCCCTCTCCAGCCTCAGCCCATACAGTTACGACGAGGGCTGCTTGTCCAACAGCCAGGATCACATTCCCCTCGCTGCGCTCCCCCTGCTCGCCACGTCCTCCCCGCAGTACCAAGAAGCCGTGGCCACTGTCATTGTCAGAGCCAACCAGGCCTACAGTGAGTTCATCAAATCCCAGGAGGGCACCTCCTTCAACGGCCAGGTGAGCCAGGGGCTGCTCAGGCCACAGCCAGAGGAAGAACAAGTGAAGCAATTTCCTTCTGAAATTCTCTTTGCCTTAAATCTCTCAGGAGGGATGGAAACATGACAGTGTTGGGCTGCAATAAGGGAGTGTTGTGCTTTCCATTTCTTTTTTTCTGAGAGGGAGAGATTATTGCTTGTGCACTTTCCTGAACCTTTGGGATTCAAAGCAAAGTCTGAGTTTGTGTTCAGAAATGAAGCTCCAAAGCTGTGAAGTTAATCAGGTTTCAGCATGACACACCTTGCCCGAGCAGGAATGCTGCCTTTGTTACTAAACATGGTCTTGTACCCATTGCAAACCAAGGCTGTTTAAGCATTCCTGGCTTTAAAGGACCTTCAGCAGCTCGTGCTGGAGCTGTCACACCCATGGATTTAGTTTTTGAGGCTTTGCCGCTGCTGCACCCCATAAAGATCATGAGTGAGCCTCACACTTCTGAGCAAAGTGGCTCCCCAGCCCCATGAGGGCAGAGACGTTGGAGGAGCTGTCACACTGCACTGCTGTCATGTGGTTTATCCACCCTGAGCTTCTTCCCAGCCAGCCCTCTCCTGCCCAGGGATCTCGGTGCTTTACTGTGCCTGTCTGCTCATACCCTTGGAGGCAGGACAGCGTTATCCCCTCGGGATACAAATGGGCAGAAGCCTCCCTGAGGTAGCCCGGGCAGCTGGCAAGGGGGATCCAGCTTGGTTTCTGGAGTTAGCGCTGGGATCAGGGCTCTGTGTTGCTGTCCTGTCACTCCAGCTGGCTGCTGGGGACAGCCAGGACACCTGAGCTGCGTGAGAGAATGGGAGTCTGCAGGCAGTGATGGATTTCGTTGGCTGAACAGTTTTACTGATGAAGGCACTGGGCATCCTGTTACTCCAGCTTGTCCAGCTGTAATCCAGTGCTCTGTCCAACTGTTAGTTCTGAACTGAAGATAAGGGGCTTTTTTTTTTAATTTCCTTTTTATTCCTCCTCCCTCTCCTCCCCTGCTTCTGTTTCCTGTCTCAGGTCTGCTTGGTAGGGGACTGTGTTGGGGGGATCCTGGGGTTTGATGCCTTATGCTACAGCAATCAGACCGTGTCCGAGAGCCAGAACAGCAGTCGGCGAGGGAGCGTTGTGAGTGTCCAGGTAATGCTGGCTCCCAGTTCCTCCAAGGACCCTGTTTTTAGTAAGGATCCCCTGAAACAACAAAGACTCTGTTCCTTATCAATGGCAGACGTGTCTTACAGTGCACATGGGCGTCAATTTGGGTGTGTTTGCTCTAAACAGGGATGTTTCACCCTCTGGTGTGAAGCATCACCCACACCTTAGGGAGTGGTTGGGTCTGAGAATCTGCATTGGCCTCAGCTGGATCTTGGGGTAAATGGGGAAAGGAGGATAGGAGGGAAGTGTTACAATGTGGGTGTACTCTTCATTCAGCTAAATCCATACATTTCAAATCCCAGGATACCGACCTTCTGTCTCCTGGAATAACGGTGAACAACAGCCACTGCTCCAGTGGCTCTAATCTGGAAGCCAGCAGACACCTCAGCAGGAGCAACATTGATATTCCTCGTAGCAACGGAGAAGATCCAAAGAAGCAGCTGCCACGAAAAAGGAGTGATTCATCCACCTATGAACTGGACACGATAAAGCAGCATCAAGCTTTTCTTTCAAGGTAAGATTTAAGATTTGGAAGGAACAGATCCAGCAGTGTCCTAAAGCTGAGGATGGTGCATCTGTGGAACCTGAGTGTTGCTTTGTCATCCTGTAATAAGCAAGGTGGAGGAAAACAATTTAGATTAGAGGGTTATCGATTTCAGTGTGTTGTATATGCAAAAAAAATTAACAGCTTTCTTGCTGAGTGGCACCGAGACAATCCAGCTTCTCTACTGCAATGGCAAGAAGCCCTTTGAGCTGTTGTGTGACAGCCAAGGCAGTCAGGGAACTGCTTCTCTGCTGTGCTCCAAGTGTGGGATGGAGGTCAGAAAGCAAATGGAGAAATCGTGCTAGGGAACTTGGCGGGGCAGAACTGGGAACCCAGTGTTGTATTAATTTTACAGCATCTCTGAAGCCTGATTTTGAGTTATTCTGTCCCCTGGCAGGGCTGCTTCATTGCACCAAGGACATTTTTCAAATTTGTTACTCACTGTTGAAGCCCCCAATATCACATTTTTAAGCTTTTTCAAATGGATTTTCAGAAATGCGTCTGTTCACATAACCTGAGGAATTTTCACAGCAGTCTGTCCATGGCCACTGGTCATTCAGGGATTATTTCTGTAAACCCAGAGGATTTTTCTGACTGAATCATCTTCTTCAGCCTCTGGAACTGGACAGCCTAGACCTTTATCTCCTGCAGGCCTGGAGGAACTGCACTAAATATGCTCTTAATCCCTCTTCTCTCATGTCCCAGGAACTGGGGAGCAGTGTCCCCCACAGCAAACCCCATTACCTGCACTGCAGCTGCATCTGAGGCTGTTCCTTTTGCCCAGTGCAGAGCTGAAGGCTTCTCCTGCAGTTCTCCTCCTCTTTCACTACTTGGAGTCCTTGTTTCAGCACAGGGATTTGTGTTGTCCTGCCATGTCAGAGCCCTTTTGTAAATGATTTATAGGAGAGAGAAGGTATTGAAATGAATGTTGTCGGTGCACAGAGATAGGATATTCAGAAAGACAGCTGCATTTACAAAATCCACAATAAGGTTCTTGGCTATTTCCAGCAGGTTAATAAAAGGCAATCAGGCTCTTGTTCTTGCCTCCTCAGAACAGTCTCCTGTATTACAGGAGAAAATATGAGTTGTGCAAAAATGTGCTCATTCTCCTCCTTGTTATTGACCTCAGGGGCACAGACTCAGTTAAGGAAGTCGGGCTGGCGTCTTGATGCATTTTTACACCTATTTTAGAATAAGTGCTGGGCCTGATGTGGGTAATGGATTGCTCAGTTTGTTGTTCCAAATAGCTTTGTGCTGGTCCTTCCTGTTCCATCTCTGAAGAGCTGTGACTGCACCCTTGCAATGCAGTCACAACATGCAGCACCCGTGGGTCCCTGGCAAGAGCTGTTGGGATTCAGTGGGGTGACAGATTTACTTCTTAAGAGTTTCTATGTGTTTTTAAACCTCCCTTTAGAGCTTGGGTCAAAAATTAGTCTCTTCCCAGAACTTAAGAGCAGGATTCCCTCAGGGACAGGTTGAAGCTGCAGTAGGAGCTCTCTCTGCATGGTTCTCACTCAGCTCCGTGGTGCAGGGAAGGGGCTGAGGAGAAGGGATTCACCTCACTGCTGGTGCAGGGGAGGCTGAGGAGCAGGGATTCACCTCAGCCCTGGTGCTGGGGAGCAGGGATTTGCTCATCTCCTCCTGCATGGCAGCAGGACGTCTCTCCCACACCCATTCCTGGACCTCGTTCTCCCAGCCAGCACCAGCAGAATGCCCCGTTAGCCTCTGCCACGAAGGAATGATTTTTCCCATGCGAAAACCAAGCCCTGATGTGACGTGGCTTCGAGCAGGAGGTTGGCAGAACAGAGCCAAGCTTTCCTCCAGGGCTCGGCAGACGGGCAGCCTGGCACACAGGGACCTTTCTGCCCGTGCCCACTGCAGATTTCAGCCTGTGCCAAAGACACTCATTTTTATTCATGTATCAGACCTACCCACTTCTCTGGGATAATGCCCAGCAAGCCAGAGCAGCATCTGGAGATTACAATCACACATTTATTTTTAAATTCAGTCCTTCTGCACCACTACATTATTTCTGGCTGTGCTGTACTTGTATTATTGTAAATGAGTTGATTTGCTTCTGAAATCCATAAGCTCTTGTTTAATTAATGCACACAGTACATCTGCTGCTTTTTTTAAAGGGAGAACAGGGCACTGTAGGTTGCTTGGAGCATGATGGATCCAGAGTTCCCCTTGGCTCTCATTCCTTTTGATTGCTGAAAAGACAATACCAAGTTCCCAGCAAAAGGAGAGAAGCTGCCCAAATTGCTCCGTGCTGTGCCTGCTCTGCTTCCTCCCTTCCCCACGAAGAGATGCTGTGGGAAGCTGTGTGGAATACACCAAAACCCCCCTGCACCCATCCTGCTGTCGGGATAGCTTTTCCTCTGGTGCCTTTGTTGGAATCCCGTCGCTGTCACCCTGCCTTCAGCGAAGCTGAGCGTCTTCTAAATGACTTTGCATTCCTCGCACACAGCAAACTCGCTGCGTTGCATCTCGTTAGCTAAAGCAATCGTGGCTCCACCGAAGGTGGCTTGTTCTCAGACGTGTTTCGGGGCTGTGCAGCTCGGCACTGTGATCTCAGGCAGGCTCGTTTGCATCACAGGAACGGGAGCAGGCTCGTTTTAGCTGTCACTGCTGTAACCTCCCGTTCCTCCCGCTTTTGACACCACTGTTTTGACTCCCCGTGATGTGTGTGTGTCTGGCATAAGTAACTTATCATTCCCTGGCTGGGAACCGGGAGAGCAGAGCCGTGCGTGTGTGCAGCTCCAGAGGGAGCACGACAGCGCAGCAGGAGCAGGCGGAGGTTTGGCATCCTCTGGGAATGGTGTTCAGCACAGGAGCTGTCGCTGGGATGAGGCGTTCGTTACTCTCCGTGGCAGGAAAGCAAAGTCTGCGTGAAACGCGGTTTTCTTCCCCAAAAGTGTGAGCGTTTGCAGCTGCTCCCGGGCTGAGTGGCTGTGTCTGAGGGGTCTGTGAGCAACTGCTGTGGTGCTGAGGACGGTGGGGAGGGAACAGCCCTGTTTTGGGATCACAGCAGTGCTGTGGTGTCACTGCACTCAGGAGTGGCCGCGATGAGCCAGGGCTGTTGCACATGAGGATGTGACGAGTGCTGGTCACCACCCAGGGTTTTGTTTTGGGGCCACAGAGCCAGCAGGAGACTGTTGGATTTGCATCGTTCCCGACTCCAGGCCGGTAAACTCTTTATCCCACCCACCTCTCATGGTATCTATTTCTCCTCCATGTGTTATAGAACCTGTTCTGATGCTTTTTAAAGTGTTTGCAAACACCTTCTTAAGGCACTGCTGGTACTGCCTTCAACTCTCTGCTTCTGATTAAAATGAGATAACCCACTACAGCTGCCACTGGAATCTGTACAACCTGGAGAGCAAATCTGCAGCTTCGTGCTTTTGGGTGGGAACAG
Source organism: Cnemophilus loriae (assembly GCA_013397755.1). Classification (NCBI taxonomy): domain Eukaryota; kingdom Metazoa; phylum Chordata; class Aves; order Passeriformes; family Corvidae; genus Cnemophilus; species Cnemophilus loriae. The sequence goes on along the minus strand of VZTF01006246.1, from coordinate 81,297 downwards.
AAGCATCTCAGAAAGCCTTTTGTGAACCAGGTTATCAGTGTTTCACATCTGTCATTTCACTTTCCGAGACCTAGACTGCAAAGAAGCAACTCTCCCTAGCATGGGGGTGGATTCCCAGGATTTTCACCTAAGCATTCCTGCTGCTTCTTCTTCAGTGTCTAAGGAAAATGTGAATTTAAATCTCTGTGTTAAGCCTGTGCATTGCCCAGCCTGCACTACGCAAAGGGGGAATTTTGCAAACAGATTTGACACCAGAGAGAGGGAGGAAAAGCTCGACACCTTTTATATAGTAGCAGCAACAAAGACTTTGACTCCTTAAAGAAAAAACCATTTTGAGGAGATGTTGTTTAAATGAACCCACCTGAAGCCTGGATTTGTACGTAGAAGTGATGCCAGTGCAATGGGGTCATTGTGGGTTGATTAGCACAGTTCCTTCACTGAAGAGATAGGAATTATATCCACTGCCAATCACTAATCCAGGCTTTAATTATGAAAACACAGTGAGAATATAATTCTGACTTTATTTGCTGTTCTTGTCCCAGTTTACATTCCAGTGTCCTGAGAAACGACCCCACATCCAGGCGATCCAGTAGCTCCACGATGTTGGACGCAGGGAATATCGGGAAGTTTGACTTTGAGATCACCGACTTCTTCCTCTTTGGTTCTCCCCTGGGTCTGGTGCTTGCACTGCGGAAAACTGTAATTCCAGCTCTTGACAGTAAGTCCTGGTGCAAACTGCTCCCTTGGTGGGTGGTGTAAGCACCTCCTGCTGCACTTGCAGGAGTCTGGTTAAACCCAAACATTTCCATATCAGATTTATTGCACCGCGAAGAAGCAGATCTCTGTGTGCTCTATGCGCCACCGATTATATCGTTTCCAAACATGAAGAGTGCTGGGCAATTCTCGAGTCTGTAAACATTGTAATAAATTGTTTCAGTTGACTAAACCTGGAGATGAGGGAGATGATAAATCCTTTGCAATTTTGTAACCCGACTGTTGTCCTTTTAAGAGACAAATATTTACAATATTCTAGCAAGTAATATTTTGATACTTGATGGATTTTTTTCTTTGTCTTTTTAGTCTTTCAGCTCAGACCAGCTTGTCAGCAGGTCTATAACCTGTTCCACCCTGCAGACCCATCTGCTTCACGCCTTGAGCCTCTTTTGGAGAGGAAGTTCTACCTTTTGCCCCCCTTCAATATTCCTCGGTACCAGAGGTTCCCGCTGGGCGATGGCAACTCTGCTGTTTTGGGTAAGTCCCTCTGGACCCACATTAGCTGTTTAAAGGGTTACAGCCACATTTTACATGAAGTTACCGACGCAATTGGGAATGGTGAGGAAGAGAACTGGCCCTGTAGCGTTAGCCTCGTTCCTGATTTACCAGGAAAGGAGTTTTCTTCCAGTGAAATCAGGGCCTTGTGTCCCGTGTGCCCTTTGCTTGTCACACAAGGGCCTCCAGCTGCTGAGGGTCATGAGGTGGTGACCTCTCTGTAAAGGCTTCTGTTTTACACCCAGACTGGTGCTTGGGATTAGGAGTGAATGAAACACAGCTGAGCTGGCAGAATTTAGGACTTGGAGGGCCAGAGAAGACTGGAAGGAGCAGAGTCTACAGTGAGATGATGAGATGATTTACTTGTTTGCATCCCGTTTGTCTAATATTTGAATCATGCAAGACTAAATGAAGAAGACTGTATACCTAGAGCTGGAGATCCTCTGCATCATTTAAAAGTTGAAAATCCAAAGAAGTGGCCTTCTATGTATCAGTGTCTTTAAAGATTGTAATTGCTCAGTCTAGAGGTCTGATTTGTTAAATGGGCACAAACTGAATCCCATGTTTAATGAAGTGAATAAAATGCTTTCTGCAGGCCCCACTCACTTGTCAAATTTAGCCAAGATCTTGCTGCAACACTTCTTAAAAATGGATCCACCCACAACTGCATTTGTACCCAGGCCAGTTACAACAGCTCAAGGAATCTATAGCAACTTGAAAAGCAATTTGATTTTTGCATGTATTCTAGATATCAGCTGCAATGGGCTTATTGCAAAAAAATTACAGCTAAACATCTTACCTTCTTTCTCTTAAATGCATTCTGAAGCCCCTTTTGTCACTGAACCCAGAGGTGGAGGCCCCATTGACACTAAACCTGTGTTCTGGTTATCATTCTGGACAGCAGCAGGAATAGTAGAGCCTCCCTGGCCCTCTGAGTTGCTGTGTTTGGAGAGACACTTGCTGTGCAGTGAAGTTAAACAGCAATTAGCTCTCCTATGAGAAGGGCAGAGTGATTGCAAAACCTCCAGGTCTGAGCCTTGTTATTTTAAGAGATACTGCTCTGCCTTGATGAATAAAACTGGCAAAAACCAGCTTTAAATTCTCTTTTCCTGTAAGACAAAGCCTCTTCATTTGCTTATCAGAAAGTAACAGCCATTCCTTTCCATTAGAGCCCGTGTTGTGATGGACACATTACCCAGAAGGGCTAACCATGATTCACCAAGCTGCTCCTGGAGTTAGTGTTCACTGGAGGGCACTCCAGAAAAGTTAATTGCTGCTATAATTAAGCTGTATGCTTTGCTGGCCACGTAAAATTCAGGTGCTCATTGTAATTGGTTCTGTACAAAACCTTGTGTAACGCTGCTTGTGCACATCTCCTCGTGCAGGTAGCTTTTTTGGGAGTCCACAATTCAGAAAGCCTCTCAGGCTGTTTTTTCCCCCATTTTCCCATCTGTACTGAATGCTGGTCCCTGTTTCATTTCAATGGACTTGCAGAGTAAAATCAAACTCACATCCTTGCTTACTCTCCTGTGCTTTGCACTGTGTAGGCTGTGAGTCTGATTTTTCCCTTACAGCATATTTTTCTCCACTCACAGTAAGAAAGATTTCTCTGGATCTGCTGTGTATTTATGGATTTGGCTTAGAAGGGGGTGAAGATGCCTCCCTTTTGTTGTTGAAATGCCATCGTTGTGTTCTCCTCTGCTCCCAGTTAATCTCCGATGTTGGTCTGTTTGGAAATCACCCCTGTTTTGTTTCTTTTACTCTATTTGAAGGTTGTCTGTTCATTGAAGACTCATAATTAAGTGCTGGGGTGTAACTGTTTGTATGTTTAACACTTTGTGGCCGCATGTCTGTTGTTCTTTGTCCTTCTGTTATGTTTTTTTTTTTCCCCATCTGCTTCTAGTTGAGACAATCCAGAACAATCCCATCCTCCTCATGGAAAGTAGCCCTCTGGGTGCTCTCCAGCACCAGGACAGCTTCATGGAAACGAGTATCCCCGTTCCCGTACTGAATTGGCAAGATGTTTCCAATAAAAGTGCTGGTTGTGCTGAGTGTGTGTAATCTACACTTCCGTATTGTCTGTGGTGTTGGGTTCTTGGGGTCCTTTTTTGGAGATCACACTGTTGCCTCCTGGAGTTGAAATCTTCGTGCTGTGTCTCGGGCTGTGCCACACAAAAATAACCCCTGGGGATCACGCCTGGATCTGGGAGAGCCACTGTGGGAACGAGGGCTTGGGGTTATAAACTCTCCCATTCTGGTGCTGATGCTGGAAGGGGAGCTGCTGCCCTGCACGGGCTGGCTTCCTCTGTGCTGCCTGTGCTGCTGGGAAGAGGCTTTGGCAGAGACAGAGACCCTGGTGGCCCTGCTCGTGTGCTGCTCACCGAGGGCAGGATCCCTTGGGAAGGGCTGCCTGCAGCCACGAGTCACCATGCCCAGAAGTCCACTTGATGTCCGTGTCACACCAGATTTTGTGCCTTTGAGTATTTCGTGTTTGGACACTCCTCGTGGCTCTGCTGAACACAGCATTGAGGCTTTCAGACCCCAGGGTGGCTCTGCGTGTTGGTTATTGTAAATTAATTTCTCATCTCCCGCCTTAAAAGCAAAGTTTGATGCATTTGTTTTGCCTTATTTTCCATCATCAATGCTGCATGGCCTCATTTATTCTGATTGTGGCTGGTGCTACATCTGCAATTTTGATGAGACTTGCCTTTGTTTTGGTTTTTTTCTTCCCCGCGTGTCTCACTTGCCCGTTCTCGTTCCTTTCTCGGTGTTTTGCATTGCGAGCTGGGTTCTGCTGCCTTGTTTGTCTTTAACAAGCTGACCCTCACTGTCCCTGAGCAGTTTGGGCTGTTATGTGGTCATACAGGATGGCAACATCGCCGAGTTTTCTGGGTGGTCTCTCCCTCTGTCTCCTGAAGGTGGAGAGGATTTTTAGGTGTGCAATTGCCGTGTTGCCTCTGCTGTGAGGTTCTGTGACACAGCAGAGGGAAAGGGTCTGGTGCTATTAACTAATCACGTTGGAGGTCCCTGATGAAATGTCATTTCACTGTGAGCTGATGCTGTGGTCAGGACAGAGCTTGTAGAAGCAGCCCTCGCCCGTGGCAGGGGGTTGGAATTAGATGGTCTTTGGGGTCCCTTCCAACCCAAACCACTACAGGATTCTGTGATTCTCTGTTTTTTATGTTGTGGGTCAAGAGTGTGTCCAAGCAGTTCTTGATGTGAGTGTAGCAAGTGCTGAGTCCCAGTTCAGCCACTGGACTGCAGGAGATTTCCAAAATCACAAAAACTTGTGGACAAAAGAAATCTGTTGCTCTTGACGTCAGGGTAGCGACTGCAGAGTGCCCAGCACTGAGCAGTGACTGCAGTGCAAGCAGGGCCTGGCCTGTGCTGAGCAGCTGGCTGCCTTTTCTATGGTTTTTAATCTTTTTGTTTTTATTGAACTGTACGTGTTTTTTGATTGCTTTCAGTATTTCCTGCTTTGGTGCAATAGCGCAGTCTCCAGATAGCACATATCAAAATCTGTCATTCAGGTACCACAAGGACTTACCTGAGAGGATGGCTCAGGGCTGTTCCCTTACTAAGAACATTGATAAATGAGTCCATAACTGAAAGAGACAGCACCAAAATGAGTATTAAAGATTTGTAGGTAGGCAAAAAAAAACCAAAAAGTGATTTGGCTTTCCATGTCCACTCCCCTGGAAGTGCAGTTAAACCTTGGGTCATGGCATGGGTTGTGCCATGTGGTTCCAGCAGCAGCAGGTGCTTTGCTGGGAGGGTGCTCAGGGCACTGCTCCAGCCAGGCTCCTGTTCCTCGCTCTGCTACGGCGGCCCTGAGTCAGCCCTGAGTCACAGCACAAAGTGCAGTAAACAAGGGCACCTCTGTCCTTACTGAGTGACAGAGGAACAGCTAATCTTGATAAAGGTCTTGCTGCTGCTGGACCTTCTGGCTTCGCTCTGGGCTTGCCTGGAAAGCCTCCCCGTGGTTGTCAGGACCTGAGCTGTGGCTGGGGATGCACCTCTGCAGCGCAGGAGACTTCCCTGGCTCCCGTTAGGAGCACCTGGCTGCAGGTGCTGGGGTCAGTCTGTGCCGCTGTGGCACCATCTGTGATGTCCCACCCTGGTCACCACACTCCCCAAGAAAGACCCCTTGGTTTCAAAATTGCTGCACAAGGGGCATGGTGCAGAGAATACACAAATTCAGGAAATATGTTTCTAGGTTTGTGGGTTTTTTCTGCGAGTCAGGTCTCAGGATTTTCTTTGGAAGTTGCTGTCACTGCAGCTTTGGTGTGGAGAAGGCTTTTCTGAGAGTTGTAATGCATAAACCAGGTTTTTCTCCACATTTCCTACCCTGCCTTTTCCTGACCTTTGTTTTTTTAGAAACTGCCCTTTCTCAGGATATGTAGCTTGGGGAAAGGGAGAAGCACAAGAGCAACCTGAGTGGGCAGGAGCAGGGGAGTGCTGCTGTTGGGTGACTCCTTGTCCCCTGCAGAGCAGAGTCCTGCCACCAACGCAGGCAGTGCTGAACTGAACAGTTCAGTAATGCTAAGGCACCTCAGGCTTTAACTGGAGTGGGAATTGTTCCTCTGGTGATGCCAGGATGGGGCTGGAAGGGCTGTTGAGGTTGGGTGCTTTTGCTGCAAACTCATTATAACCCAAAATCCCTGATCAGGCCCTGAAAAATAAGATTGGCTAAAAAAGTGCAAGCCCCAAATCCCGCTGTTTGTTCCTTTATTCACTTTCTGTGTTCTCAGAAAGGAGCTGAAGTTCGGGTAGAGCTAAGTGAAGATGGGCTGATGGAGTCAAAGCGATGACCACCCCAGGCAGGACCGCGTGGGGCCCAGCCTTCTCTCCTCCTGTAACAGTCTTGAACTTGTCTTCCTAATTCAAGCCACAAGTGCTTTAGGTTAAAGCAGAGGGAGAAGTTCAGGTTTCTCTGGTGGTTAAACCTGAATCTGGCGTTTTTCCTGACAGACAAAGCCAAATCTCTCTGTGCATTTGAGGAGGTTCAGGGAAGCTGACAGTCATCACCTGTGTTGGGGCACCCATTTGGTGACACAAGAGCAGGAGCACAGGAGGATCTCATAGGCAAGAGAACGGAGAGGGAGGGGTGACCAGAGAAGAGAGGGTTGTTCCAGGTCCCCCAGCAAAGGGAATGAGACCCTTTACCCTTGAGACCTTCGTGGGGTTCAGTGCAGCTCCTGTTCTCCACATGGATTGTCTCTTCTTGCTCGTGCTGGTGCTTTGTACAGTCAGAAAACAGCACTGGCCCGGTGGGACCGGCTGGGTTGTGGATCCTGGCCGCAGCCTTGACAGCCAGCAGCTCGAAGCAAGGTGGAAAGAGGGGGAAAGTGCTGAGAAAGTGATGCTGCTAATGGCCTTTCAGGCACAACGTGGGCTGTGTGTGCAGCTCATCGTCAGGTCAGGCTCCCGCTAAGGCTCAGATCTCACAGTCCACAAAGCTTTTACACAGAGCAGCTTGTGGCCTGATTTTCCCTGCAGAGAACAGAACTCTTTTACTGACACTTAGCCACACATTTTCTGCTTCATACATTCCCTCTCCCTCGGCTGCAGCAGGATTTGTGTGGGCACCGACGCTGCTGCTGCGAGCTGAGAGATCGGAGGGAGAAAATCAGTAGCCCCAAGCAAAAAAAGATTCATATTAAAATAAACCAGTTGCTAAAACAACGCCCTGTGTCAGCCGTGTGCCAGGATTAAATCCAGGGATATCTGAACAGGCTGGAATAGGTGGAGGATGTTGGTGTGTGGGAGTAGTGTGCTCACGTTCCTTGTGGTATCTCCTGCCTGATACCTGGGGATAAATTCAGGTTTATTCTGCTCCTCAAGTGCAGCAGAGATGGGCAACCTTAAAACCCTAATGGATTGCTTTGCTTTTGCATGTTACTGCCACACTGGTGCTGCCTGCTGTGAGCACCCCGTGTTGGCATTACAAACCTCTGCCCTGCAGGAGCTTGGGATATCCCACTTAATTCGGCCTCACAGCATCCACACAGGGGCGGATGCTCTTAGCACTGTTTCAGAGAGAAAACTGAAATGCAGAGATTTTAGCGTGACTTTCAGCATCTCTTGTTTTGCCACTGCTGAACGTTTGAGGTCCTTTTCCCTCCCATCCGTATATAAGGTCCGTGTGAGCATGATTTTAAACCCTCCTTTCTGTATTTATGTACTAAGGGGTTTGGCCTAACTTGGTAAACCTCAGGTTGGGATTTAAAAATCCAGACCTGCATGTTGTACCAAAAAAAGCTCTGTTTTCACAGAGCCTGAGTGCTCCCTGATCTGCTGACTCTGATGGGAGATACAAGTGCTCAGCACCAGACTCCCTCTGGTAGCCCCTTCTCCAGATCAACGAGTGTTGGCTGTATCCTTCAGCAATAAAATACGAGTCCAAATTTAGTCCCTGCCAGGCATGAAGATGTTTTCTTGATTTTTGTTTTTTAAAAATGTTTCTGTCTTGGAGACATTTAAATTTAAATATCTCAAGAAAACAAATACCCCTTTCTAAGGTTGTTTTTTTGTTGTTTTCCTTCCCTTGGTTATTTTGTCTCGATGTGAATATATAAAATTGTGTATATTCACATCTGTATGTATGACACATGCTTGTTATTGCTGCTTGAATAAGTCTGCCTGGATTTTTCTTTGGGTCTGTTTTTTGAGCTACTTACTTTGCTTCTCTCAATCAAAGACTGCTCCTCCAGCCACACGTCTCTGCCTGCTGTGCTATTTGCTTTCTTTTCAAAACAGAGCTCCAATGAAATGTGAGGTGTTTTTGTTTCATTCCAATCAGTTCTGAAAGGTTTTTGCACCTACCAGCTTTGTTTGCCTTCTTCCTCTCCCCCCGAGTTCATCTTGCCCAGCCTCTGTCTGTTGGTCTAATATTTTGATTTCCCTGTTTCAACTTTGTAGCAGATGTTGTTCAGTCTCATGGTGCCGTCTTCATGGAAAACGCGTCCCTGTCCACCCCCATTTCAGCCCCTCAGTTCAGGGGCTTCCGGAGAGCCAGTGAGATCAGCATTGCCAGCCAGGTCTCAGGAATGGCAGACAGTTACACTGCTTCCAACATAGCCAACAGTAAGTGTTGCACCCCTCCGAGACTCTCTCAGACCACGCTCCGGGCCGAGCAGCTTCTGTCCGTCCGTCTGTCCGGGGGGGTGCTTCCCATTCATAACCAAAAGCTTGGAGTTACTCCGCCCGTTTTGCCACAGGCAGTGCCGTGTGTGATCACATCCCCTGGAAGGACAGGTGATGTATTTGATGGCCACTCAGGGACCACGGCTGCGTTGTGCATGTTGGACCTTGCTGGTGATAAATTGTTAAAAGAAAGATGATAATTGCTGGCTCTGAGCATCATTTGGCCGTTGTGTGCGTGGTGAGGGTGAATGCAGAGGGATGTTTCTGCGCTGCCGTGGTAAGTCATGCAGAGCTGCTCGGGATCAGCACTTGATACCAGATGGGTAATGCAGGATGTGGCTTCATGCAGATCCCTCAAATGTGGCCCACAAAACCAGGGATGAGTAAGCCCCTCTGTAACGCTCAAAGGCAAGGACAGGTTGGTTCAGAACAGAACATTTATTACTTTGCATTAGAAATTCAGCTCTTCTGCAGCCTGTGGGGCAGCTCCCAGTCAGTTATGACCCATTTCCCAGAGCTGAGTGAGGAGTAAAAGGGATTTTTTATTTATTATTTTTCCCAAGACCTGTATAACTTCTCAACTAATACAGTGGAGAAGAACAGACTTTTTTAAGTGGAGAAAACCAGACTTTATTAATGGCTCAGCCCCTTCTTTGTTTCAGCTCAGGTATGAGATGAATGCTGTGTCCTCACGGACCTCGGATAACTCAGACCAAAAAAAAGGCTGAAAACTCAAGAAAACCCCAAAAAACAAAGAACAAAAAACCAAAAAAACCCCATGCATATGAGAAGATCTTCAGCCCAAACTCTATTCCCAGAAGGTGTCAAAAATTTAGAGAAACATTCCTGGCACGGGTTGTGAATTACTCACTCCATAATTAATCGTTGAGGTTAATAATGCTCCCGGAGGCAGGGATGAGTTGTTGAAGGTCTGTGGGCGCTGCTCAGGGGCTGCTGTAACCTCCTGCCCTGTTTGAGGCAACACTCAGCAGCAGGACTAAAACACCTTCTCTGAAAATGAGGTTTTCCTGCTCAAAGCGTATCGAGAGCCGACACCGCACTCCCCGCGTGCGTCCTTTTACTTGTCCTGACATCTTGCCAAGCACTGCTAAACAGGAATCTGCTTGGGAAGCAGCTCCTGGGGGAGAAGGTGTTTGTTTTGTGCTGCTTTCCCACCCACGGGGAGCTGCTGGGCTGGCACAGCAGTGGTTCATGGGGAGGTGTTTTTGCCGGGGTGATGCCCCGAGGCCGGCGCGTCCCACGGAGAGATCTTGTCCCGAGCTGCCGCAGGGTCGGGTCACACAGCGCTCACCTCTGCTTTCCCCACGCTCTCCCCCCTTGTGCAGCTTCTGCTTTGTGTAATTTATTCCTCCACACAGCCATCAAAGCCTGTTCTTGAGATCAGGGAGGAAGAGTCTTCCCTCGACTCCGAGTGTCCCCCAGGCTCTGGCTCTGCCTTTGCTGCTCTTGCTCTCAAACTCGTTGGTGTGGTGGTAACGTGGAGCTGTGGCACTGAGGGTTGGATGTGATCCATGCTTATCCCCAGGGAGAGCTGGAGGAGGGTCCCAGGAGCCTCCCTAGAGTGCAGGTCCCCTGGTACCGTGAGTTTGTGGAGGATGAAATCAGTGTGTGCCATAATAATAAGTGTGATTTCTGCTTTTTTTTTTTGTATTTTATTTTTCCTTTTAGAAACCAAACACCACCTTAATCATTGTAGGGGGTTTAGCCTTCTGTCCCAACTTGCCCTCCCTCACAAATCCCCTACCCAAACCTCGTTCAGGAGGCGTAGGCAGCATAAACACGAAATCCCTGCCAAGGGAAGGAAGCTCAAAGGGCCACGGAGCCGGGCTGCAGGCTGTGCTCTTCGGATACCAGACCTGGACATCAAGACAGGTATTCTGGAGAGATCCACTCCTGTCGACCTCCTCTCTCATTTGATAGTCACAGAACTTCACAACAAATCTCTGCGCTTTCACTGAGGCACTTGCAGTTTCTGATTGCATCTTAACAAGTATTTCTGTCACTTTGCCCTGAAGATCGATCATAACACCGCTAACAACTTGGCAGGAGCAGGAATTCTTCTGGGTGGAGCTGAGGGGACAACGCTTCTGCCTCCACCGCTGTCTTTTGAGCATGGAAGAGTCAATCCTGTCTGCTTCCCGTAAAGAATCTGAAATTACCCAGGTTGGGGACTTGCATGAGAAACGAAAGGTTGGGACATGACCAGGAGCTGTCAGTTTGGAAGGCAGGGAATCAGAAGTGACTGCGAGGAGGTGCCTGTGAGCTCTGGAAAAGCCATGTTGATCTGTCAAGCCTTCCTCCTCCTCTTCATGGCTCCTCAGAAAGGCAGGGACTATCAGGATGAGGGTGGCCTGGCACTTGGCACAGCCAGGGCTGGGCCGTGGGGATGTGCTGAATCCATATCCCTCTGCACTTGCTGTGGTGGGAACTCTGTGCAGGTCTCTGGAAGGAGCTGGTGGATCCATCTTTTCAGTTCAGCATTTGTGCTCATCACCAGCCAGATTTCCCTTTGCAGAGGGATGTGTTGGATTGTACCTTAAACCTGGCAGCTTTCCTGGAAGTCCTTAAAAAGGGAACATTGTCACAGAGACAAACCAAGCTTGAGGAAGCCCTTGTCAAAGCCCCAGCTTGCATCCTGCATGCAAACACAAACAAAATTCTTCTGCTGCTCTCTTGATCTCCATCTTCTCTTTCCTTGGCTGCTTTTCTGGGCTGGAGTGCACAGGCATTGAGGACTCTTGCTGCTGGGAAAGCAGCCCATGGTTTTGGGGTCTGAGGCTTTGGACTGAGACCTGCTTATTTCCAGGGATTGGGACAGGACGTGTGCGTGGGCAGAGTTCAGGGCAGTTGAGGTGTGGGGGTGTCCCGGGGTGAAGGATGGTTGTCAGACACTTGTGTGTGAGTTGTTGGCTCCCTGAGGGAGAAACTTGTCTGTTTTGTTTGTATCCCTGCCCCCCACAAAATCCCAGTGTATTTTTCAGTCCCCCATGCAATGAAGTCCCAATACTCCCAGATTCTCGTCTTGCTGTCCACCACAGAGGCTGTGCCCCTGGGAAGGCTGGGCTGCACATCTCGGTTGCCTGTACCATGGTAGCCCAGGAGGGCAAGAAGGATTTGTTCGGGGCTACCACGTGCCATATTCCCCACCTTGTGGTGCCTTTTAGCATCCTGTATGGATTCCCAGTATTCAGTCCTCTTTAGTGTGGCCAGTACCTGGATGCAGTTCCCTGGTGAAAGCTAAAGGAGTTGGAAGTAGGGCTGGAGACAAGCAGAGCACACCCATCCTTCCTCCCACAGCTCCAGGGAGATGCGTTGCTGTCTTTATGTTTTGGCTCATTGCACAGGAGCCTTGAGCCCCTTCCCTGGGGTCTGGACTAACTGCCAATTAACCTGCCCTCAGTGCCTTCCTCTTTGCCTAAACAAGGGAGAGCTCACTGCTGGTGGCCGTGCGTTCCTCCCTTGGTGTGAGCAAACACCGAGCCCTGGGTCGGCTGTTCCCCTGGAGCAGCGGGACCAGCCAGGGAGCAGCCTCCTGGCATACCTGGAGCGAGGAGCCAGAGCCCCGAAATCCCCTTGGTGAACCCCCTTTGTCTGAACGAGTGCTTTGCTTCTGTAGTTGCTGCCAAGTGGTGGGGAACCAAACGGATCGACTACGCCCTGTACTGCCCCGACGCCCTGACGGCTTTCCCGACGGTGGCTCTGCCTCACCTCTTCCACGCCAGCTACTGGGAGTCCACGGACGTTGTCTCCTTCCTGCTCAGACAGGTACAGTCATCCTCTCTCCCTGATCTCTGTTGGGTTGAAAAAATGCTTAGGGCTCTTTGTTTTTTCCAGTGCAGCTTCCATAAGACTTGTTGATGCATGGAGGTGAGAAAATACCCTTTGCTCCCACAGATCCATTTTCTTCCCCTTGCTTTTGTTCCTCACCTGTGGTGTTGGTGGAGCTGCACACGTACAAATTTCATGGATGTGCTGTCACACGTGCTTGGTTTAGGGCTGGGTTTATCATCACAGCAGGTTTCAGATGGGGTCACCGGGGACCCATGGAGAGCACCCAGGGCACTTTCCTGTCAGGTCAGAGTGGCAAAGGTCAGTGGCACTTGTTTCTTGAAGTGATCTGTGCTCTGTGTGTGCCAGGCTGGATCTCAAGTCTGAAACTGAAACTTCTCAAATGACAAATAAAAACCACAGCAGATACAATAAAACCAAAGGAGAAGTTTTGTATGAGTTCAGCACGACTTGATAGGCAGAATGCAGTTCTCCATTTTGCCTTTCTAAGTTATTGTTGTCTCCTCTAGGAACTCATTGGGATTTAGTCCTCGTTCCTGCAGCACAAAGCAGTTCTAGGGCTGGGAGAATGGGGATTGCTGGTGTCTGGAGTCTGACACCTCCGATTTTATCGACCTATATTTGGCCTAAGATTCAAATTCACTGTCTAGAATGTGTTTTTCCCTAAAAGAAATATTTTCCCTTCAGTTCCTTGGGGATGAGGGGGAGTTATTTGCCTTACAAAATATGAACTCCCCAGGGAACAACACTTAGAGCACGGAGTTGGAAAAAACAGAACTCAAAGCAACTCTGTGGTTTGTGTTGCCCACTTCGGCGCCGGGTTTGCTTTGTGTTAGCTCAGCTGTTAAACCCTCCCCGTTCTCCTCCAGCCGCCTCTGCTGCAGCTCTCAATTATTTATGATTCTGTTGGCAAACTTTCTTTCAGTGTTATCTTCCAAACAGTGTGAGAACCATGAACAACAGCGGTGTGAGCGCCGGTGGCAGCTGAGCAGTGCTGATAATCCAGTGAGACCCTTCTCTTCCCAGGCTGTGTCCAGGCTCTGGGCCTGCACACTCCTGGCTGCATGGTCCCACATCAAACTCAGCCCAACAGGGCTGGAAAGAAGAGAGGATTCTCACTGTGCGTGAGGGGGAGCAGCCATGGCAGTCTCACACACAAAATGTTCACTTGGGAAATAGCCAATTACCCAGGGCTCAGCCCAAACCTGGGTCTGTAGCTCTGTGTGGTGTTTCAAACCTTGTGGCTGGAGTACCTGGAGGTACCTCTCCATCCACTCTAAGCCTGCTGGTGGCTGCCTGGGTAGTCTGGCACCCCCTTGCCCAGTGCCTGTCTGTGTTCACTCCTCTTTGCCTTGAGACCAGGGTTTTTCTCATCTTTTGTCTTCTCGCTGTCCTTCCCCAGCACCAACAGCTTCCCCTAATAAGGACTTGTTTCTAATGGCCTTTGAAAGTCATCTCTGGACAAAATGTAAAAAGAAGCTGTTGAATAGTTTTAGTCTCCAAAGATTAAATCTTGTTAGAACAAGCCCAAATAGGATTCAAACTACATTCCTGATTTAAATAATTTTCAGTAAAACTTGTTGTTTTGTTTACATTGGATTTCCATGAGCTCCCGCCCCAGCAAGCTCATCCTCTCTGGGGTCCTTTTTCCATTTCCCTGGATGAAAACCAGCTTCAGCTCTGCAGAGAGCTGGCTCGTGTCAGCTGAGCTCAGCTGGAGAGCTGCTGACCTCACAGAATGTGTTCAAGACCTTGTAAAAGAGCCCACATTTAGGAGGCTTCTTAATTTTTTGGTCACTAAGGACTACTGCCAGTTTTGGAGTTCTGTGTGCAGAGTCACCTCCCAGTCCTGCAGTCCTGTGAGTCTTTGAGGTGCCTGGGAGGTGTCCCCCAGCCTTTGGGTGTTATTCTTCCTTTTCCCTTCTGGAGCTTAAAAGCAACCTAGGTAGGATTTAACCCTTTTCTCTCCATGGTCCTGCCTCCCATCCCCGTCCATGCCCTGGTGACAGGCAGGAATTGGCCCCTAGAACTGGCTGGTTGGCAGTGACATCCCACCAGCACAAGGTCCTGGAGCTCTGTCAACCTCGGAGATGAGGCCAGGATGGACAGACAGCCTGGGCTCTGCCTCACATGTGGCCAAGCCAGACCCCTGTGTGCCTCCACGAGGGTCAAATCAGTGAGAGGAGCAAAAGCCATGGGACAAGAGTTGGGAATTTCAGTAGGAATTAGAAATGAGCTGAAGGAACGGCATCTGTCGTTACACGGCCGGTCAGAGCAGCTGGTGCTGGAGCTGTTATGGAATGGTGGAAGGCTCATGTTCCCTTGCAGACCGTGGGAAGGGCCTAATGAATCCCTGGAGGAAAGGCAGGTATCTCAGTGCACAGCTCATCCTGCTGTGTTTGAGTCAGTTTTGTACTTTTTGCCAGTGCAGAAAAGGCCACTTGTCCTGTAAAACCTGCGAGCTGACAAGCCAAACGCCCAGCAGCAAACTCAAGGGCCTCTCTCCAGGCATTGCCCTTCCTCACTGCTGGCTCAGGAGATGCAGAACAGCCGGGCAGGAGGAGGGGGCTGATGCCTCGGTGGGATCTGTCCTCCTGCAGGTGATGAGACACGAGAACTCGAGCGTTCTGGAGCTGGATGGGAAGGAGGTGTCTGTCTTCACCCCCTCCAAGCCCCGTGAGAAGTGGCTCCGCAAGAGGACGAACGTGAAGCTCCGGGTAAGGGGGGTTTTGGGGCTGCACAAATGGCTCTGATTTGGGCTGCATGAATGGTTCCGAGGGCATGGCAAAGACAGAGGGTTGTGTGTCATTGCTGGTCTGTTTTAATGGTTATATCCTACCTGGGTGCTTGTAAAAGAGCAACCCAAAAGATGTGTGTCAGCAAGGTCTCCTCTTAGCCTTGAGTCTGTAAAACACAGGAAGCGTTGGCTGTGGGTCAGGGAACAAGTCAGAATGGAATATCTTTCAAAGTCCAATAATACCAGTTCTCAGCTCAGTAAATGCCCTTTGCTCCCAGTAAAGTCTCCAGTTTCTGAGAGGGCAGTTCTGTGCTAGAACTGAAACAATATCAGCAGATTTCTCTGGCAGCTGTGTGTATTTCCTCTTAATTCCAAAGCGTGAGAGTTAATAGAGAGTATCAGAACTGCACATACAACCTGCCATGGAAATTGGCTCCCCAGCACTCCAATCCACCCATCAGTGCAGGGCACAGAGCCTCACCTCTGCCACAGGTCAAATTCTTTCCCAGAGCTGAGGGTTGGAGTGGAGGGAGGGAATGGCACAGAGAAACCCATGCTCCAATTCACCCAGTTATATTTGGCATTTCCCTGTGAGGTTATCCGTTGCTGCAGACTGTTTATTTTTTTTTTTTCCTCCTCCCCTCTTGCCTTGTGCAGAACGTCACAGCGAACCACAGGATCAACGACACCATTGCTAACGAAGATGGGCCCCAGACCTTAACTGGGAGGTTCATGTATGGTCCATTAGACATGGTCACCCTCACAGGAGAGAAGGTACCGTGTGTGCTGGGGGATTGTCACCATGTGGTGACAACTGTGGGACAGAGGGACAGAGGTGGCATTGGTCGGCGCTCCCTTGGTCCCTGTCAGGGTTCGCTGCCCTTGTGTCCTGGCCAGGTTCTCCTGCTCAGACTCGTGGGTGCCTCCCACCAGGAACAGCATTTGGCACGGAGGTCTCACCACTGAGGCCAGGTTTTGTTCCAGCCCCTGATGTTTGGGCGCTTCCCAGCTCAGATCCGTGAAGTGCAGAGGGTGGGAGCGGGACCAGCCCTGGTGCCGCCCAAAGGGGCTCGGGTGGGATGTCCCTGAGCTCGGCCTGTCCTGCCGGGGGTGACGCAGCCTCGCTGTTCCCAGGTGGACATCCACATCATGACCCAGCCGCCGTCGGGGGAGTGGGTGTACTTCGACACGGAGATCAGCAACAGCAGTGGCAGGATTTCCTACGTGATCCCCGAGGAGCGGCGCCTGGGCATCGGCGTCTACCCCGTCAAGATGGTGGTCAGGTGAGGGGCCCGGGGCTTGCAGGAGGAGCACCAGAGGAATTGGATGGCTGTAGAACATGGTCCCTCCTGTTACTAGGTGGGTTCAGAGCCTGGTTTGCCAGCAACAGAGGCAAAGCCATTTGTACTCTGTAGCTGTAAGGGGAAAATCCACGTTTTATTGTGGCTCCTGCATCACCACCAGCACAGGAATTGAGCTCCCACTGCAGGAGCAGGTCTTCTGCACCACAGGGCCTCATGGCCATCTGCAAAACTGCATGACTGAGCATATTTTAAAGACCATAAATTCGTCCTTGAGGGACAGGATTTTGTACTTGTGATGATTCAGAGCCCAGGGGCTCCAGCTCAGCTCCACTTGCTGGTGTTGGGCTCTGGGAGGGGGAGGAGGGGGAGCATCTTCTTGATAGTGAACCCAGCAATGGTTTTCTGAGGATAACTTTTGGGTCTCTGCTGCCAAGGCTCCAGAGTGCTAATCCATCCCCACCTTGACACAGAGACCCTCACACAGTGCCTGTTACTGCTCTAACTGAGGGTGGCATCACTGTTGGAGCCTTTGGGTCAGATTCAGGAGCTGCTTTGGGCTCGTGGTGCTTTACAGGACTCGGTGATGCCTTCTGGATATTTTGATGCCTCTAAGCACCTGCATCCCTTCCCTCAGGGGCGACCACACGTTCGCTGACAGCTACATCACGGTGCTGCCCAAGGGGACGGAGTTCGTGGTGTTCAGCATCGACGGCTCCTTCGCAGCCAGCGTGTCCATCATGGGCAGCGACCCCAAAGTCCGCGCCGGGGCCGTGGACGTTGTAAGGTCAGCGCAGGGCCTGGGGCAGTTGGTCTGACACTGGCCTTGCTCCGCAATCCATTGACTCGTGGCTTTCCTTCCAGGCACTGGCAAGACCTCGGCTACCTCATTATCTATGTCACGGGCCGCCCTGACATGCAGAAGCAGAGGGTGGTGGCGTGGTTAGCACAGCACAACTTCCCCCATGGGATCGTGTCCTTCTGCGATGGGCTCGTTCACGACCCGCTGCGGCACAAGGCCAACTTCCTGAAATCCCTCATCACCGACGTAAGCACTGGCTCTGCTGAAATAGGATCGTGGCACGGGTTTAGATTGCTCCTCGTCCAACCGCCCCTGTCAGCACCAGTCTCTTGGCAGCAATGTGACCTGCACTGGAAGATTAATCTGTTCATTTTATTTTCATCCCTTTATTGCTCTACAGAAGTGTCTATGCTGTTAAATTGTGTTGCCTCCGCTCTGCACTGCTCCATTTCATCACTGCTTCTCAAACCCCTAATGGAACAGAGGCAGCAGAGCCTCCCTTCCTCACATGTGCACTTTTTTCACCTGTTTGGTGGCCTTCTGGCTGCCTGTGGTGCAGACAGCAGGACTGAGAGGGGATGGAGCTGCTGCAGAAATCGCTTTGCTGGGAGGCTCCACAGAGATCTTCCAGGTGTTTGACCCTTGGGAGGTCCTGATGTTGCTCAGCCCAGAGCCTCAGAGAAGCTCCAGATAGAACAAAGTTTTTTGTGTCTGGTAGGTGAAGGAGCTGCCAGTGTCCCAAGCACTTGCCCTGCCTTGATTAGCAGGAAAAGCATGTCCTTAACTTTCTTAGGCTCCCTTTTTGGCCTGAGTCGCAATGGAGGGAGCAGCTGGCCCTCAGCTGCTCTCTTATCTTCCACAAGTTTTGGACCAGGGTCAGAAACTCTCTTTCCATCTCCCTGACCTGTGGTTCTGGGCTCAAAGCTGGCCAGTGTGTGATGGCACTAATGTCCACACCTCCCCTGCCAGCCCCTGCTCCAGCCCACTACAGAAAGGGTTGTCCAGGAGCTGCTGTCTGCTCGAAGTAGAGGCAGAGGTATCCCTGAAAAGCAGCAGGTTTTGCTGCCTGTCCCTTCTCCCTCTGCCCAGCAGGTAACAGCAGCTTGGCTGTGGGGGGGAACATTCCTGGCTGATGATTCCTGCACGGGGGTTGCAGCTCCTGTCCCCCGGTGACAGCAGGGAAATGTGCAGCATCCTTGTCCCCTGCAGACCTCAAGGGAAGGCTGTGGATCAGCAAGTGGAGATCTGCTCTTGTGTAGCTGTCACTCCTCTTGTCGTGGCCTGTAAACATCCCCAGCTCTGTTAATTAGCACTTCACTGGGCGCTTCATTATCCAGCTGGGAACTCGCATTAGTGCCAGTGACCTGAGATTCCCCCAAAAGCTACTGGAAAACCCAAAGCCCAGCCTGCTGAGCAGCACGGGGTGCCTGTGTGTTCTGACCCTGTGTTGCTTTCTGTCCCCCCAGCTGCACATGAGGATCCACGCAGCGTATGGATCCACCAAGGACATCTCCGTGTACAGCTCCATCAGCCTCCCGCCCACGCACATCTACATCGTTGGCCGACCCACCAAGAAGCTGCAGAGCCAGTGTCAGGTAGGAGCCAACTTGGCTGAGCCCTGGAGGTGCTGCCAAGAGCCTCCCTTGGGAGGGAGGTGGGAATTTGGTCATCACAAGACTGGTGACTGAGTGTTGGCCAACAGGGTGGGAACTGTCCCAGGCAGCAGGGCCACATAATGGGTCTGAGCGGTGCCATGGCCGGTCACCCCAGAGAACCTGGCAGAATGAACATCCCTGGCTGCCAGTGGCTCTCAGGAGAACGTGTCCCACCCCTCTAACGCCTGCCCTCACCCCGCAGTTCATCACGGAGGGCTACGCAGCCCACCTGGCCCAGCTGGAGTACAACCACCGCGCGCGCCCCGCCAAGAACACCACGCGCATGGCGCTGCGCAAGGGCAGCTTCGGGCTGCCCAGCCAGGCCGAGTTCCTGCGCAAGAGGAACCACCTGCTGAGGACCATCTCCTCGCAGCCCTCGGCCAGCGGCGCCAGCCACCGGCCCGAGCGCACCCAGAGCCAGTCGGACAGCGACAAGGACAGGGACAGGGAGCGCAGCCAAAGGAGCATGAGCATCGCCACGGGCTGCTGGGGCCGGAGTGCCGCGTCCCGGCTGGAGTCTGGCCTCTTGGGGCAGAAGTAGCCAGGCCAGAGCCAGGATTGTCAGCTGCAGCCACCAGAGGAGAAAACAAAAGGAAAGAGGGACGAGGCCAGTGTTTCGGGCTGGAAGGGTAAATATGGTGCTACTCTAATAACACGGTGTTCTGGGAAGAGGCGGGATGTTTCCCACACAGAAGGTGCAGGCCTTGCAGCGAGAGCGTCAGGTTCGTGCAGCGTGAGCCCGAGGAACAGCTGGAAATCGGGGGGGAAGTCTCCAGATCAGGACGGCGCTCTCTCCTGCCTCCTTCTCTCATCCAGGGTCAGTGACTGTAAATACGTGCCTCCTCGCCTTGTTAGCCATCGCTCCGATACGGTGCCCGAGTGCTGTCCTCAGAGCCACAGGAACAGGGCGTGAGGCTGGGGGAGCTTGTTCTGGGCTGTCCCGGGAGTCACACTGGGGTTGGGTAACGCGCCGCTCCCCCGGCCCCAGCGAGGGATTGGTCGTGGGCTGTGCCAGGCAGAGCGACCGAGAGCTTTTCCTGGACAGAGAGCTCCACGTGCAGCCTCTTTCTCGAGGAGCTGGTGCAGTGCAAAGCTAAAGCTGTATCGATGCCGTTGGCAGAGGCAGAATGTCGGCAGATCCGTGCCCAAGACAGCGGGGTCGTTATTGTTATTACTGTTATTTTTTAAAGAGACCTTTTGGAAGCCGATGGAATCTAATGTGTTCATCTATTAAAAGAGGAATACAAGCAATTTTGTTTGAGCTGTTACAAACCTCAGACACTTAATTTGCTGTTAAAGTCTCCAAATAGTCTGGCTATGTATTATTTCCAACAAATAACCACCATATATTTGGAAGCAGCTGAAGGCACTCAGCAGCTGGATTGCATTGCAGTTCTTCTCATCCAAATGCAGGGTCTGACTATCTCAACACCCACCTCTGAGACCTTTTTTCTTCCCAGGTTCCCTCCAAGTTCAGTAGCAGCTTTCATGGGAACTAGACTCGCTTCTTTTACCTATAGTTACTGAACTGTAAAACCTCATTGTTTTTTGCACTGATGATTTTTAGAATGGAAACCTGTTACCATCTCATGTAGCTACACCAGTGTTTGTAGTGCATGACAATGAAATATTGCTAAGCCAGGGTGTGTGTGGATATCTATACATATATGCACACACACATATATATATATGTACATATTTAAAAAAAAAAACAAAACAATCTGTGCAGAAGTTTTTCCAGCAGTAAGGAGACTGTAAGGAAGTGTGCCAACAATGTCAGGCAACCTTAAGAAAAGGCCATATCTTAATTTTTCTGGTGTGTTTCTCAGTGGATGTGCCTGAGGCGCTGGGTTTGGGCTGCTGGAGCGAGCCGGCGGGCGCGTGGCAGAGGGCTGGCACCCGGTGACACCCACACAGGGACAGGGAACAGTGCCTAGAGCGAGGGCTTGCCAGAAAGCTCCTCAGTCCTGTCCCTCCCGGGGCCAGCGGAGGTTTCCCCCCTTGCGCACACCTCCCGGGGCGGAGGGGCATCCACACGGGGGGTTCCGGGGTGCCCATTCACAGACTCCAGTTGGCCTCTTCACGTGGAGATTTTATAGTCCTACCGAGCTCCCTGACTGTGTGTAACCCCGCTTTCCCCACCACACTTCCCTGTCTTTATATCACTTTCTACTTAACGAGGATCTTATTTATACCAGAGAATTTTTTAGACTGGCTGCTTCGTTTTCTTACCTGTTTCAATAAGAACGGTGCAGGACGGCCGCACTGGGATACACAGCACTGTGAACGCTGCTCTGCTCACTGCCTCTGGGCCGTGGTAGGCAAATCCAACTCATCCAACTCATGTGTTCGTGGTGTGGAGGGTCCAGGCCGAGGCAGAGCAGGGACAGTGCGGAGCTGCCGCCGGCCTCCGAGCCCCCGGAGCGCTCAGACCCGACTGCAAAATGTTTGACCGCTTCTCTTTGGTAATTACCCAATTACAGAATGTACCTGATGACTTTTTGTTACTGGAAACTGACTTCCCTTTCTGCTGGCTCAGCTTGGCTCTCTCTGAATGTACATCCAGAGCTTTTGCTGGGTTTGAAAACAATATGAATTTGTCCCAGCTTTTCGCTAGCCGAGTGTTCTATCAAACAGATGCCATCTGAGTAGGAAGCCAAGCCACAATGCATCCTGTGAAGTCACCAAACCGTATCACTAAATAATTTCTGCAAATTTGGATATGGCCTTTGCAAAACTCACCTCTCCTCCAAGTCCACAACCGAGGCATGATCTGTACATTTTCCAGTGTTGACAAGATGTTCACATTTTCTTATGTGTAGATAGTGTAAAACAGAGGCGAATGTAAATGTTCAACATAAGAAGTGGATATATAAAATTGAAAGTTATTTATTTATGTAGAGGAAAAAAAAATATCTGGAGGGACTGGAACCTTCAGGGTTTATTAATATTTAAAAATGTAGCTTTTTGTTTCAGGCATTATGTACAAAGCAATTATTTTATGGACCAAGTTTAATGTAACTGTCAATGAATGCAGAAGTGCAATATGATACTCACCCTCTCCATCACTTCATGTTTTAAACAGCTCTGAACCAGTTAGCCTGACAATCACAGCACCTCCGTCCTCATCCTTTGTTGAGCTTCTTGAACCTTGCCCGGGTCCTTTCCCTGGCCCCCCATCCGTTGCCATTGTACGGATCCAACACGGAGAAGCAATTGTAGAGCAGGACCTTTATTGCTGCAATAATACCACGGGAGGTGGGTGTAGTTACCAGGAAATAATGCCAATGAGTTTTTCTTCACCAGTCCATCCCTGTTTCCATCGCTCAATCCTCAGCCGCCCCCATCTGGCACTCATCCCTCTGAAGCAGAGATCAACACTCACAGAACAATAGCAATAGTTTAACTCTGTGTTTATAACCTGTTTGTCCCGAGCTGTTTTGGAGAGCAATGCATGTGACCCGATGCCTTTCCACGTGTATGGAAGAGGATCCGTTTGGACGTGGTGAGGGATAGATGAATGTATATTCCATCCTTCCTAAAGGGGCACTGTCAGGTTAAAGACCTAATTTATCCTTGTTATGAGTAACTTGTTTGCTTTGAAAGGAGAGAATGGGAAGTTTCTTGTCCTCCTCCCTCGGCCGTTGTCTGGGCAGCCCTCGGTGACAGCCCACGTCCTGTTCTGCACATCAGCACAACACAGCCTCGGGCTTTGGGGTTGCTTTTCCATTTCCATGGGAATCAAACTCTGCTGTGGAGCTCAGATTTTTTACGAAAAGCAGCTTTTTATATTACTGCACCCTTAGGCCAGACTTTCTACCTGACGCTGTCCCTTTAAAGTCTTTTAAAACACCAGTGAGAGGAGCCCGTGCATTCCCTCGAGTCGGTTTGCTCGGATCACTCAGATGAGGCGAAATCCTAATACCAAAAACCGTTTACAGTGTCGGAGGCGCGAGCCGAGAGCAGAAATCAGCCAAAGGGTCACCACCCCCGTCCCGCCCGCCCAGCGGCCGCCGTGCTTGCTGTAGCAGCCCCTTCTTCAGGTATCGCCACTGTTTGCTGCATTTCCTATTAGTTCTAGAAGCCTTACGGTCCCCTCCCTCTGCCTGTTGATACCCTCGACTGTCAATTTTATATTCCAACGATGTTAGTTATATTTTATTTATAAAAAATCGCTCTAGGGGTACCAGCTGTGCGTGGGGAACCACCGGGGGGGATGCCCGAGGGCGCCGGGGACGCCCCGCGTGTTCCGTGCCGTGCCGATGACTCGCTTGTGTGTGGCAAACCTTCTGTACAACTTCCTTCTCCTCCTTGCTGTTAGTGCATCGTTCCAATGCCTGGTGTGCTTTGTGTACAGTATCATTGTGAGTTACACAGATTAAAGAAATGGGAAGGCTCTTCTCTGTCTGCTTTTTTTTTGGGTGGGGGGAAGACTCTAGAAACGGACAAGTCATAAAATGTGAGCAGGTGCCAGTTTAATGGGGTTACAGCCAGGAACAGAACGTGGAGACCCTCTGTGGAGATCAGTCCTGCAGGACCCATTTGTCCCTTAACCCATTTTTCCTTTAACCCATTTGTCCTTTTCTTTTTTACAGTTTGTAGATTTATGGACTTTCCAGGAAGGGAAAAGCCTGCTGTGTTTGCTTCAGAGCAGCCCTGGGCCCTGAGAAGCCCAGAGCCCCAGCGCTGGCCGGGGCCTGTGCTGTGGGGAAGGGACACGAGTTGCATGCAGGAGCAGAGAGCAAGGCAAAGCCCTCCCCTGCACAAAGCACACCTGCACAGATGCCAGTGCAGTGTGCCAGGTCAGTGCTCCCCTACCCGAGGAGGTGAAGCTGCAGGAAGGCTGAGAGAAGCCCTGGGGCACAGTGGAGGGTGGCACTCAGAGGTGCAAAGGAGCTGCAGCCTGAGCAGAGCCACAGCCACTCCTCTCTGAGCAGGGTCAGGGAGTGCAAAGGGCCTGTGAGCTGGATCCAGCAAGGAAAGGGCCATGGGCAGCCCCTGAAGGGACAAGTGGCAGCCAGCTGTGTTTTGTGGCCCTGGTACACACCCTGTCCTGGCCACAGCACTGGCTCCTGCCCCCCAAAGCCCAGAGCACCTTGAGGTGCTCAGCACCCTCGAGCCTGTCCCCTGGGTGCTGCTGAGCTCCTCCAGCATCCAAAGGAGCATCGGGGCAAATGGCTCAGGTACATTACAGCCACACTGGCCTGAGCTGGGACAGGGAGGGGAGAAGCTGTTTACTGGGAGATGAACCACTAAAGTCGCTCTCCTTCCCAGTCAGTAACTTACAGAGCAGCTGGAAAGGGCCCCGGGGAACATCTTGACACGGTGCTGTCTGAGTGGTCCAGAGGCAGAGGCTCCCCCCGTGCTGGCAGGGGCAGCAGGGCAGGCTCCTGGGCTGGCTGGTGCCTGCCCTCACTGCAGCATCCCCATCCTCACCTGGAAGGCCAGCCCGTCCCCACGCGTGGCTTGCTGCAGGGGAGACACAGCACTCAGCACTCCCTGCCCAGGGCTGCAGGACCACCAGCAGCACCCCGGGGGCCCTGGCGGTGCTGCCAGGGCTCAGCTTGTCCCCAGGGTGGAAACACAACCCCTCTGGGTGCAACAGCTCCCCAGCTGTGCCCAGCCACCACCTGCAGCTCGTGCTGGTGGCCAGTTCCCACTACCTTGTTAATCTCCTTGTGTCTCTCCTTGCTGACGATTTCTTCCAGGACTTCCCCGTCCCCCTTAATGAGCCTGCAAGACAAGCACAGGCCCAGGAGCCGTGAGGGTACTGCCAAATTCCTGCAGCTGCAAAGGTGCTGACCCCCACCCCGAGGGCACCTGCTGTGCCCCAGCTCCCCCAGAGCCAGGAGCAGGTGCTGAGCTGATGCACCTCCAGGCAAGGCCAGTGCTGACCTACCCCTGACATGGTATTCTGTGACTTTGTTTTTGTATCAAGCTTAAACAGCACAGCAGGCTTTGCCGTTGCTCCCACGGGATTAATGTCACCACGCTGCAGCAAGGACAGGAGTGCTCCCCTGAGAACTGAGGGCCAGCTGGCCCTGCCCCAGGCTGTGGCACTGCCTGCTGTGTGCAGTCAGTCACACTGGCACGGGAAAACACTCCTAACAGAAGCATTCCATGTCACCCTACAATCCTCAGTGCCCCAACCCGTGCAAAACCTCTTCCTTTATTTACAGAGTTCAGGTGTGGTCCTGGCTGCCCCAGGAAACTGCAAAGCCATTCAGGAACAGGAGCCAGTTTGGGCCTGAAATGCAGCCAGGCCGGGGAGCATCTTGCTGAGCAAATTCCAAGCAGTGTCGGAGGCGGCTCACACCTCCGAACATGAACAGAAATTTAATTGTCTTCATTACGTGCCTTACAGGGAACCGACCTTTGTTCCACACCTCCCTGAGCCCTGCAGGCTGCCTTCTATTTTAAGACTGGACTTGTCATACCCAATTCTCTTCAGCGTGATGTTTTCTGCTTGCTGAGAAGATGCAGTTTATTAAAAACTGGGTCATTTCTATTTGGCAGCTAAATGAACTGGGGTTTGATTGCTGTCTGTAACCCCACAGGGCACATGCTCCTCATTCCCACTCGGGCGTTAACCAGGGCCCAGGGCTTTGGAGATGAAAGGTAAGTGGATGCAGCAGTGGGACACTGGGACACAGCCCAGTGTCCCTTGTGTGCAGCCCCAGCACAATTCAATGATTTGGTGTCATCATGTGACTTTCTGGGTAAGTCACACCAGGCCTGATGAGGGGGGACCTGTGAGGGGTCAGCTCACGCCTTTGCTACTGAGGGGGACCTGGGTCCAGGTGTGGTGCTGCAGTGCCATGGACAGGCATCCTCCAGGCCTCCAGCCCACTCAGCACAGATGGGAACAGACAACCCATCTCCCTTCTCCCCAGGCTCGTACCTGGTTCTCCCCGTTTCGGGATCCACCACTCTCCTTATGACGCTCTGCCTCGCATCCCACTCCTCCTTTGTCATCGGCTTCATGGCCTGGATCCGGGACTTCTGTTCGTCTGTCAGAACTGGAATGCAGTGGTCAGTCAGAGCTGGGCTCCAGGAGAGGGGCACAGCACCAGGGCTGCAGCCCACGGACAGCATTCCACACCCAGTTCCCGGCGGTACTTGGGGTGCGGTGACAAACCACGCAAAGGAAGGGACACTTCACATCCCAAAGCCAGGACCAGCTTTGCCAGGATGTTGCTGCTGGCTGTGTCCTTCCATCTGGCATCTTTGTTCCCCACTCACATCTATGAACTACATCCTGACACCTCACAAATCAACGTCTGAGTGTGGCTCAAAGGTGGGCACTGTACGTAGGAGGGAGGAGAGCCTGGGGCTCCTCCCTGCACACGGCCCTGCTTCCCTCAGACAGCCTGCGTGGAAAGGGAGCAGCACAACTCCTGTGTGCACAGGCTCCAGCAGGAGGGAAAGAGCATCGTTACCTGGCCCAGAGTCCACCACTGATTCCTTCTGCCACTGCTCCAGCGAGGGGCCGGGCACCTCTTCTCCCTTGGCTTTCTCCTCCTTAGCCCTCTCCTTTGCCTTCTTTTTTGATTTCTTCTTTATTTTTTTCTTCTTCTTCTTCTTCCTCTTCTTTTTGTCTTTCTGTTTCAGTCGCTTTTTTTTGCTGTCTTGACTCTTCTTCATTTTGGAGTCACTGTCACTGGAGTCATCAGAAGAGGAGCTGGAGGAAGAGGAAGATGAGGAAGAGCTGGTGGATGATGATGTCCCAGAGGAAGAGGTACTGGCCTTCCTCTTCTTTTTGTCCTTTCCTTCCTTCTTCTTTTCTGCAACACACAAGAAAAGGGTGAGTGGAGCAGCCCTGGCCCTGCAGCAGCAGAGATGTTGGTTATCCCCCTCCCAGCCTGGTTTCTTTCCTGCCTGGAATTCCCCTCTGTGCCCACCTTTAACCCAGGATGCTGTGTGGTACCAGGCCAGCACACGCAGGGGCTGAGGCCTCTGCACTTGTCAGAACGAGACCAAAGCGGGCACAAAGTGCAGGACAAGGTGACAGACACCAACTTAGCTAAAACCAGGGACCCTCTTCTCCCACCTTGACCCCCTCTGTGCACCTGCCCCAGGGAAATGCGGTGGAAGCACGGGCTCAGGGGCCTTCCCCCACCTTCCCTGGCTGCTGCCGAGCTCGACTTGTGTCCGTGAGAGCCAGAGATCCTCCTCCTCGGCGGAGAGCTGCTGCCCCGCTGCGAGTCCTTGCTGCTCTTCCTCCTTTTCTTCTCCTTCCTCTCCTGCCTGCTCCGAGAATCGCTTTTGCTCCTGCTCCGCGATCGCTTCCGAGAGCGGCCGTGGGCCATGGCAGCTCCTGGAGGGAAGGGGTCACATCAGAGCCGTGGGGGGACCAGCCCTGCCCAGCAGCCGCAAAAGCCTTCAATCCAACCTGAGCCCTGCAAAACCTGCTCCTGTTCAACTCCCTGCTCACACCTGCTCTGCCGAGCTCCCACCAGGGCGATGGGTCGGGGTCTCCCGTCGCAGCCGTGGCCACGGGGAGTTCCACCAGCCCCCAGCACGGAGCCCTGGGCAGGGAGCTGGCACGGGGCCAGCACTGCCGTCCCCAGGCAGCCCTCACCTGCCTCAGACAACTGTCCCCAAGCAGCTTTTCCACCAGCAAAGCCTTCCACCAGGTTCTCCCTGCACTTGTGCTGTTCGTCCCTGGAGAATCGGGCTGACCCCTGCAGTGGGCAGGCACAGAGGGGCCTGAGGGCGGCGCTGGCAGCAGCGCTGTGCCCACGGCCGCTCCACGGCACTGGGAGCCGTCAGGAGATGCTGCACCACAGATGGACACAGGCAAAGTGTGACGGATACTGCGGCCACACTCAGCAGAACAAAACGTCCTCCCCGAGCCCAGAACCGAGTCAATCACCCCAGCTGGCACAAGCCAGGGGAAGAATGAATTTTTAATATTCCAATTTACTCTTAGAAAACAGATGATGCATTGAGCTGGCACCCCCGTCCCTCAGCCCCGGGGATGCCGGCAGCCCCAGGCCGGAGATGGTGTGATCCATACTCTCATTAATTTAAAAAACAAACTGGCACCGTGGGCAGAGCAGGAGCTGGGAAATGCTTTCTCACAGCCACTTTCCAACTACCACATTTAATTAATTGTTTGTTTACCACCTCGACATTCCCAGGCAGCAATTCGGGTTCGCTCCTGAGTGAATCAGACCTCTGATTGATTTCCACAGGGAAATTTCAAACAGAAAATAAAACCCCAAAACCAACCACAACCATTAAGGGCAGGCAGGGAATTTCAGAGGATGAGAGTCCTCCATGGACGCACACCCAGCAGCTGCCCTTGCACCGGGGCCTTGCTGGGGACGGCGCTCGGGACTCGGATCTTTCCGTTCTGGCCGCGGCAGCAGGACCCAGCAGCAGGATCAGGGGATACGGAGCTGGGCTCAGACTGCAGCACCCCGGCGACGAATCCCAAATGATCCCAGCAGCATCCCAGGCCGGCCGTGCCCCAAGCCGGGCGCTCAGCTCCACCCTGACACGAGGTGGGGCCCACAGCGACTCCTCCTGCCCGCCCAGCTCCGCCCAGGCCCGGAGCTGCTCTGCCCTGGGCAGCTGGAGGGGCTGGCCCTGCCCTCACGGCCCCGCACCGGGAGCCTGCGGCGTGCGAGGTGAGCTGGCCCTTTAAGAGCTCAGCACGAGGGGCGCTGGCCCTTTAAGAACCCGCGCAAGGTGCGCTGGCCCTTTAAGAGCTCAGCACGAGGGGCGCTGGCCCTTTAAGAGCTCAGCGGGAGGCGTTCTACGCGCGCGGCTCCAGGCGCGGCCCCTTTAAGAGCGCAGCTCTTTATCAGCCC
>VZTF01006246.1:19899-38892 GCA_013397755.1 Cnemophilus loriae | reverse complement strand
CGCCCAGCACCGACCTTGTTCCCGGGACGCGCCGCCGCCGCTCGGAGCGGGCTGATCCCGCCGGTGCCCGAGCCCGCCGCCGGTAAGAGCCGTCCGGGCGGGCCGGGGCTGAGCTGCCCGTGCGCTCTGAAGGGGGGAGCCGTGTGGGGGTGTCCGGCCGGGGTATGGCGGGCACGGCNTCCTCCTTCTCCTCCTCCTCCTCCTTCTCCTCCTCCTCCTTCTCCTTCTCCACGGGCCGGATCCGCGCAGCTTTGCAGCGGATGGCAGCAGCGAGCACCCTGGGAAGCGTGTCCTGCTCCTCCCTGGCACCGCTGCTCTGCTTTGCCTCCATCCTTCCTTCTCCACCCACCCCGTAAACGCCCGTGCTTCCCCAGATTGCGGCCTCTGCCCTGTTTTCCTCCGCTTTTTAGCTTTTTATCCCACTTTCCCGACCCAAGGGCGCAGCTTGTCCAGTGCCCAGGGCTGCCCTTCTCGCGGTGGTTTGGTTTCGGGGGGCTGCGGTCGCACAGGCCGGAGTGTGGCCGGCACACGGCACCCCTTGTGCGGTGCCCTCCTCACAGTGCACCGTCACGGGCCGCTTAGCCAGCACAAATTTCAGGATCAGGTACCTCCCTCGTGCCAACGCGTGGCTCTTCAGGGCATGGCACCGGAGCAGGTGAGCGGCTCGCTCGGCTTGGACCAAGTCGAGCTTTTTTGCTTTTTATCCGTGTCCATCCAGATCCTGCCCCACCATCGCTGGTGCCGGACAGATCCCCGGGCGACAGCAAAAGCAGCGTCCCACCCCGGAGCCTTCCTCTCCTCCGGGACGCAGCTGTGGGATTCCAATCCCTTTTTAATTTTCTCTCGGGATTTTTGTTGTGTCATTGAACTGCACGCTGACTGCACAGCAGGTTTAGTGCCTTACCCCGAATTAATACCCAAGAGGGCTGGGGACAGTAAGGTGTGACAAGCTGCGGTACGTGTGGTTTAGCCTTATCTTGATGAGGGGGATCCATTATAAAGCCGAGCTGCTCTCGTCTGCTTTCCTACGGTTTTGACTGCTCGGTTTCAGCTTTGTTCTGAGAAAGCTGGGCAGGGACTCTGGGATCGTGACTGGCCGAGTTTAACACCTACACGGCTCCGTAGCACAGGACACGTGGCTGCACGGATGTCACGGCAGCAGCCAGCAGCCGCCACGGCAAGCGGGGACAAAGATTCCCATCGGGATGTGCTGATTTCTGCTTTGGGATTCAGGATGGGTAAAGGCATCTGGGAGGGAAGTTTGTCTTCATCTGTGCTGCTCATTTAATGAAATACCTTGGGGTGTGTGCAGCAGAGGAGGGGAGGAAGGAGCAGATAGTGATGCCAGGGGTCAGGATGGGTTGGTGGGGAGCTGGCACAGTTATCCCCCCATCCTGCTTCCGTTCCCCTGCCTCTTCCCTGGGGTAAATAACCCCGTCCCCCTCTTCTCACCCTGCAGCAGAGGCCAACATGAGCACGTCCTTCCCGCGCTAGGGCTGCCCCTCAGCACCTCAGTGACCCCAGCCCGGCGGCGAGGATGCGCGCCTGGAAGGCGGTGGCCAGCACGCTGGCGCTCAGCGGGGCCGATGTGGTGGTCACCACGCTGCTCTACACCCACGGCCAGGGCGGCCGGAATGTCCTGCAGGACCTGCGGCACTTCAACATCTTCAACTCGCTGCTGGACATCTGGGGGGGCTGCCTGTACCGCAGCTGCGTGCTGCTGGGGGCTGCCATCGGCGTGGCCACCAACACGGCCTATGGCCCCCGGCGCCTCAAGGCATCGCGGACCTGCATCGCCGTCATCTGCCTCCTCATGGGCATCTACATGATGGTGAAGCTGCTGCTCTACTCGGAGGTGCGGAAGACCATCAGGGACCCCTGGTTCTGGGGGCTCTTTGCCTGGACCTACGTGGCGCTGGCAGCCACCTTCGGGCTGTGGCAGCTGCTGGCCTGTGTCACCTCCTCCCGCGAGGCGCTGGGGCCTGGCTCCGAGTCTCGCGCCGAGGTGGAGGAGAGCTGTGATGGGAGCACCCCGAGGGACAAGCGGGAGGAGGCAGCAGGTCCCACCATCCATAAACTGCTGTCCTACACCAAGCCGGATGCCTTCTTCCTGGGCATCGCCTCCTTCTTCCTGCTTGTGGCCGCCTTGGGTGAGTGAAGGGATCGGGCAGGCTGTGGTGTGCTCCCATTCTCCAGGATGGGATGTCCAGGAGGGACGGAGCCGTGGCAGTGGGGCTTGGAAGCACCTTGGGGTTGCTTTTTTTGGGGGTGCTGGGCGGCATGTGCTGCACGAGGTGGGTGAACAATGCAATGGGGCCGAGCCAAATGCAATGGGGGATGAAAAACACTGGGATTGCAACATCCTCACGTACCACTAAGGGCTGCACCTCTCAAGGCGTGTTGTGTGATGGCCGAGTATCTCTGTGGTGGGGATGAGGTTGTCCACAGGCTGTCGCAGTTGGGAATACAGGTCCTGTGCCAGTCCCATGCAGTGGGGCTGAACCTCCATGTCCTGTGCTTGTCCTGCAGGAGAGACCTTCCTGCCCTACTACACGGGGCTGGCCATCGACGGCATCGTGGTGCAGAAGAGCATGGATCGCTTCTCCACGGCAGTGCTGGTCATGTCGCTGCTCGCCATAGGAAGGTAATCCAGGGGCTGGATTTGGCCCTGACAAGGAGGAGTTTAGGGTTTTCCCACAGGAGCTCGTGGTGATGGTGGGCACGGGCACCCACTCCACCAGTTCGCTGCCAGACCCCAGGGATGTGCTGTGAATTCTCTCATGATGCAGAGAGGCTGTGGTTGGCAGGCACGAGGCCTTTGTGCAGCCCTTCATGTCCGTCTGCTGGAGGTGGGGGAGCAGGAATGGACGCAGGGAATGGGTTCCCTGGGGAATGCTGTCCCAGCAGTGCTGTGTTCCCTCCCAAAGCTTGTGACTACCACGGTTAGGACCAGCCACCACTTTGCTGGTGGCACCCAGGAGAGGTGTGGGCTGGTGATGAGTGGTGTCAGCACTGCCCAGGCCCCTGGCCCGGCGTGGGGGTGTTTGTGTTGCTGAGAGGGTTTCGTGTCCATGGCTCTATAACGTTTCTTATCTGCAATTAGCTCATTTGCCGCAGGTATCCGGGGCGGCGTTTTTACGCTCATCTTTGCAAGACTGAACATCCGCCTTCGCAACTGCCTCTTCAGGTCGCTGGTGTCTCAGGAAATGAGTTTTTTTGATGAGAACCGCACAGGTTGGTTCCTCTCTCCCCTGGATTTGCTCTAACCCCTCTATCCCATCCCAGATTTTTTCCCCCTGGCTTGCCCTGCTGGCACGCAGCAGATTGGGGGCAGCCAGAAGCAGCACCCACATGCTCATGGTTAGAAATAGAGGCAGAAAGCTCTTCCCTTTCAGTTGCCTCCCACCTTGGGGATGTCCCATTGCCACCCATCAGCCTGGCATCCACAAGTCCCACCCCCAAAACTCCTATTTCCTTCCTCCCATCAGTGGCTGTTGGTGGGCTGCTCTCCAGCTCTGCTCCTGTCCCTGAAACCTCGGATGTGTGAGGCTTGCTGGGTGTGCTTGTTGCTTTCCCTGCTTGCAGTTCAGCCCTGTCCTGGTCCCAGGCCGTGCCACTCTGGTGTAATTTTCACACATTTAATTTTGTCTCGGTGGTATTTTTAGTTTTGAGGCTGTTGCTGTATTTAGCAGCCACTGCACAGTGCCTTGGTAGCTGAGGACAGCAGAGATGTTGCTGGAAGTGGGATACGGGTAACCCTGGACTTGCACAAAAGCATGGGAATTCAGCTGGACTCAAACACAAGCCAAGGATTTAGGAGTTCAGGGTGATGTTTGCTGGCTGTAACACTCAGCTCCACCAAAAGGCACTGCCAGAGCTTCATCCCTTAGTAGCTGGACCCATGTCCTCAGGTCCCTTGGGTCAGCTCCAGGCTGTGGACTGTGTGTGGCTGTGGGCTGCCCTCTGGTGTAGGATGCTGCCACGGTCCCCTTTGCTGTCCTACAGCCACCCTTGGTGACCCAGGGCTGTAGCTTGTGCCTTCAGGTGCGTCTCCTGCCCCTCGTGCATGCAGCAGTCCAAGCTCCTCTGTTTTGCTTTGCATCCACAGCGGTGGAGAGTTGCCCCCCCTTCCATGCCACCCTTCAGACCCCCAGCTGGTTGCATGGGGAGCTCCATCTGGGCCCTGGCACGGGACGTGGGACACGGTTAGGCAGTGACCTGCCGTGGTGACACGTCCCTGCTGTCCCCTTCCCCGACCCCTCGTTGCTGCAGGGGACGTCATCTCCCGCCTGACGTCGGACACGACCATCGTGAGCGACCTGGTCTCCCAGAACATCAACATCTTCCTGCGCAACGTGGTGAAGGCCACGGGCGTGATCTTCTTCATGTTCAGCCTCTCCTGGAAGCTCTCACTGGTCACCTTCATGGGCTTCCCCATCATCATGCTGGTGTCCGATGTCTACGGGAAGTACTACCAGGTAGGCAGGAGCAGCTGGCATTGCCATGGTGCTGGGCTGGTCTCTCTGTGAAGCCATCAGGGAGCTTGTGGATGGCCTTGGAGCTGGTGGGAGTGATGCTGCAGTGGTTTGCTGCCAGCAGTGGGGGCAGGAAGGTGACATTAAACCTGTGTGGGCAGACAGGTGTAGCCTGGGCTCTTACCTTGCTTCATGCTCAGGAGTGGAAGCATCTCAGGTCTGACAGAAGAGGTGGCTGGGCCGTGGAATGTCCTGTATACATCTGCCTGTCCTTGAGCCATCTCTCCTCTCCCTTTCGAGAGATGATGACCCATTTGGTGGGGTCTCAGCGCCCAGGGCGAGCAGGGAACTGTGCCACGGGCAGCCTGGCGCCCACTGAGCCCCCTCTGCCTCCCCCTCCTCCCTGCAGAAGCTCTCCAAGGATGTGCAGAGCGCCCTGGCCAAGGCCAACAACACGGCCGAGGAGACCATCTCGGCCATGAAGACCGTCCGCAGCTTCGCCAACGAGGAGACGGAGGCCAACGTGTACTGGCAGAAGCTGCAGCAGGTGTACAAGCTCAACAAGCGGGAGGCCATGGCTTACACCTACTACGTCTGGTCCAGCGGGGTAGGTGGATGGCCCTGCGGCTTCCCTGCGTGGGGCTGGGATGGGCAGGGGAGTCTCTGTGGATCCCAAGGCACACGTGGTTCTCCTCCTCTCCCAGGGGGCTCTGCAGGGCGAGCCCAGCCCTGCTGTCCGCTCTCAGTAATCCCCGGGCTCTCGATCATTTATTATTGTCACCCATCAAAAACTAGATCCCGTTCGGCCCTCCCGAGGCAGCGTTGCGTGGCTGCGCGGATCCGCCTGTTTTCCCCTGCAAATAGGGCAATAACTGATAGGAGCTCAAGGTCGAGGAGCAGCCCGTGCCTGCGTGGTGCTGCAGTGCACGCCCGTGCCAGCTCCGCTCCGGGGCTCCGGCTGGGGAACAGCCGCGGCGTTGGTTGAGCTTCTGCTCGGGAACGGAGATTTTCTGCGTGTGGGTGGTGGCAGGGGAGGCTGCTGGGCTTCGGCTTTGGGCTTTTTTTTTTTCTTTCTCCCTTGCAAAATGCTTTTTCATCATTTAACACCGGATGGTTTGGGACTTCTCCAGCGTCGGCACAACCCCCTCACGTGAGGCTGCACTTCCCTCTGAACGCTCAGGGATCGAAGCAGTCTCTGCTGAAGGGTTTGTGAGTTATGGTGCCTTGGTGCTGCTGTGAGAAGCTTTATGCCTTCCCAAGTCTGGAAGCAAAATGGGAGCATTATTAGAATTGTTTCTGGGCTCCCATGTGAAGCTGGAGCATGAACTGGGTTGACACTGATCCTGACAAATCTAAGAAGGCAAAACCCCTCAAAAACCACTCCTGCAGGGCTCATGTAGAAAGAAGACAATGGATATGGCTCAGCCTTGGTAGAGTCTTTCTTGGAGGGAACGCGGGAGCTTAAGGTCAGATCATGGCAGAGAGATAGAGGAGGCACTTTTTTCCCCTATATTTTTGTCCGTGTGAATTTACAGCCTCTTCTGGTCCCACAGGGCACCAAGGCATCGCTGCTTTTTGGAGCACCTGGGCAGCATGGAACAAAACCAGCTGAATAAAAGGGGCTGGTATTTGTCACATCAGAGCTGATCTGTCTCCTTTCTGGAGTACGTGCTGACACCCACACTGACTTCAGACAAGAGCTGGGGTTATGCTTCAGGGACTTGTACATGCAAGGAGGATATTCTGCATTAACTCCTGGCTTGATCTTGTGTTCTAAATTAAAATGTGTCACACTCATATAACAGAAAGTTTATTTTAGTGGTGAGGTGACTGCATGCCTTGGATAATTTGAACATAGGTTATTATGCTTGAGGACCTTAGTCCAAGAGAGAAGTTCATGAGATGCTCTGTTATTTCAGATAAATTCTCCCTCCTTGGCTGTTGTCCCTCGGGACTTGTTTTGCTGGAAGATATCTGCCCAGCTCCTTAAATCAGCCCATGTAATTGAGTTGTTTTTCCCTTCTCATTTCCATGCTCACTCCTAGGGCTGTCAGCTGCACTGTCAGGGATCTTCAGCTCAGGACTCAAAGCATAAATGTCAGCACATGAAGTTTGGGCTGGTGTGTGAGTAATGACAAAGGCGCCAAAATATCCCTTGTCCTTGCTGATTCTGGGGTGTTTTCCTGCTTTCAGCTGACCCTCCTGGTGGTCCAGGTCAGCATCCTTTACTACGGCGGGCATCTCGTGATCTCTGGGCAAATGACAAGCGGAAACCTGATCTCCTTCATCATTTACGAGTTCGTCTTGGGAGACTGCATGGAGGTGAGTGTGTTAGCAGGGAATCACAGAATGGGCTGGGTTGGAAGGGACCTTAAAGACCATCTTATTCCAACTCCCTGCCATGGGCAGGGACACCTTCCACTATCCCAGCTTACTCCAAGCCTCATCCAACCCGGCCTTGGACACTTCCACGGGTGGGACAGCCACAGCTTCTCTGGGCAACCTGTGCCAGGGCCTCCCCACCCTCTGGGCTACCCCGTGTCAGGAGGATGTTTATGTCCCAGAAGGTCCCAGGGCAGTCACAGGGATAGATCCAGTGCTGACTTTCCCATGACACATTTCTTTGGTGCTGTGGCACTGCCAGAGGGGAAATTCTCCCCTCTGCTCCCCATTCCTCCCCTGCTGTGGTTTCACAACCTTAATGTTCCTGAAGCAGCTTGTCCCCAGAAAGGCAGCTGGGACCAGAGGGGTCAGGCTGGCCCTGCTGAAGGGCAGAGCCCTGGCTGCCTCCCAAGCACATTTCCTGGCGTGAAGAATGAAGGGATTACAAAGCTGC
Organism: Cnemophilus loriae; assembly: GCA_013397755.1. Classification (NCBI taxonomy): domain Eukaryota; kingdom Metazoa; phylum Chordata; class Aves; order Passeriformes; family Corvidae; genus Cnemophilus; species Cnemophilus loriae. Next base: position 31,581 of record VZTF01006246.1, on the reverse strand, counting down.
CTGTTAAATTTCAGGCTTCATTAAAAACTTGATTATATTTTTTTTTTTCCTTTCACTGGCATAGGCTGCAAGCTGCTGCGTTGGCAGCACGTTAGCAAGATGGGATTGTGGGTGGGATGGTAGAGCCCACCCAGGGCTGCCTTCCCCTTGCAGAGGCATAAACTTGGCTAATCTAGGCAGGAATGATCCAGTCGAGGTTTCCTCGCAGCCAAGTGTGGTTTTGGTGGTGCTTCAGCCTCTGTGCAGGGACAGAGCAGAGCTGGAGGCAGCTTGCCCAGCTCTCACCATCTGTTCTGATGACTGCAGGCGCTGGTGGGGTTTCCAGGCTGTGGTTTTGGTGTGGATTTAGTTTGGTTTGGGGTTTTTTTCCCCTCCTAATGGGAGGGCAGTCACACTACAAACTGTTCTGCAGCTCTGGGTTTAATATTGAAAAACTCCCTTTCCCTGGATTGTCCATGTGTCCCTTCCATACCCAGCAGAGGAGGAAGAGTTTTCTTTTCCCGTGTCTGATGACTGCAGTCAATGTCAGGCGATGGGAGACTTGGGAACGCTTCAGCCATTGTCCTTACGAGTGGCACTGGCTGATTTCCCCATCACTTGGGAGGGTCTCACCGTTGCCTCTTCCCTCCCAGTCCATCGGCTCCGTGTACAGCGGCCTCATGCAGGGAGTGGGAGCTGCTGAGAAGGTCTTCGAGTTCATCGACCGCAAGCCCACGATGGTGCACGACGGCTCCCTGGCCCCGGATCACGTGGATGGGAAGGTGGAGTTCAGGAATGTGACCTTTTCCTACCGCACTCGCTCTGCAACGCAGGTTCTCCAGGTGAGCCCTGTGTGCACACTCCCAGCACCACGTGCTGCTGCTCCATCCTGGCAAGAACCAAACCCCAGCCCATGGGGAGTGTCAGCTGCCCATCAGAGATGTATAAAGGCAGGCTCAGAGCATGCTGGAAAACAGATTAAAAGGAACAGCGGGTGTTTAGGGCCAGCCTCCCTTACAAGGACTGAGATTTATTAATAAAAGCCTTGTTCCCCGCTCAGGCATTAAACATGTCAGTGTGGTACAGGGCTTTGTGCCAAGCTGCCTCAGACTGCTTCTGTGGGAGAGGGGCTGGGATCATGAGGCAGGGGGAGGCAGCAAAGAGGTCAGTTTGTTTTTTGGAGGACCTGCTACATCAGCAGGAAAATCTGAAGCAATTTGGAGGCTTTTTGCTTCCTCAGAGCCAGGAGAAATGGCTGATGTGGCACATCACCAAGGCAGAGGGTCACTCTGGCCAGGTTCTGGCTACTTCTCTTGTGTAGTGCCCCAGGACGCTGAGAAAAGCCCGGACCTGAGCATGCTCTCCCATCCATGTTGCAGAACGTGTCCTTCACCCTGCACCCCGGCAAAGTGACAGCGCTGGTGGGTCCTTCGGGCAGTGGGAAGAGCTCCTGTGTCAACATCCTGGAGAACTTCTACCCTCTGCAGGACGGGCAGGTGCTGCTGGATGGGCGTCCCATTAACATGTACGATCACAAGTACCTGCACTCCGTGGTACGAGCGACTGATACGTGTATTCTGGTTGTGATACTTAGTTCTGCTTAGTCCAGCTGCCACCCACAGAGCTCAGAGGGGATGCATGGCACTGCTGCACGTTGTTTTGGATTTGATCTGGCAGCTTCGGAAATGTCCAGAAAGCTGGAGGCTGGAAGTGGTCCAAGAAGTTAATTCGGATAATTTGTGGGGGTGGAAGGGAAAGGGATGGAGGGTGGTTTCAAGGGGAAGGGGAGGCCTTCCACAAACAGAACAAAAAACGTGTTTTGTTTGGTATTTTTCGGCCAACGCAGTAGAAATACGTTTTTGGCTGTTGGATTAATTATCATCTAAATTGGGTTTGGAAAAAGAGTTTTGCATTCCTCCAGCAATTTCTACCTTAAGATCTTAAAGTAATTCTCAGCTAATGGGGAGTTAAACCTCTCAGGATCCTGGCAGCAGCTGGAGCACCAGAGGGACTGGTGCTTTGCCTAGGAGAGAGATCTGGGCCCCTCAGCTCTCATCTGTGTGTCAGCACAGATCAGCCTTCATCTCTGCAAGTAACTGCCTCCTTTGTTTGCCCCCAGAGCAAATGGCCTCAGCAGTCAGCAGGAAAACCTGAAAACAATTGATCAGAGACAGGCTGGAAAGCCAAAGTCACTGTGACTAATTTACATTCCCTGCCCGTGCGGAGCAAAAATCAAAGGCCAAGCAAGTCTTTCAGTTTAGAAAGCCTGGTGTGGTGTTAGGAACATGGGAAGAAGTCAATTAAAATATGACCGTGTCCCCCTGGCTCTGTTCATGCACAGTTCTGAGTAATAGTTTGAAAGGTTCGATTTATTCCAATATCAAGGGTTTGATAAAGCAGCTGAACGTGAGAGTGAGCAGCCATGGCTGTAAGGCAGGACAGGGAGACTGTTGCTAAGCAATTAAGGAATTGCAGCAGTTACGTCCCTAACTTGCTCATTTGGGATTAAAAGATGCAAGAGGGCTCATTCACACGGCCCAAGTGTGATTACTGGCCTTGAAAGGAAAATCAGCAAGGGCCCGGGAGAGGGTCTCTCCAGCTTCACTTACCCCAGCAACTGGTTTTCCACTCTGGGAAAAGCAAACAGTGATGGGAATAACAGATCTGGAGCAAAACCACAGCAGGCTTTAGGAGGGGGAAGCCCATCTCAGATGCCAACGTGCCAGCATTGCATCAGTATTCTTTCCTGGAAAATGGCTTTCCAGCAGAAGATGCAAACTGGGCACCCTGTCATTGGCATCCTCAGTGGAGGCTCACATCGAGCACTTCTGTATCTTGGTTAATGACACTTTTATATCTTGATCTTGGTCCTTACTCAGCAGGAACAAATACCAATGGTCCGAGATGCCGTGCAGTGCATCTTCTGCTCCTGACCCCTGCCTTCCCTTCCTTCCTGCAGATCTCCCTGGTGAGCCAAGAGCCCGTGCTGTTCGCCCGCTCTATTGCAGATAATATTTCCTATGGCTTAACCTCAGCCTCCTTCGAGTCAGTGGTTCAGGCTGCCCAGAAGGCCAACGCCCACAACTTCATCACCGAGCTACAGGACGGCTACCACACAGGTACCCACCCCGCTGCTGGGCCTGGCAGCTGCGCTTCGTGGCAGCTCTTGGTTTTTATTTTGACCCCTTCCTCTCTCCCTTGGCCCAACAGAGGCAGGTGAAAAAGGAGCTCAGCTGTCAGGTGGCCAGAAGCAGAGAGTGGCGATTGCCAGGGCCTTGATCCGAGCCCCTCCCATCCTCATCCTGGATGAAGCCACGAGCGCGCTGGATGCAGAGAGCGAGCACGCGGTGAGTGGGTGACCTGGGTGTTTGGGCCAGAGAGGGTTTGGAGGGCAGGCTTTAGCCCCAGTTCCCAGGACAAGCTTAGTCTTGACATGGTGTGATCAGAGGGTTCAGTAAGATGCTAATTCTGCAGCAGGAATTTGCTTCCAGTGCTCTTGTAGCCACCGGGAAAGGAATAATTCCATGCTCACAGCAGCCAATGCCTGACAAACCTGATGAGGAAGGGATCATTGCTGATTTTTTCAATGTGGAAAATTGGCATACAGAGACTCTGTACAGCCTTTTAGGACAGGATACAGAGGAAGACCCTATAAAATGGTGCTGCAGCAAGGAGAGTAGGACTGCCTGAGCTCAAATCCCAGCCGAGGCACCAAGGAAGCCACGCTTGCAGGAAAAGCCTTGAGCATCCTGTGAACTGGTTTATCTGTCTGGGATGTGATGACCAAACAGCTCTGCCAGCAGCAGTTTGGCCTCACTGATGCAATGACACGAGGGAAAGCCTGTTCAAGGCTGAGGTTTGAGGATGTGCCTCCAATGCCAGAGGACAAATCCTGCTGGGGCAGTGCAAGTGTCTGACCTTGGAGCACCTTGCTGCCTCACAGGTCCTCAGCCACGTGTGTGGTACCTGATGCCAGCCCAGGGCTGGTTTTGGCTACCCAGGGGTGTCAATGTGACATGTGCCTGATGGCCACCTGCCTGCCTTTAGACGTCAGTGCTATTGTCTCTTGACTGGAAAAAGACCTCTCTTGCCTTGCCTTGATACACTCGGGAAAGAATCCTGCTTTTCTGAGCAGCTGATTCACCACCTATCAGCTTCCTGCAGTCTCTGCCAGCACCACGTGGCCTCCAAATTTGGGGCCAGGCTGTAACAAGTCCTCAGCTAGCAGGATCAGACCTGTGTTCATACCTCACCTGGCTGGACTGGGATGGTCTTTGGGCTGCAGCCGGGAACTGGGCTGGCCATGCGGGTGCTGGTAGTGCTGCAGGGAGCCAGAGGAGAACACATCTCCCATCCAGAGGTTTCTGGACACTGACCACAAAGCTGCTGTTCTCCCAGTGCCCGGGCACTAACGCCTTTTCTCCCCGCAGATTCAGCAGGCGATTTACGGCGACTTGCAGAACCACACGGTGCTTGTCATAGCTCACAGGCTGAGCACTGTGGAGAGGGCACACAACATCATTGTGCTGGACAAGGGCCGCGTGGTGCAGCAGGGCTCGCACAAGGAGCTGATGGAAGAAGGAGGCCTTTATTCCAAGCTGGTGCAGAGACAGATCCTGGGGCTGGAGGGGGGCGGCACGGACAGTGTCCAGCCTGCAGCCCGGGGCGATTCCGGGGCGAAGGTGCCCGGCGGGCTGGACGAGGAGTTCAGGATAGGCCATTCCCTGCCGGCCGCGGCACAGGACGATTACCCCAACGCGGCTCCCAAGTGAGGGCGGCCGCGGCCGCGCTCGGACGCTCCCGGGGACGCGGAGACGGAGGTGGCAGAACGGCGCCGCTGGCTCGCCCCGCGTCACACACCCTGCACACCCAAACACGCACCACAGAGCTTCCTGCAGGACGGGCCGGCGGGCCCCTGCCAGCTGGCAAAACAGGGATTCACTCGAGGGAGCTGGGGTCTTTAGCAATTCTCAGCATTTCTACTGGGTTTCTTTTGTTACTACCAGTAACTCCTCTCAACTGGGACTTTTCTCCCATCGATCTGCATGTGTAACTGCTGTTAACTGTAATGGATGTTAAATGCATGCGTGGAGGGGAAGACGGAAAACCCCCTCCAGGAATTTCAAGGGGTGGCTTTTGTGGCTGGATAGAAAAACGGTGACTGTAAAACGAGGTCCTGCTCCCTCTGTCAGTCTATGGGGCTAATCCAAAGTTGGCTGCAGCCTGTAGGGAGTTCCCTTTGGCTTTGGCAAAAACTGGATCACTCCCATGGAGCTGAATGCCGGGAGAGTTTTGCACTGAGTGCCTGCAGGCTCAGGCTCCCAACCATTGCTGCTGAGCTTGTATCACCTAGTATCCATCCTTGCTGGGACAAGCCAGGGGACCGGGCGGCAGATGTTACTTTCTGATTTGCTCTTGGTGCTTGGTGGGTGTTTGTTTTTAAGGATGAAACGTTTTACCATAACTGGGTTAGGTTTTGGGGCTTGGGGTTTTTTTGGTTTGATTTGTTTGTAGTTTTTTAATGTTATTCGTGTGCACTGTGCAATGTCTGTCTGGCTCCAGCATCCACTGAGAATTGGTCTGCTACTTCAGAATTTTTTTTAACTCACAACCCCGGTGCTGGTGTGAAAAAAACACTACTAAAGGCAGGCATAAAAAACACTAAAAGACAGCACTTTATAAATCCCACCAAAGCTTTGTTCAGCTTCAGGCCATGCTAGCGACTTCACTGCATGGGAAATCCGTTCAGTCACGTTCCTTGAAGTCCAACTTCAGCTGCCTGAACTTTATAATGTGTTTCTTTGAATATAATTTATTTTAGTATGAAAGATAGAAAGAAATGTGTTGCTCCTAGCCCGTTGGGGTAATGGCTCTGGCTTAGTAGTGTTATCCTGCTACAGATTGGTGAAAAATCCTATGCACCCAGGCAGGTGCTGTTTTAAAAATAGCATTTCTAGGGGAACACTGACTTCAGACTCTGCATAGTTAAGAAATTCTCTCAAGCACTTTAGCTCTCATGTTTTCTGATACTTGAATGCTGCTGCATTTTCCTTTTCAGCAGGTTTGCATTTTTGTTATTGGCAATGTTTTGTTTTCATTTAGTGATGTTTTACAAACTCTAAATTTAGTGTCCTTGAGGAGGGATGCTCAAAAAAAATAAAATACTACCTCTGCCACTCAACATCGAGCCGCTCTGGTTGGGGGTGTTTTTTGCATTCTGGGTTTTCAAGGTAACGTTCCTCTGACACCACAGCTGAATGCAGCTGCTCTTTGCACGTGTTCTGGGGAATGACAAGAGGAACCCACAGAGAAGGAGGTATGTAAAACACTTCAGCATCTGACAATGGCTGTGAGCCCAGCAGTCGGGATAGCTCATTTCCATCCCGGATCCCGTTGGGTGTCAGTCTCCCAGGCAAGGACAGGCAGTCTAACCCGTTCTCAAAGCACGGTGCTTCCTGACTGGAATCTTTTCAGCTGCTGGCTTTTGTGATATGATAACAATCTGTGCCTCAGAAGAAGAAAAAGATCTCTTTTTGTTTTCCCTCCCTCCACTTAGGGAACCTGTGTGGCGCTCTGAACTCCTCAATCACCCCTTCAGTAAATGGCCAGGAGTTCCTGCTTGATGAGAATTTGCACTGTGGGTATGAGGAGGTTGGGGGTTCCACCCAGCGCTGACAGGCAAGTGATTAATTCTGTGTTTTTATCAGTACCTGGGAGCAGAATGTGGCCACCGGTTCATAGAAGTGGAATTAATTTCTGCTTAATTGAAAAACTGGGGGAAAACCTAAATTGGGTTACCTGGGAACTAGGGAAGCAAACTCACTCTGTGAAGTGCTGGTAGGACAATGATCATTAGGACATGAGGTGCCAAGAAAGAGAATTTGATTGTGTTCTGTGTGTCTCTCCCAGGCAGGGCTGCAAAAAGGGAACTGGAGGATGCAATCAGATTAGTTTTCTTGCAAAAACTACACTGAATTTCAGTAAGGGAACCCTGTTTCCCAAGCCTGCTGTGATGATAATCCCAGCATTGTATTCCCAGATCAGGTCCAAACAACTTCAACTGAAATGGCACACTGGAAACAGCAGATTGTCTCTGCTGGTGGCACCAGTCCAAGCTGATAACAGGGCCTGACTTTGTTCACTGCCACAGGTGCTGGATTCTCTCTTCTGCATCCAGATAACTCAAGGCTACTTTTCCACTGAGCCTCTCATCTTGTGGCTTGGACGGGCCCTTTTGTTGTGCTGTTGGCATATGACAAGTGGCACTGCTTGTGTGCTAAATCCATGAGGCTTTTCTTATGCCCTGGAAGATGGGTGGAAGCTCCACACACCACTGGGGATCCAGCAGAATTAATCTAATGCAGATATTTCTGCCGGCACGAACCTTGGGACTGTACAGAAAATCCTGCCTTTCTAAACCATTCCAACTACAGCTTCTTTTTGAAGTGAAAATCAGGGTCAGATATGCCCATTAGCCAGACTGAGCCTGGCAGTAAAGCTGTGCTTCAGCCAAAGCAGCAGTGGGAGCTGCTCCAGTGCTGGAACACGAGCTGCTTCCTGGAGCTGCCCAGTCCCTTGGGCCTGGCTGCCTGTGGGCAATCTGTGTTTCAGGCTATTCTCCTGGAAACAAGGCCACTGTTCCCTCTGAAACCCTGGACTGTAGTATTTTGTGGCTGTGGCTTTGCCCAGAGTTGACATTTACAGGGGAACGTGAACAAAATCAGTTCAAGAGCTTCTCAATTAGAGTGATGGAGATAAAAAGTTTCTTTTCTTCAAAGGGAAAAGTCCTCTCAGGGAACTTGGAGGGGTTCATCTGAAACCTTAATCTGGGGCACTGAAGACTGTCCTGGCAGAACTGTAAGCAATTAAGCATTTGAAAGCACAATTGATTGCAAAGGCTGACTATCCCACGGCAGGTTGTTTTCCTCACTATTAATAAGTTCTAACCATTCCCTGTAATAGGTATAACCACAGCTTTATTTGATTTAAACAACAGAGAACCCCATCCAAGGCGAAATCTGAGAGTGGATCCTACAGTCCCAGTGCTTCCCCAGGGACATGGATTTACCCTGTACCTTTGCACAGCCAGGGTCTGTGGCTGACTGACCCAGTAAATGAGCACACAGTGATGGAAAAAACACAGCTGTGTTTATTCCAATAACTTGCCTCCTGGCACACCAACCCCTGCCTCAATAACCAACTGTGTGTGTGTTTCGGTGGCTGCACTTTCTAGGCCTTCAGCAGGTCTGGAAAGTGCCACAAGCAAACAGAAAGTGCTTCTAGCTCGGGTTCAGAAATGTGGTTTAGTCAGGGGAGGAAAAATAGTATCTGCCTCCTCTAGTCCAGCTTCACTGTGAGCTTTAGGCAAAGAAAATAAGTGCAGGTAAATAAACCTGCTACTCTTCCACCTGCAGCTCCCTGAAAGGAAGGAGTACCTTACAAACACCTAATTCCTGCTCTGTCTCAGACAGCAGGAGCACTGATCTCTCAAACAGAACGGCTGTTTCTTTGCCAGGATGCTGAATATGCAGGTCGTTTCCATGTGTGAAGGAATCTGGGTTGTGAAATCTAAACAGAACTATGGGCCGTGCTTAATATACAGAAGGAAGTTAAATCGCAAATAGGCCCAAAAACTTATCTGTACATTGAGCAACCAGACTAATAGGGGTTAATATACACCAAAGATGAGATTTGCAAATTCAGTGTGTACATAACCAACCAGTTTGTCCAGGAAAAGAAAATAAGATGTGAAGGTGACTTGCAAAATATGTCTAAATCTAATAAATATGCATGAGTGCAGTGCTACTGACCGTAAAAGGATATGAGGTACCAGAAGGAAATTCAAGATCAAGTTTAAATGGAAAAAAAATCTACCATCTTATTTAAAGGAGTCTGGATGCCGATTCTCCCCAAGATTGGAGCCTGACTTCTTATTCACCGTGACATGGTTTCCCCTGTAATCTTCACAAATTTTTTATTCCATTTCTCCTGTAATAAGAAATCTTGACTTCTGTGCTTTGCCTGCTTACATTTCTAATGTACTCGAATGCTGTCACCCTTCAAAAGGATTTCAGCAAAGGCAAATAGGAACCAAGCCTGGGGAGATGATAAATCCCAGCCTGCAGCACTGCAATATTTGATAAACCCTGTAGCCCAAAATCCTAGTTTATCTGCAATCCTTCATATCCTGTGCAAGTCATGTGCTGCCACAAAACCTTTATCTTCCATGAAGGCTGCAGAATGGGAAGGCACCCCTCTACCTGTCCAAATAGAAAATACAATTATACAAAAGCAGTTGACTTCTATCTTGTGTCTCAGCCTCAGCTGCTTTTCTGAACAACTGGAGAAGTCAATCACATGCAGGTTCTGACCAAAGTACTCGAAAGCAACCCAGATGTCTCATGCAGACTCCTGTCCACCACCACCAGAACCCAAATTACCTACCCAGGGAGAAGTAGTATTTTCAATGTATGTTGTACTTGAGCACAAATGAGTTATGTGCTCACCTGTGACTGAGCAGTTCTGATTATCCTTCTTTTTAAGCAAAAGGCACCATGGTTGAGGGAATCTGAGAACTCTGCTCAGGATCACACAGCAAGGCAGTGGTAAAACTAGATTTACAACATGAAGCTGAGTCAGACTCTTCTAAACCACACTCCCCCCCAAACCATTTATTTAGTTATGGTATGAAATTCAAATTACCAATGTTCTTGGGGAAGAAAGGGCTTCTCCTAATCCCTCAACTAATTCCTCTGTTTGTGTGTGTGTATATCTATACCTATGTTTGCATGTGCAGATTTACAGCAGGTTTAACCTGTGGCTGTAACTCTGTTTGACGGGCATTTGCAAATACAGGGTACGTGGAATGGTGTTGGCAGGGCGACTATCTCCTGGTTTTAAGTAACAAGGCAGGGCTGTAGTGACTGTGCAAACCCGTGTCGGTGCCCAGGGCACAGCTGCTGACTCACGTGGCGCAGAGCACATACCTGCAGCAGCCCGGTGTGCTGGGGTGGGTGAGTGCTGTGATACCTGGTACATGCCCATATCACTAAACACCTTCTCCCCACCCTCGGCAGGCTCGGCTCAGCTTCCTGCTGCGCGAACGTTGCACCCTCACCTCCCTCTGAGCGCACCCAGTGCGCGCCAGGGTTGCGGAGTGCCTCTGCACCGAGCAGCCAGAAGGCCTGGAAGGTTTCCTCTAGCAGGGTCACCTTGTTGGTCGTTATTCCCTACGGATAATAATGACAAAGAGGGCTTCTGGGAGGGTGAGAGGCGTGGGGAGCCGAGTTTAGTTACAGGACAAAAGAACAACCATAAAGCTGTCACGTCATCACTGTGTCCTGCCAGGAACTGCTGGGTCACTTCCTGAGTGTGACTGCAACTTTATTGCATCAGAATTTTATTCGGTCACTATATGGATTTTTTTTTTTCCAGTTAGAGCAAAACTATCAACTCCAAAGGACAAGGACCACGTGGCCATTCCCTCCCCTGCTCCCTTGGCTCCTGGTTCCTTCTGGCTCCCTCTCCAGAGTTACACACACGGAAATAATACACACACCCACGCCCACGTAGGGACAAAAGCAGGCCAGGAAGGTGGTGCATGCCGAGTGATGCATATAACTTAGGCTCTGTTAACACAATTAATTGTTTCCAGGCATAATTGTCTTTATCAGCTCTGCTAACAGCAGCAGTAATTGGGGAGCTGCTGCTCCTAAGGGTTACCACACACTGCCTACTCCAGTGCTGGTGACATGACTGATATGAATCAGAAGAGCAAAATATATGGTGGTTTAATTGATGCAGTTTTGCTACACTGCATTTCAAAAGTATTTAAATTTACCGTGAAACACATCTTTGACAGATTATTTATTGACCTTCACTGTTGAAGAAGAAAGTGCTTAAGATGGATGAAATGACCAAGCATCAAAGCTGGGCCAGATATGATTTTTAGCTATTTTTAACCTAAATAAGCATTCAGCCTAGGCTTGAGAACAATAATGCAATCACTCTTTTGAGATTTACTCCAGCCAAGCCCCAACCTGGTAAGGAAATGTGAGTCAAATCTACTGATTTTCCTTCCGAATTTACAGCTGTGGAGTTTTAAACAAAAGGAGGCCACGAGTGGCTACGGCACTTCCAGGCAGGAGCTCTGTGCTGGTGTGTGTGGTGGGGCTGGGAAGGGTCTCTGGGAGCTCAGTTCTGGCCGGCAGGACGCAGGACAGAGTCCGAGCCATCCTGGTGACCCATTCGACCTCTGAGTGTCCCAGCAGCCGCATCTCCGGGGCCACACCTGGAGTCCAGTTCTGGGCCCCTCACACCAAGAAGGACATTGAGGGGCTGGAGCGTGTCCAGTGATGGGACTGGAGATGGGGAAGGGGCTGGAGCACCAGGAGCAGCTGAGGGAGCTGGGAAAGGGGCTCAGCCTGGAGAAAAGGAGGCTCAGGGGGGACCTTGTGGCTCTGCACAACTCCCTGACAGGAGGGGAGTCAGGCTCTGCTCCCAGGGAACAGGGACAGGCGGAGAGGGAACGGCCTCAGGCTGGGCCAGGGGAGGCTCAGGGTGGACATCAGGAGTTCGTTAACTGAAAGGGTGATAAAACATTGGAAAGGGTTGCCCAGGGAAGTGGTGTAGTCCCCATCCCTGGAGGTGTTTAAGGAAAGACTGGAAGTGGTATTCGGTGCTGTGGTCTGGTGGAGAAGGTGG
>VZTF01006246.1:1276-18553 GCA_013397755.1 Cnemophilus loriae | reverse complement strand
CCCCGGACCCCGCCGGGTCCCCGCCGCCTCCGGTGCCGCTCGGTGTTGGGGGGGTTAATGACTCCCCGCTCCCCGGAGCCGCCGCCGGGCGGTCTCGGCTCCGCCGTGGAGCTGCCGGTGCGTGAGGAGCCCCCGGGGCTGCGGGAAGCGCTGCCGGTCCCTTCCTCGCTTCCCCCTTCCCTGCCGCCCCCGTCCCTCGTTCTCCCGGGCCCCCCCGGGCCCCCCGGCCCCGGCCCTCACGGCCTTTTGTTCGCCGGCCCGCGGCGGGGGGGTCGGTGCCCGCTGGGTGCCATAGGAGGGGGGAAGGCTCGGCGGGCTGAAAACGCTGAATTAAATTAATTCAGCCACTGAATTAGGAGACGCTGACGGCCCGGAGGTGGGATCAGCTTTTCCGTTCGTACAGCCCTTGTTTTGTGCCTTGGCCGTGGTGAAGGATTTTGCCAGGGTGAATTCAAAACAATGTGAAAGAGATTTCTGTGTGCCCCGGTTGGTATGCTGGGCGCAGCGAGGGCTGTCAGGCTTTTCTGCTGCTTGTTTTGCCTATTTGAAGTGCCTTTGTCAGTGCATCAGGCTCTAAGTCGTGCTTTTGGATCTGTGCTTCTTAAAACAAAATAGGAGCCTGTTTTCTTCCTCTGGCTTTGGTTGTCTTTAACTGGTTTTTCTATGTGCCAGAGGACACTGTGTGTTACAGTTCAGATACGAGACTGTTCTGGGATTTTTTTGGCCACAGATGTGCCTGAAAGACTCTCACTCTTAGTCAGATAAGAGCAAATAAGATGAAACTATATGTATGAGAACTTTAAAAGAAAAAAATGCGCTCTGCTTCTCTGGGTCGTGTATTTATTGGGTTTTTTTTTAAATTAGAGGACAAAAGCCCCAGGAGAAGAAAAAAGTGGCAACATGTTCTTGAGAAAGAAGCTTAGTTTATTAAGTGAAATAAATTATAATTGTGTTCCCTCAAACTAAGATTCCGACGCTTTTGGTGCTTCTGAGGAAATTGCTCTGGATCACCTCGAGCCAGATTGTCAAAGTATTACACATGGAGAGGCCCACTGGAGGCTGGGGCTGAGTTGATGAGGTGTCCTGAGGAATTTATTTGCTATATTATGCAACAATTTGGATTTTGAACTTTGTGCCAATAGATTTCGGAGAGTGAGGCAGCCATAACAACTTTTCATGCGAGCTTATATTTTGAGAGCTCAGAAGAAACAGACGGTGCTGTGGAAAGTAGAACACGCAGAGAGCCCTTGGGAGCCCCGTGGTTTGCTGGGGGCAGGAGCACCCTGCTGTATAAAAACTATTTAAGGAAAGTCGGCGGGTTATAATGGGCTTAACTTTGTGAAGATGGGAACGGGTGCAGTGCTGCTGGTTCCACTGTGACCTCTGACAAGGGACACGGGCACAAGGCCTGGCTCAGTGGGCTCTTTATTATTATTATTTATTTGTCAGCGTGGACTTAAGACTAGCAGGTCAGAAGTGACAGAAAACCTCATGACTTCAGTAGAAAAGATCCTCCCTCACTACACGACCAGCCCATATTCTCAATTTGACCCTCAGGTTTTCCTCTTTCGTTGGCATCTGAAGGCTTTTAAATTGTAGAGTAAAGTTCCCCGGGCCCGAGGGAATATTTTGTGGTGTTTGGAAAGTGTGGCCAGGTTTGAAGGTGCTCAGGCTGTGTGGAAACACGGCTGTGCTGCTGTCTGGTGTAATCCTCTTTTATTGGATGTGGAGGCTTTTACTGGAGTCTGTTCAACTAGAAATGTGTTTACCCATCCTTGAAGGAACTGGCCGTGCTGGAATATTTCTTCCTCATTCTGTTTTTGCCTTCACTGAATTGGTTACTGCTTGAGCTCGTGCTGGTGAGACCTGAGTTTTCACTGGGAAGTGTGTGCAGATAGAGGGAGAGAGGGAAATCCTGAACGTTAAGGAGGCACCATGGTGACTTCACCGCTGCTTGGCTCAGTCTGTATGTATCTAGGTTGGAGGGTTCTTCCAAAGTCCTTAAATTCCTAATTTTACTGTGGCATGCCAGTTAAATCACGATTCCTGAGTCACTTCTCTGAGGTGACTTGTATTTTCAGTGGCAAAGTTGGTTAAAGCTGATTATTCTTTGACTGAAAAAACCCTTTGTTCTCCTTGTTGCAAGGGAAACCCAGCTCAAACCCCAATGTTTTGCTCACAAAGGAGGAGGATTTGGAAAAAACCACTTGGCTTCCTTGCTAACAGCTAAAAATAGGCACTTCCAGCCTTGCAGGGAATGTATTCCTGTGTGGCATTTGAGCAGGATTTGTGGGGGTGTGTATCTGTGTCTGTGCCCACGGGGTGATGTGCTTGCAGAACGTCCTGCACGTGTGTCCCCAGGTGTGTGACACCGTGGCATCAGAGCTGAACTGCCTCTTTTCCTGTCTCTGGGGTTGGGTCTGCAGCCTCTGGGCTCGCAGGGCTTGAAGAACGAACATCTTGTCTGCCAGAAAGAGGAAGGAAGCTCCTTGTCTGGTACTCCCAGTCTTTTCAAACTGAGGAGGGTTTTTTTTTGTCATCCTTTCAGGTTGATCTCTGTAGTACATGCATTCATCTTCCTGAAACAGGCAATCACAGGATGGTCTGGGTTGGAAGGGACCTGAAAGATCATTTAGTTCCAAACCCCCTGCCATGGCAGGGTCATAAAAGTAATTTGTTGATAAAAGTCAGTCTCGGTGAGATAACTCTAAAAAGCACAGATGAGAGAATTTGTGACCTGACACTGGTGATGATTCGATGAATTTCTCTGTGAAAGTGAATTTTCTTTTTGTCTCCTGGAGCATCACTTCTGTAACAGTGCAGTATTATGTTACTGACTGCTAAGGTTCCACAGCCAAAAATTACTTGCTTTTCAATACCTTAATTATGTGAAATCAAGAAGTCAGAAATGTATTGCCTTCCTCTCATTCCAGCATTTCAGAGTACACTGGCAAGCACAGAAGGAATTTTTTGAGCATAGTTCTTTTCTCAAAAGCTGATTGAAAAGATCATGCAGGGCAGAAAATCCAAGTTAAACTATGTGCATTCATGCCCAGATTTCTTGGATTCCTGCTCCTGTCCTAAAACCACATTGTGCAAGTGGTCATGTTCTTGTTGGCCAAACATGAAATTTAGTTGCAAAGTTAGGAATTAGACTTGGTGACAACTACAGATTTTTCTCTTCTAGCTGAGCATCAAATGAGTAACCTGTCTGTGTCTGATGAATGCAAATTGCAGCGCTGAGTGCCTTGCCTCTGCAAGAAATGTTTAGGAACTGCAACTTACCTTCTAAGCTTTATTTTGTCATTTTTAAGTAATCAGAAGAGCTAAATTTAGCCAATCTAATTATTTTGCAGTATGTTTTAATATTTATTACAGAACAGATGTTGTTAGGGGGTGTATTATTATTCACCAGTCCTTGATGAAAAGCACTCCTAAATCTTCTGTAAAAGAAGTCTCTTCTCCTACTCTGCACCTGTCAGCTCCTTTTTCAGGGGTTAATTTGACACTCCAAATGTGCATCTTTATACTTCCACAGTGTGACTGCATATTTTATTCTTAATTTACAAGTATGTGTAAGTGAAAGAGAATGTGGGAATGATGAAGGCTGGAGAAATCTAAAACTAACGTGGATGTGTGCTATGTATAAAGCAATTAAAACGGTGCCACACAAAGCTGCTTTTTATTTATAGCTCCTTAAGAGACTTTTTCTCGAAGGTACCGAGAGACTCCTCGCCGTGGTGGTGGCCAGAGCAAGCTTATAATTACAGCAGCTCTTGATGGACTTTGTGGGTAGTTGGGATTGCAGTGGCTCAGTTTCTCAGGAGGCAGCTCCTCTGGGAATGTGCTTTTGGATGAACCGGGGTGACGCTTCTCAGAGCCGTTTTACACAAATAACTCTTGCTGCAAACCATTATTTTGGAGTAAGGGATCAACATTTATAGTATGAATGTTGCTAAGCTAGTACTAGTTCTGGTTTAATTTTATCCAGCCTTTTTTTTTTTCCTTTTTTAAAAGTGCGATGAAACAAAGCTGCAGTTCATAAAAGTAGTAGACTCTAAATTCCCAAAGCAGTTGCTGCTGCCTGCTTTTGGAAATGCTCATTAGATAAATCCTTGAGTAAAATTATTCAAATTATGTCTGTTAAAGAAATTTATTTTTTAAGCAGCTTAAGTTTTGAAGCGTGGCGCAAACGGTGACTTTTGTTTTTAATAACCTCCGTGTGTCCATGGCTTCATTTTCTTGCAGCACAGTTTGGTATTGAGTGGTCTGCTCAGGAGTGAGCAATCCCTGTGCCGTGAAAATCCCCTTATAAGCAGCTCAGTATGGTTGCCCCATTTGTCCCATTCAGAATTCATAGTGAGAGCTTAGCAGTTAAAAAAAAAAACACTAAAAAAAGGCATATGTTCTCCTTAATATTGTCCTGTCTCATTGTGTCTCGTGATTCTGACTGGTATTTTCATCTGGTTTCAGATTAATGTTTCCTGCCTGTTGAAGTGCTCATGACCTCAAGAATCTTGTTAGGAATTCTGCTGAAGTCCCATGCTCCTGACTTTTATCTCTAAATAACTATTTTCCTCGCAGTTCCAGTGGCCAGGTGAACAGCCAGTGCAGGAGCAGTTCCCTGCTAATGCACATTGTCGTCACACGGCACATGTGACAACAAAATACCTTTTGTTGGATTTATTCCTTCCTTGGCTTTTGTCTTGGGCTTGTGGAAAGCCATGGATGGATGCTGAAAGCATGCTTTGTGCTGCACTGATAATCTTAATAGACTGCTCATGCTGTACTGTGGCTTTGACCCTTGGATGATTTTGCAGCTGGGTTTTTTTTGGTAGTTTTAAATTTGTCATTTTCGAAAGCTTTTCTACCGCACTCTTTGCTCAAACTCTACAGCATTTGCTTTCTGATTCCTCAAATTTACTTCCAAGTACAGTGGAACAGTTGCTGTAAAATTTCTTGCTCAGACCTTAAGATCAGTGGCAGAGATTATTCTGGTTTGTAAATCATGACTGTATTCAAGTTGCATTGCTCTGGGGTTATGTCTGTTCTGTTTGTTGTGAAATAGAATTCACAGACTTCAAAATTCTTTCGGTTATATGAAGTATTTCAATGGCCTGAACAGGTGGATGGGTCTTCACCAGCTCCTCCTTAAGTTTCATTAAATATCATTCCTAAGTTTGCTTTGTATTTGAGGAACTGGTTCTTCTCATAGTTTTGGGTGAGATTCAAGTTTCTCGTCTCTCCAAGTGTGCATTTTTAAAAGAAATTCGACACAGACCAATGCTGGAAGTGGAGACTTCAGGAGTGACATTTTAATTCATCATTAAGTGTCAATTACCATTTTTGATCAACTTCTGTAGGAAAAATATGCCCTACTCAGAAGTGCTCTAATATGGAAAAAGTTTAATCATTAAATCCTGTGTAATTTCAAGCACGATAACTTAAAGTGCAGTTACAAATACCTTAACTTTTTCAGTTTAGAACAAGTATTTTTCAGACTTTTGCTGAAGTTTAGTCTAGTGCATAATTATTAGATATCAGATGCAAAGGACAGGATGTCACTCTGCCTTAGATGTAGGCAGGTCATATTAGTCACGTTTTTCTTATTTTTGCAAGTCAGATACATCGTGTCATAGTGCTATTTACTCATCTTCGCACATTTGAAATGATTTAAAAGTAAAGTTATTCAGCAAATCAGTATAAAAGGTTAGGAATTTGCTTCTTCCTCCTGCTGGTCCTGTTAAGAGATATTCTGACACTTGAGGCAGGGACAACATCACAAAAGTCTCACCTGACTTAAGGAAGCCTTTCCTTACTCTGTTTACCTGGAGTTCTACCTTCTCCTCTTTACTGTATATGATTTTAGTAAAAGCTTCATTTTCCTGGTATTTGTGCTCTTGAAAGGTTTATAGGTTTGTGTCCACTGGCTTTTTTTTCTGCCCTGAGTAAATGCACATCCTCTTCATCCCACAAGAGAGATCAAAGCTCCCTCATTGAACTGGTCTTCCCTGACTGACTGTGCACCTGCTTTCAGGTGGGAATATCAGCCTTCCAAGCAGCGAAAATACTGAATTTGCTGGGAGGAAGTAGTGAGCTCATTAAATTGTGAAAGAGGCACCAGAAACCATCAGTCTTTTTGCACACAATTTTCCTTGGCTGGCAGTTCAGGAGCCAGCGAGTAACAAGGCTTGTGGTGATGGCAGGAGGTTGGATGCCAGTAATTAAGCTGTTAAATCCTTTGTATTTTAGTTCCCTGCATAATTGTTTTTAAAAAAATGTAAAATAGGGGGACTTCACCTTTCTGAAAGCAACAGTCCTAACAGGATCGGATCATATGAGAATAAACAAATGGAAACCAGTTTAATTTAAATTATTTTGCATTAGATTCAAAGGTAAGAAGAAGATTTTCTTTTTATTCTTTGAAAGCATCCACATCGAACACAAGCATAGGGCTGGTTGCTTGTTTAGGCTTGATGTGAGAACCTTGAGAAGACGAAACAGTACTGAAAGTGTAATTTCTGATTTTCACAGTTTGGAGTAGAATTGGGGTTGATGTAGAATTTAGGACTCTGCATTATCCTTGGTCGTTGTTGTTGGGTTTTAAAGTGGTTTGGCAAGAACAGGGTGAGAGTAAAACTTTGATCTTTGAAGAGCAATATTTCGAAGGCAGCTCAATAGAATTAGCCTGTTGTACCATGGGAGGACTATTCCACTTGTTGATTCAGACTGAGAATCTGAAATCAGATCCCTTGGTTGTTTTTTTTTTTTCCTTCCCTTTTGATGTCTGAATATTTTAATGAATCAAATGTGACACCCAGGGCAGACTTCTCCAAACATTCGGCTCTCCCAGAGCTCCTGAAGGCTCTCTTGATAAAATCGTGTGTATGTGTGAGTGTGAGCAAACTAGAATCTGGCTGAATCTTGGGTGTGTGAGAATTGTCGCTTTTTCTTTAGGCTAAGAACTGTTAAGCAGAAGGATTAAACTGAAAAAAAAATGAAGGTTTTGGCATTAATCCAGGATTGGTGTAACACAGTTGGGGAAGAATATTCTGGAGAAGAAACAGTCACGATGCAGTCCTTATTTTTTACATGTTAACAGGATAAGGGATGACATTCTTCTGCACTCATTGCATCTCACTGCTGGAATTCAGATTTTTCCAAGAGCTGTTGCTTTATCTGTCAGCATTCATCATTTGTTCATCAGTCGCAGTTCCAATGCCACAGAACTAATTTTTACATGGAGCTTACTTTTGTTGTTTATTTAAAAGTTTTCAAATTCTCATTTTGTCCTGCTTAACACCTTTTTTTTTGGTTTTGTTTTTAATTTATATTCCAGGCCCAAAATGTTCAGCACAGCAAGGACATGACTCTTGCCAGCAACCGCAGTCTGGCAGAAGGAAATCTCCTGTACCAGCCAAAGTTGGAGTCTTTGAAATCAAATTTGACTGAGAAATACCAAGAGCTTCAAGTTCTTTTTGAAGCATACCAGATAAAGAAAACAAAACTAGGTAACACTGGCTGTTGACAATTACGATTTGCTGTTTTCTAAGTGAATGTAAATGTGTTGCCTGTTTGTTGTTTGGTTTTTGGTGTCTCATTTTTAGCTGTGTGAATTAGGGTACAAAGTGAAATGTCATTCTCGTGCAGTGCTGAAATAGATCACGCTTCTGATGATTTATTAAGTGACTGTCACATCGAGTAACAGATACTGTGGATTCTTCCTGTAACCTACCTATTCTTGACCCACTCTTCTCTAAATTATCAACTTCATTCACCTTGCTAAAGAGCAAAACACTTTGAATTTTCAGTGACTATTTATAAATCAAATGGAATATTGCATTTAACTTCCATACTGAATTATATTGTACATCTGATACTGCCCTTGCTGAAGTGCTTTCAATATTGTAAATATATAATTGGAATTAAATTTCAGCTCTTAGCACTCTGACAATATTCCTGAACTTCTTAATATATTTCTTACTGTACATCAGCCTGTGTAGAACTGCAGGTTGTACCAATGTGCCTTAGAGGTTGTTGTGTAGTTAGAAGTCACTTAGAGCCAGCTGTCATTTTGTGTTCTTGCTGTGCCATTGCAGACAGACAATCCAGTAATGCTTCCCTGGAGACCCTGCTGGCCCTGCTGCAGACCGAGGGGGCGAAGATTGAGGAAGACACAGAGGTAATGACAGAACACTCCAATTCTGCCACTTCCACCCATTACCAGAACCTTCCAGTGTCCATGGCTGCAGTGCTGAGTTGAACATGTGGCAGATTAAGGAGTAGTTTTAAGAATATGGTCTCTGCTTTGAACTTCAGTGAACAGCTATTTGATTCCAGCAATTTTATTTTTTTTTTATCTGAGTAATTTTTTACTTTTGACATCTTTGACATTTAAGAGAGAAAGTGCTCCTTTTTAGAAAAGAAAGCCAAGCCCTCTTAGTTCCTTGGCTTTGCCTTCAAACTCGTCGTGTATAAAAATGTGGAATCTTTTTGTATGGGGTTTGCCTGGTATAAGTATTGCTTCATTATAAATGTCAGTTAGTAGCCTAATAAAAAAACTGTGCCTGTGCTGCTTTTCCTCCAGTGTTTCTGGTGAAATATTCCATTGTGATTTCAGTGTGTCTGTGCAGGTGACAGTGGTCACCACTTGCTGTGATGCAAGTGCTTGAAGGGTGGTCTGAATTCAGAATAGTGGGATTGTTTGGTTTTGTTTGCTGATTTGCATGCAGGCATTTTCTATAATTAATCAGGAGAAAAAATTTGCTTATTAGCCTTGAGTCGTGATCATAAAAAGACATTCCCAGGACAAGCTGAATTTTGTGATTATATGTTTGTTCACCTCTCAATTATTAAACATCATTTACCCAAAGCCACAAGTAAGGGTGAGTGTTAAACCTGACTTAGCAATAATCTCTGTGCTGAGTCTCACAGAGTTCCCAGTGTTTCTGTTGGCATTCAAGCAGCTCTGAGCTGTAATTCAGCTTAGCTAGCAATCTGGGAAGCTGCTGGACTTGGTTTGTTCCCATCTCTGGTGATCAGGGGAATGCTCAGAGCGAGATTCAGATGTTTTTCCTGCTGTTACTTCAGTATAAATTTATGCAAAAGTGATATTTAACTCTCAGTGCTTCTGAGTAATAACTAACTCAAAGTTCTGCTCAGAGTTCTTCAGTATGCCAGTCATCTTCCATATGCCAGCTGGAAAATCACAGGCAAAATGATGCTATTTTTGGGATGTGAGCCATTTAGATTCTGTTGCAGTAGGCTGTTTCCTGAGAGAATGTTCTGTATTCGACAGAATATGGCAGAAAAGTTCCTTGATGGTGAGATACCACTGGATTCCTTCATCGACGAGTACCAGAGCAAGCGGAAGCTGGCTCACCTGCGCCGGGTGAAGATCGAGAAGCTCCAGGAAATGGTGCTGAAGGGACAGAGACTTCCTCAGGTTCAGCCGCCGGCGCAGCCGAGGGCGCCCGAGCCCACACCAGCGCCTGCAGATCCCTACAAGGCGGATGCAAACACTCCTCCCTCGGTGGTGCCCCGGCGGATCCCACCCCCGCCGCCTCCCTCGGGCCCAGCCGGACGCTTCCCCACTCCCTTCACTGCAGCCATGAGTTCAGGACCAGCTCTTTCTTACCCAGGTGCTCCGTACCCTCCTGTCCCGCCTCGGCCGGGAGGAGCTCAGCCCACGAGTCAAATGCCACAGCCGGGATACCCAGCTCAGTTTGTACCATCCTATCCTCCACCTCTTCCCCAAAGACCACCTCGCCTTCCACCACATCCTGGCTTTATCCTCCAGTAAATATTTGGGTGCGCCTGACTTAAGTATTGGTGCTTATATTTCCTTTTCCCCCATCAGAGACTTGCTGTAGGCAATGGGAAGCCTCTGTTCTTTGCACAATGGAGCACAAAGGCCGAGCTGTGGCACAGAGGTTTGCAATTGCTTTGCTAAATGTGGTGATGTCTGTTTGCGAAGGTCAGTGATGACAAGGTTTTCCTAGGAAGGTGATAAGGTCTAAATTTTGTAAGTCCATCAAACTGGGGAGCCACTCACAGTGGGTTTGCTGGCATTACAAACCGAGTCAGGCTCTGAATTCCTTAGTGGTGGTAAATCAGCATCCTCCTCTGTTCTGATGCATTCCCATGGCAGCTGGATGTGTGTGTGGCTAACGGGGAGCTGGTTGTGTCTCTAAGGAATTCCATGTCCGTGGCAGTGTTGGGATGGTAACAGCCATATCTGACTGCTGGCAAAGGGGTGTGCACAGGACCCCCCCCTCGGCAGCCTTTTGCATCCAGGGCCAGGTGCACAACGTTTTCAGAGCTCACTGAGCTGAAACTCTTGTCAGAACACTTTGGGTGGGTTTGAGACAGGGGAAAATGACAACAGTTTCATTTCTGCATTTCACTTGTTACCTTAGTGTGTAATCAAAGTAGGCACTACTCCCACTCCTACATAGCTTGATACCCTCAAAGTCCTGGTCTCTTGAAATGAAACTAAACTGTTTGTAGAGCCAGTTTAGGGTTTTATAGACACTTTACCAGGCAGTTTTATTTCCTTGCCTATTAAGACTCTTTCTAACGGTTGGGTTTTTTTCTCCTTTTCCACACCTTGGATACAGAAATGATTTTTTTTACACAGGTGCTCAGCTTTTGATACCATGTGATTCCAGGAATCTAGGCAGGGTGTTTTCTTAATCAAATACTGGATTTTCACATGTAATTGCCCACTTGAATTTCCACCATTTCATTTTATCCTTCAGCTCTGTCTCTGGCTTGGCAGAACTATTTTTTAACTTTCCAATTTCCATTAGTTTTGCAGTTTGGGGCATGTGTATCTACCTGGAATTTGCAGTTAATGTTTTTCTGCAAGTAGGCAAAAAAGAAAAGCCTTTTGAAGTCCATGGTGGCTGTTTTCATCTTACAGAATCTGATCTTGACTTATGCCACTGGATGGGAGAGGCTTTTTAGGGCAGCTCAGATTTCACTCTCGATGTGACTCTTGAAGCCTAAGGTGCAGACACATGCTTGTATTTTAATCCAGCACTGGGGGAGGCAAATTTTAACACTTGTTGTTTGCATAGAATGGGTCTGTGAATTTGTTATCAATCGGTGCAGAATCTGTCAAAGCCCCTGGTTATTTCAGAGCCTTTTGGTATCCTTGTCCTGGAATGCACTACATTGTTTGGAAGTTTGTACTACAAACAACATCAGTCAGAATAGAATATCTATTTTTTGTTCTTCTTTATGTAAGACCTGGAATGTCCCTTAATCATTTCCTCTGGAGTGTGGTGGTTAGCAAATACTAATCTGAAATTAAGCTCATAACAGGAAGCTCTCAATTTTGAAAATATGATCATTTGGCTTGTTTTGCCTTCTGAAGACAAAGGGCAGAAGGTTGGTCAGTGTTATGGCATCTGAACCAATTCCCCAGTGTAAGTCTGGCAAGTTTTTATAGATGGGGGATTTTGTGAAGCAATGTGCATTGGATTTGTTTGCAAAGTGTGTTTTTTCTGTAATCTAGTGATGGTACAGGATGTGTTTGGTTTTTTTTTAATAGCGTGATATCTTTTCTTGGTATTATTTTCTCATTGAAGCTTTGTATAAGCATGGTTAATTATGACTCGTTTCAAAGTAACTTTGCTGTGCTGTTAGTTCTGGTATTTGGATGGCAGCTGTTGTATCTGGATGCTAAACATGAGTCTGCTGTAGAAATGGTTTGTGTCCTAGAAAGAATTAAAGTGGGTGGGGGCTACCAGGGTGGTGTCTGAGAAAAGAAATTCATACTTTGAGCCTGCTACACAAAAACTCTAAAACACTCCCAAATCAGTTTTACTAAGATTTCATAAAAACAACCAGGTATATTTTACACTTATCAAGTGCCAACTTTTTTTCTGAGGGTTGGGAATCCTCAGAAGTGATGGGGGTGATAGATAAGTGTATTGTGAATTTGCACTGCGTTTTATGTATCAGACTTTATTGGTATTAGTAGTCCAAAAATATTTTTACTACTTGTTAAATCTTCTGTCTTTTGGTAACTTTTGTGATAACAATGACCTTTCAGGGATACTTTATCTAAAATCAACCTCTTGTGCACACTAAATACAGACAAAGCTAATGCAACTTTTTTTGTCTGAAAGCAAAACAATGCATTATTGCATATGCATGTGGCTGATGTGCCTTAGGATCACTACTTGTGATTGTAATTCTAGGATATTAGCATTTTTATCATTTGAATGGCCATTGCTTAACTCTAATTTAAGGGCTCTTCGAGAGCACTGACTTTTACAAAAAACTGACCCTCATACTTCAGAAAAAACAGCTGTGTCTGCTATTTGTAAGCTTATAGTTGCCTTCACTGATGGGTAAGTTTGAACGTGGCTGACGTAACTAATGTGATGTTTCAGTTATTGCAAGCTCATAACTGAAGTCCAGCTGCTCATGGAAAACGTTTTGCCATTAATTTTGTGTGTGTGTGTGCACACAAACTGTAAATATTTACTTGACTGCTGGTGATGTTTAAGGGTGAAGAATGACTGTGGGAAGCTGTTCAAATCCTTTCAGCAACAAATTTGACAGAACACTAACCTGGATGCGTCGGGCAAGAGCTTGTGTCAGTGCTTTCAACCTGTTGCCCTTCGACAGCTTCTCCTGTTCTGTTATAGCTAATAAATAAATTCTGCTCTGGCTAGGATGTTTAGAACTGTACTAATTTGCACTGTTTATAAGATAGTGAGATTAAAATGCCATAGGCAAGCTGAGACTTGAGAGGGGGTGGCTCACGATGCTTGCCAAAAAAAAATAATAAAAAAATATATATATAAAAAGGATTTTTGATGTCTGCTACAAATAGCATATACTTCCCCAAAGCAATTGGAGTGGAGAAAAATCCTTTAAATACGACGTGTAACATGGCTTTAGAGTGGTGGTAGCATTGGAAATGCTCTCTTTGGGCGGCGTTATTTGTGCCAGTCTTTCGTACGCAGTTCTGTAAGGTGGGACTTGGATTGGGGATCAGCAGCGAGCAGTTCTGACTCCTGGGTGGGTCTCACTGCACTCAGGGCTGTCTCCCGGAGGAGGTGGAGTCACAGCTCAGCTGATCCAAACAGGTCACCTCTGCACCGCTGGCCTCGGAGGGAACACGAGCTTCCGTGGGATTGCAGGAGGCGCCTGGGCACCGGCTGGTCGAGGTGACCATCCCCATTAGTGCCCCAACCTCCACAGCCTCAGTCTCGACCTCTCCTGGGACTTCTCTGCTCTCTCAAACTGGAATCACAACGTAGCTACAGAGCTCAAACCGACAATTCTTTTAGCCTCACGTGGAGCTACGTGGCAGACGTGGAGTTCAGAGCGGGCAGAGTCGTCCTGTGCCTGAACAGTTCCTCTGTGAGATCCTGGACTGTCTTAACAAGGGGCAGCTTTACATGCCGAGCAAGTTGTGAAACATACAGTGGATTTGTTTGCATAATAAATCTGTTACCTACTGTGTTCTGATTTTAAATAAAATAGCATATCTCTTGGTGTCCTGTCCCCTTGTGGCTCCATGCAGTCGTGGTGCAGTTATATTAGTGATTTTCAACCCTAATGGTGTTTTTTTTCTGTAGCAACATAGACACAGTTGTAGGTGGATGTAGAACATAAAATTGCAAAAAAATGGCTTTAATTATTCATGGTAAATCCGTTGGCTGTGTTTTTAGTGGCTGGGTAAAGCGAGTCCATTTTGTACAGAGCTGATACAGGATGGGTTTGCTCACAGTAGATTTTACATGTTGTAATCATGGCAACAAGGTAGGTGGGCTGTCTGTCAGGTAAAATCCTTTTGCTTTTCTTCTAATTTCCTACAGTGAGCTAGTGGGAATGTTCAGAATCACCTAGGAAAGCTGAAGGGAGAAAGCCTTTTATTTTTTTTTAAGAGAGGGAAATCTTAGATTTCAGCCAAGTTAGGAGAAATGAGTCAACCAGAGTTATTTTGGAATATGAGTCAGAGGGCAGAAAAGACCTGATGTAATTTTCTGTGATATCTGTCACTTTAGTAGCGATGTGGAACAGAAATCCTCGTGTGGAATAACTGATTAGGGAAGAAAATGCCTTTTTTTAATTGTTCCTTGATCCGTACCCTTTGTGGTGGCTGCAGAGACTGGATAACCTCTGCAGGAAAGGGAAAGTGCAGATGAGGAGAACCTGCTGTGCTGACTCAGTGCAGGTGGGCGAGGGCAGGGGAAGGAGTTACGTAAAAGCTGCAGCTCTTCAGCTCGGCTCTTCTAAGAACTTGCTCTGTGTTTTGTAGCTTGAAGAGCTGCAGAACCCCAGCTGTGCCTGTTCCAAACCTGGGGTTCCGATGGCCCTTCCCTGTGGTTGGTGCCCCAGGAGGTTGTTCTGGGTGGGATTGTTCCCAGTGCAAAGGAGGTGTCACCTGCTAGGGTCAGGCCTGGCCAGGTTTTTGACTCACGTGGCACTTGGGTGTTGGATAACAAAAAAAGCAAAATGCCACAAAATGATGTTTCTCATACTGCAGTGTTCATGTGGCCTTGGCTTGTCCCTTCCCTGGAGGTGGCTTTGGAGGCTGTGCAGGTCCTTCCCTTGCCCTTGCTCCTGTAATTTGAGTCCCCTCGGGTTGTACATTAATCATTTCTCATGCCAGGCTTTTACAGGTTTGCCTCCTCACCTCTCTGAGACTTGGTCACTAGAAACTGGACGTGTTGCTTGAGGGTTTTTGAGAGATTTTGGGTCTCGACTGAAGTTTTAGAGGTGCCCTGCTGAGGCTGTGCCCCTGGACACCTTGTCCCTGAAGGAGGCTGTCCGTGGGGAGCCTGTGCTGGGCTCTCAGCCTCACTCTCCATTTTTACCCCTACCTGCAGGACAAATGCCAGGCTGCTGAGGCTGGGAGATGTGCCAGTGCATACCCTGGTAAGCTAAAAGCTATTTTTTTAATACTGCTTATTATTTCCAACCTGCTCAAAGGTGCTTTTTCTGCACTCCTGTAGGTGATGAGTAGGAATTATTTTTTCCTTCAAAGCTAAAAGTGTTTCCTCTCACCATATAATCCCACACTTTGCTACGTGCACTTAAAACTGCACATTATTCTAGCAACCACTGCTCGGGATGGGCCAGTTTCTGAGGGGTTTGTTAGTCCTGAAGGGAGCCAGTCACAGAGGATGGAAGGTGACAAAGTGGCTCCAGTTCTCAGCACTGAAATGAGACCACCTGGTTGAGAAAACGCTGATTGTGGAGAAATGTGGAAATGCCTTTTGGCCTGGGGTGTGTTGTCTCACATGGTATGAGGGGAATCCAGACCAGCTTCGTATTTTTTTGTTTTGATTTAAACTTGCATACCCAGGAAGCATTTGTTAAATGATTGTATTAGCTGGTGCTTCTGGGTTTCTCAGGTCACTTTTCTGAGTGGGTCATTCAGGAAATACCATTCCTAAATATTGTGCTGCCCAGACTCTCATAATTTGTGCCTGGTTGGGCACAGCAGAAAAATAACTTTTCTTGCAAAGGAGTGGCTGCTTTTCGTGGCTTCAAGGGCTCTTAAAAACATACTTTTGCAGAAGTTCTGTGGTTTGGTTTCTTCACCTGACTTCCTAGAGCCCGTACCAGCCTGTTTTCTATTTGTGTGCCTCGTTTCAGTGCACTTTTCCCCCCCAGTGATCTGACACTTGTGTTTTGCCAGCTTTGCTCGCTGTAGATGCTGTTGCTGAGCTGCAGCTGCTTCGTGTGCTGGTGTTCAAACTAATCTGTGCTCACTGGAGGTCTGGCTGCTGAGGGAGCCAGAGGATAGGCCTGTTTGAAAGCTGTTTCAAGAAGAGAGAAATTGTACTTCACCAGCCTCGGTGGAAGGGAGCAGAAGGGAATATTTCACAACGTGGTTATTTTCCACTGCTTCTCTTACAGGTGCTGAGTAAAATTGGTTCTCGGGAGCACATCGAGTGAAACGTCTTCCTCTCTCCACAGCCACAGTAATGGTATTTAAAAGTCATTAGCAAATTGGATCCTGCACAACAGGATGTCTTGATGGAGTCTCAAAATAAACCTTTGCAGACACACAGTTTGTCATTTTGATATTTTTGTCAGCTACAAATAGCAAGCACTTTCCAAAAAAGTATAAGACTGAAGAAAAATCTTAGACTGGACAGTAAGATTAATTTTTGTCTAAAATTTAACTTTGATTACATTTCAAGTGGTTTATAGAACTTTTTATTTTTGCTGCTACTTTTTGAGACTTTTGATTATGCTGGCCTGGGTTTTAAGTAAATCATAGTGGGGGTAAACAAGTTACATGTAGCCACAGCATCAATCTCAAAGCCACATTTTATTTTTGAATTCTTGAAATATAACAAGTCCTTTAAATTTTAAGTAGGGCTGGGGCTAGACTTAGGGTAGTGATAGTTTAAAAGTTTGCATCCTTGATTAATCAGTATTTCCGTGATGAAATGTGATGGTGTGAGTGGTTGGATGACGTCAGTCTCCCAGCAAATACATCTTTATCACCATCTATAAATAGACCTTGAGCTACTGCAGAAAGCACTTCCTTGAGAGAAAAGGGCTCTGAAAGAAACGAAACTCAGCAGGGAGCTGGCCCCTGTCACTGCTGTGTCAGTGTCACTTGATGTGACAGCAGCCACCCGAGGGACACGGCTGTGTAACCCTGTCCCAGGGCTCACGGGAAGGCTGGGCAGGGAAGGAACCTCCAGGCTGGAGTGATGGCAGCAGAACCCGCGGGATGAGAGCAGCACCCGGATCGCACCAGAGCCCTCCTGGGGAATGTACTTTGGCCATATAATGAGCTGGGAAACGAGCACTGGCACTCGTGTCACTGCCCATAAACCTGTAAAGTTGGTTTTGTGACTCAGCCTCGGAAAGCTTCGGCCATCACGAGGCTGCTACACAACTAAAATAAACAGGGAAATACCTTATAAATGTGTGTACCTGAGATACAGCCACTTGTTATCCTAGTTAACTGCTTTACAGCCTCTTGGCAGTCACACAGACGGAAAGCCCTGGGTTTTACTGTGGCTTTTGTGAAGTTTGATTGTAATTGGGTCTGAGGGTAACAAGGGAAGGGATGAAAATGTTTATTGAACATGACAAAGACCCCCACAAATCGCCACCTAAACACAAGGCAGCTGTGCTCACCCTGTCGTGCTGAACGCTGAATGCTTCAGTCTTATCACCCATATGATATTATGTATCATACACAGCTGCCTATAATATATATCTATATTATATATAATTGATATATAATAATATATATGCAATTACCTATATTACCTATATATA